>JANAVB010000197.1:7110321-7132745 GCA_029216955.1 Iris pallida
AGCCTCATCCTCAAACTGAGCTGCCCTGACTCTTTCCATCAGCTCCGACTGCACCTGCAGACCCCACATCTGTGCCTCGAACCCAGGAACTATCACCTCTATGCCCAAGCTTTCCAAATCTGCCAGAAGGTGACGATCCATCGTCAAACACATGGCCACGGGATACCTGCTCAAAGCATCCGCGACCACGTTGGCCTTTTCTGGATGGCACTGTAAGGATATATCAAAATCTTTCATCAGCTCTAACCATCGCCTCTGCCTCATATTCAGCTCCTTCTGGGTAAATACGTACTTCAAGCTCTTGTGGTCAGTATAGATCTTCACACGCTCTCCGTACAGATAGTGTTTTCACAGCTTCAAAGCAAAGATGACCGCTGCCAGCTCAAGATCGTGGGTAGGGTAATTCCTTTCATGAGGACGTAACTGCCTAGATGCATAGGCAATTACCTTCCCGTGCTGCTGAAGCACACAACCCAAACCCCATCCTGAAGCATCACTGTAGATCGTATAACCACCAGATCCAGATGGCAGCGTCAAGATAGGAGCTGTAGTCAACCTCGCCTTCAGCTCCTCGAAGGCAGCCTGGCACTCATCGGACCAAACAAACTCCTCGTCCTTCCTGGTAAGGCGGGTCATCGGCTGGACAATCCTGGAAAAGTCCTGCACGAACCTCCGGTAGTAACCTACCAGACCCAAAAAACTCCGAACCTCTGCTACTGAGCTCGGCGTAGACCAGGACTCCACCGCAGAAATCTTCTTCGGATCCACTAAAATCTCCTCGCCAGAGACAACATGGCCTAGGAACTCCACGCGATCCAAGAAGAACTCGCACTTGGACAGCTTCTCATACAGCTGCTCCCTCCTGAGAGTGTCCAACACAATCTTCAGGTGCTCCTCGTGCTCCTCTGGTGTCCAACACAATCTTTAGGTGCTCCTCGTGCTCCTCTGGTGTCTTTGAATAGATGAGGATGTCATCAATGAAGACCACCACGAACTTGTCAAGGTACTGGTGAAATACCTTGTTCATCAAGTTCATGAATACTGCCGGGGCATTGGTCAACCCAAACGGCATGACGGTATACTCATACTGGCCATAGCGAGTCTGAAAGGCAGTCTTCGGAATGTCATCCCGATTCACCTTCAGCTGATGGTACCCGGTGCACAAGTCGATCTTCGAGAACACTCTCGCCCCGCTCAACTGGTCGAACAAGTCATCAATCCTTGGCAAAGGATACATGTTCTTAATGGTAAGGTTGTTGAGCACCCTGTAATCAATATACAGACGTACCGTACCATCCTTTTTGGGGACGAAAAGAACTGGCGCGCCCCAAGATGAAGAGCTAGATCGAATAAAGCCCTTGTCCTCTAGCTCGTCGACCTACTTCTTCAGCTCCGCTAACTCGCTATTGTTGATTCTATAGACGTGCTGGGAGATAGGCTCAGCGCCCGGCACTAGGTCTATAGAAAACTCAACATCACAATCTGGCGGCATCCCGGGAAGCTCCTCGGAAAAGACATCCAAGAACTCAGCAATGAGTGGATGTGGCAATACCGGCCCCGCCAACAATGCTCCGCAGAATCCATCTCCCTGCTCCACTGCACCCCTGGTGAACTCATACTCCGGCTCTCCCGGTGGCCTAAACAGAATCCTGTCCCCTCTGCAGTCGATGCTAGCATGGTGCATGCTCAACCAATCTATATCGAGTACCATATCGTAACTCGGAAGTGGCATTACGAGCAAACACGCACTCAGCTCCCGGCCTCTGAAAGAAACTCTCCGTCCCTTACAAACATTATTAACTAGGATGATGCCATTCCCAGTCATAATCTTGCAAGTCCTACCAAGATACTCAGCAATGATATTGTGCCTAAGTGCAAAAGAAACTGACACAAAATTGTGCGTAGCACCTGAATCAAACAATGCTAAGGCAGGAAAAGAATCAAGAAGAACCGAACCTGCAACTACATCTGCGACTGGCTCGATCTCCTCGGCCGCAAGAGCAAAGGCTCTACCCTGACCACCCCGCTGCTGGTGGTGCTGAACAAACCGCTGCTGCTGGGTCGGAAGTGGACCCCTCTGTTGCACTGCAGGAACTCTCGCCGGTGCCCCCTGAGCTGCTACCGCTCCACGGACTACCCTGCGAGGGTTCGCAGGACAATCCCTCAACTGATGTCCAGCCTCCCCGCAGTAGAGGCACATGCCCAGCCTCTTCCGACAGACCTCCCAGATGTGACCGGGCTTCTTGCAGTAGCCGCAAGAAACCCCATGCTGTGCCTGCCTCGGCTGAGTGTGCTGCACCTACTGCTGAACTGGTGCTCTGGCCTGAACCTGCGGCTGGTGATGCTGGAAAGAACGATGCTAAAGCTGAGGGCGCATAGCAGCCCCTGCGCCGCTAGTAGCCCCCGAGAAATGATCACGCTCCCTCTTGGGCTTCAAGCCCCACTCCCGCTCCACCTTGCGGGCCTCCGCATAGATCTGGGCATATGTCTCATAGAAGGAGAGAATGAGGTGCTTGATATCCCAAGCGAGTCCCTCTCTGAACCGGCTCATCCTGATCTCCGGGTCTCGAACCATGTACTCTGCGTATCGGCTCAGACGGCCGAACTCTGCTGCGTACTCCTCCACAGATAGACTGCCCTGCTGCAGATCCTGGAACTGTCGCACCAGGTCAATCTTATCCGTGGGGGAAAAGAACTTCTCCTTGAAGAGGAGCTTGAACTCTGCCCAAGTATGGCCCTCTCCGGCTAGGGCTGGCTCATTTCTGAACCAGGTGCGCGCAATGTCTAGCAACTGCAAACCTACCGCCTTGACCTTCAGGTCGTCAGCTAGGCGGGAGGCCCTCATCTGTCGCTCGATATCCTCGAGCCAATCATCTGCATAGACCACACCCTCGGTCCCGCTAAAGTCACGGGGCCCGAGCTTCTTGAAGTCCTAGATATCTCCGTACCTCGGTCGCGTCCCCGGATGAGGAGCCCTCTGCTCCACGGCTGCAAGGGCCAACTGATGGGCATCCTCCATGTCCTGACGCATCGTGTCTGTCTGCCTCTGCTGAGCCTCGGCCTGGGCTCTCTGAGTCTCCAGCATCTGCTGGAAGAAGGTAAGCATCTGCCCCATATCTGTAGGCAGAGGAGGTGGAGGTGGAAGTACGTCTGCAACTGGCGGAGGAATCCGCTGCGCAGGAGGAGGAAGAGCACCCCCGACAGCTCCCGGCACTACGGGAAGAGCACCCGCAACCCCAGGGACTGTCATTGAGGTAGCTGGAGGAGTACCTCCGAGAGCCCCAACAGAAGTCCCATCTGCGGGGGAGGTGACCGGAGCTTGTCCGCCAGAGGTGGCAGACCTCTCCGTCTCTCCGTGCTCCGCGCCAGAAGAATGAGTTATCACTATCCTGGAGACAAATTGAAAAGAAGATATCAATATGGCACATGAAGGCAATATCAAAGGAGGAAAGCTAGAATGCAGTAAATCAATATCAAAAACGGTAAGCAAGAAAAGATCCTACTGTGATTGAGCACTCTTAGCCTACTACCTCCTATGTGTAACACAGGCTCGTAGTCAACACTCTAAGACGAGTGCCGCCACGATATCATACTAATTGCGACTACAGGACCTGCATGGGCCACCACTAAAACGTGTCACGACACGCACCCGCTAAAAGGGCATGTGACGCGACAACGCCCAGCCCTCACCAAAAATTTGGCGTGGAACGCTGTAGATTTTTCTACTCTAAACAGTTTATATATATAACAAAAACCTGTCGAGAATATGGTCAACTCCGAACGGAGGACAAGCAATGAATATATATATATATGAGTACTCAATCACGACTCTAAGATAACTAAGTAAAGACTGAAAGATAAAGACAACAAGACGATAATAAAATAATAACCTGTCAAGTCCAACACAAGAATATATACAGTCCAAGTCTCTAATACAGTCCATAATAATAAAAGTCTCAAAAGTAGCAGGAGACAATGTCCAGTACAAAAGACCTACTCTAACTAAGCAATAGGTAGGGTCTCATCAGGCGGAGCTAAGCCCTGCTGGACCAAAGTCTCCAACTCTATACCCACTACGTCATCCGGACCGTAGTAGGTACAATAGTCTCCCTCATCTGCATCTGTAATATTTTTAACATATCATGTCAGGATGGAACGAGTACAATCTACTAACAGCAGTTCACAAGATATGATAAAAGCTACAAGACTGTAAATAGATAGTGTATACAAGGAAATCATGGAATGTACATGTAAATATCATGGCAAGGTAAGCTGTAAATCTAGAGCTAGAACAAGGCAAGTAAACTGATCATGGCATGCACAAGAATCAAGAATCATATCTCTAGGTGTGTGAGTACTAGCTACAATATGTGGCCGGCTTGGGTCTGCACAAGGTCTACTGATCAGCCAATCCCACGTGGAGTGTTGGATTGGTAGCATTCAAGGTCTACAAGAATAAACAAGGCGGGTAATGACCACACATCTATACTAGTACTTTCCGTCCCCGACTGGTAGAGTGGATCCAAGCAAGACACGTTATGACACGGGATTCTACGAGAAGGGAGCAAGTCTCCTCGAGAATCGGTGTCCATATACTGCACAAGAACTACAAGGGAGCTTGCACAAGATATACCAAGATAACGAGGAATAACATCTCATGTCGGGATCCATGAATACCAATCCGTGTGACCAATGTGTCGAGAACAAGCATATCTACACTAATTACATGAATTATAACAATTATCATAAATTAGAAAAGTGTCAGAGAATGTACTCGCCTAAAATATGATATGGTACGTCAACCGGAGCAAATGTAGCGTCTCGAGGACCTATAGAGAACAGGACGTATCAATACTATGTTTAGGAAGTAAAATCAAATCAATTTGAATCCTATTAAGTCATTCTAGGTCAAGATGCGTCAAACTAGACTGTACGAGGTCAACCTAAGTCATATTAGGTCTAGCTAGGTCATACTGGGTCAATGCAAGTCAAACGGAATTAATCTAGGTCGATTTGAGTCAACGGTTGACTAACAGTTGACTTTTGGTCAACTGGTCAACTCTGGTCAACCCTGGTCAACCCTAGGTCAACCCTAGGTCAATGGTGACTAATAGTTGACTTTTGGTCAACTACACAAGTTAAAGGAATTTGGGACTAAATTGGGTAAAGTGTTGACCCATAATTGACTTTTGGTCTAAAAAGTCAACCGTGGTCAACCGGGGTCAAGACTAAGTCTAGACGGCTATTTCTACCCATTACCAACCTCTACAACCCATATCCAAGTCCATCTTGGACTTCGATACTCATATCTTGGCCATAGTCCAATTACCTATTTTACCCTTAAAAAGGGCAAAATTCTACCTTCGACGATTATCTAGTTAACCTACCTACGCTTGATATTTTGACCCGTGCTCCCTAGGGTAGTAAGGTACTAGCCTATAGATATATTACCTACCAAAATACTGAAGTAAAGTGGACGTTTAGTCCATGATACGGCCCGTTGCCAAATCTTGAATATTTCAAGATACACACTGATACGGCGCGATACCGGCGCCCTACGACCCCGATTTCAACTCGGGAGCCTATCCGCAAAATCTAAATCATGTATTCTAACTCCACGCCAAGTTTCATCTCATTCCGACACTCCGGGCTCCGTTTCGCCCTCTAACTCGATTTCTCCTAAAAACTCCTATCTCTAACTCTAATTTCTCTTCTAATTTCTTCTTCTAACTTCTTCTTCTAACTTCTTCTTCCCTTTCTACTTCTTCTCCTCCTTACTACTTCCTATTCTCCTTTCCTATTCTCTTCTAATCTTCTCCTCGTTCCTTTTCTAACTTCTTCTAATTCTTCCTTCCACTTCTCTTCAAATCTTCTAAGCTTCCTTCTTTCCTCCTAACCTTTCTTCTTCTAATTTTCTTCCCAACTTCTTCTAATTCCTCTCCTATTCTCTCTAATCTCTCTAGGTATCTATATATATATATATATATATATATATATATATATATATATATATATATATATATATATATATCTATATATATACATACATATATATATATATATATATATATATATATATATATATATATATATATATATATAATGGGGGGACAATGAGGGTAAATAGGGTGAAATGGAGGGGGTCCTAGCTGCTACTGCAGCTGCTACAGCTGCTGTGCTGCTGCTGTCCACAGCAGCAGCTGTGTAGCTGCTGCTACTGCTGCAATCCTGCTGCTGCTGCAGCTCCTATTCTTCTTCATTCTCTTCTTCTTCCTTCCCTTCTTCCTCTACTCTATATATATAATATATATATATATATATATATATAAATATATATATATATATATATATATATATATATATATATATATATATATATATATATATATATGTATATACATATATATAATCTAAATCCATATATCTATCTCTACAAACACACACTCCTCTATATACATATATACACACACACACACACACACACACACATATATATATATATATATATATATATATATATATATATATATATATATATATATATATATATAAATATATATATACACACACATATATATATATAAATACATACACACACACCCTCCCACAAACACAATACTCACACTCTCACACACTCACACAAGCACACTCACACTCTCACACCACTCTCATGACACAAACACCACCACCACCATTCTCTACACACACACACAAATACATATATACAATACCACATATATATATATATATATATATATATATATATATATATATATATATATATATATATATATATATATATATATATATTAAAACCCCAAATAATTCCTTAACCTAGATTCTAGGAAATCCTACAAAATTTGTGGGTAAAGTGTAGAGAATCCTCTTCTCTACACTTATTGTGAAGCAATAAATGGAGTAGAGAAATTAATTAGGGATTTAAATGCATACCTAAGGTTCTTTGGAGAGAGAGAGCTTGGAGGAAAGAAAGATTTTTGAAAGAGAGAGAGAGATTGTAACTTAATGAAGAAGAAAAAGGGGGAGGGGGACTTACTTGGCCGGTCCTGTGGGGTGGGGGGGGGGTTATTGGGTTTTGGGTGGATCCAATAACCCTCCAACCCAATAGACTTGGTTCAAGTTGGTTCGGGTTTGGTTCGGTTTGGTTCGGTTTAACCCTAACTAACTAAATTAGCCTCTATAATGACTAATTAAGCCATGAAAGTTGGGTTAATGATTTCTAGCCTAATTATGATGGCATGTGGGCTAAGCCCAACTAGTATGTGGGTCCCACTAGGGTCCAGGCTACCCGGATCTCCAATTTGGGTCCGAATTGGATAAAATCCAAACCAAACCAAATAAATCCCAAAAAATCACATAAAATAAATAAAAATTTCTAAAATTATAAAACTTGAAAAATGATGAAAATACCCCTAATTTGAAAACTGGGGGTGACAGTGCCCCCTTTCTCCTTGCGCTCACGGTGCTTAGGCGCCAATGTGATGCACCTAGTCTGGCCCAGACGCCTTGTGCGCCCGGGCGCCCTTTCTCCATTGCGCTCATTGGTGCTTAGGCGCCTATTTTGGTGCTCCATTTTAGCCCTGGCGCCACTATGGTCCTGGCGCCTATTCAGGACATGTGTCCAGTTGGCCAAGCGCCTATCTGGCCATGCGCCTCTTTGGCCTGGTACCTTCGGCCCAGCGTCCATCCTGGCCTTGGCGCTATTACGTACCTTTGTGCCTCTCCTGGCCCTATCATCCTTGTGTGCCTAGGCGCCATCCTGGCCTTGGCGCCCCTTGAATCTCGCGCCACTCCGTGTGCGCCACCTAACCCGATGGTCGTGCACCATATGGTGTGCGTCCAGTGTATTACAAGTACCTCCATGTCTCTTCCTTGTTTATTCATCTATATGTTTGGTGATTCCCTACTTGTACCCTGAGCTTTGACCCGATCTTAGCATGGTTGTTTTGACGGGTTTTGATTGTTTAAGCTGTTTTGTAGCTAGAATATTGAAAACCTCAAACATGAAAGTTGTAGGTCTTTATTTTGGCTTTGATAATCTTCTTATTTTACTTTAATTGGAGTTTATATGCGATTGATAATTTCAATCATAGTTTTGATCTTTTGGCACGTTTTCTGTACTTGGTCGTTTTTGATATTTTTTTGACTGTAATAAATTCTTAACATGATTAGATGATTTCGTATAGTTAGGGAATGATTGTACACCATATATACACTTGACACTAGCACATGTTCAATTATTATTCTATGCCTTGTACTAACTTTTATTTATTCCTTTTTACATGTCATGATATGTCTTTCCGTTCAATTATTTCTTATATGCTATGATATGTATTGCCATGCCTTTCCGAATTTATTGTACTTTGCAGTTTATGCCATGTCTAGAATTTCTTTGTTATGGCCCGTCGTGGCGCACTCATGTTACATGTCTTCTTTGCTTACTAGATAGTGGCCCGTCGTAGCACACTCATATTACATGTCTTCTTTGCTTACTAGATAGTGACCCATAATGGTGCACTCTTGTACATGTCTTTTCTTGCTTACATGATAGTGGCCTGTCATGGCACACTCCCTATTTTCTCTATAGTGGCTCATCGTAGCGCACTCCTAGCTTCCAACTTATTATGTTTTCTTGTTGTGGCTTGTTATAGTGCACTTTCTTGTATGGTCCAGTCTTGCATATCATGTCTAGGAGGATTCTGCGGAATGCCACACCCAGATTTCCATAAGAAAATGTTAAGGACTAAACAACTAGCTTGATTATCTAGATCATTAGGAGGGAAGAATTTCCTAGTTACCTGCAAGCCCTCTGTCCCGGCCCCAACCTGAATGGATTTGAAGCTATCTGTCATGATGAGCACTCTTCCAGCGCACCGTCGAGTATTGCACCTTGTATATGTCTATAGGATACATTTGTCTCCTAGGCGATGTACCCACTATTGTATATGTTTATAGGGTACATTTGTCTCTTGGACAATGTACCCACTATTGTATATGTCAATAAGGTACATTTGTCTCCTGGACGATGTACCCAATATTAGATCTTAGGATACATTTATCTTCCGGGCGATGTATCCACCATTACTTTCTTTTCCTTTTGGCCTGGATAAGTCGGGTAGTCTGCAGGGCAGGTAACTGGATTGGATTTCTCAAAAGTGCATATGTTAGTAATTAGGATTGTAATATTACAACAAAAAATCCTTTTAATGACGGCTAAAAAGCATCATTAATGACAAACCATGACATTTTTTTTCAAAGCAAGTGTTATGAAAACGGGTGTTATAAATATTTTTTAAAAGCGTTATAAAAAAACTGCCATGGATAGTTTCTATAAAAGCGTTATGAATAGTTAATATATAGTGCACAATTCAGGACATTTTTAAAACGTTATGAATAGATAATATGTATAGGCTCAATGCAGCACATTTATAACATTTTATACTATTCAAATTAGCATATTTATAACACTCTATACTGCACATTATATATTACATTCCAAAAACTTAACATTATATATCACCATCTTTATTACATTTTTCAAAATAGAGTACATATCAACATCTTCATTACATTCTCAAAATAGAATATCCAAATACATATATATTATATTTACAACTACCAAAATTGTCCACATCAAAACTTGGCCATATCAAAACTGTCCACAGAACATATAGCAAAACCCTAAAAAGATAAAAACAAGGTTCAATATACTTTGTAATATAATGTGAAAAATGAAACTTTACATTGGTGCCCCATATAACAAGGTTCAACAACTTTTACTTCATTACATCTTATTATTTCCTTTCTATGCAAGAATGAAAAAAAAACATAAATAAGGCCAAAAATGCATCTTTATAATTTTATAGAAAAATTGAAATAGCTTCAGAATATTATATAAATAAACATAAACACAAGAGAATTTAGGTAGTTGTTTGGGGGACCTTCATCCAGGTTGAGCAGACTCCCATGAGTTGCATAATGTATGGGAAGAGCTAGAAATTTCATATACAGGATCAATTGGTCACTTATAGCAAATACTTGAAAGGCAAAAAATTATGATTAAAGGGAACATACAATCACTTACAGATAGAAAATGGTTAGTTTTGGCATAACAAGAACTCTGTACGTGCATCCCAGGTATTGAAGCGACCAAATGGCATGTAGCAATTCCAAAATCATACTTTGCCAACTCGATCCAGTATGCTTGGCTGGGTACATCACTGATAAGATATGCAATAAAGCTAGCTAGATGTGCTGTAAAATCAGATTTTGAATCTTCAACTATGCAAAAATAGGATGAGTAATCTGGAGCTTTTCTACAAGGAAAATCTTGCCACCAAACTCTATTTGTTATATGGTTCCACTACAAAATAAGCCAAAGTCGAAATAAGAGGAAACCAGATTAAGAAGACTCGTTGGCATTGAACAGTAGATGCATGACCATGATAAGGTGTCGTGAACTATGGACATCTTTTAAATATAAGAAAAAGTTGCAAACATTGCAAACCAATAAAATTAGATACAACAGGACACTACACTACACATGACCTGCTAAGAAAACTAATAAGGACAATATGCGCCGGTTAAGTGGTCACCTGCTTTAAAACCAGATTTGCCGAGTATGTTCGCTTTTAATACAGCAAGATAGGATTGCCTATATTCCAACCCAAGTTAAAGCATTAATGGATCTACTTGATTAAAAAATACACCACCATGTTGCCAAATATTACTCCTACAGCTCCAAAAAGGTAGGAAAGTAAATAGGTAATTATCCAAATAGTAATTAAGAGGAAATAGAGGGGTCAGAAAGTACCTTTACACGTAAGGAGTTATTTCCTGATTTCGATTTTACAATATAACTCCCATTGACTTACAAATGCGATCAAACTCTAGAGTCGCAATCCTTTGTGCAGTTTCATTATACCATTGGCAGCACCCTGCAATTTAATAACGAAAATATAACACTTGCGTTCTCATTGATCTATTGGTATTAGTACTCTAATAACTACAATGACTAATGAGTAAAGGATATTTTAACTTACGCAATATTTGGCCAGATTCCAAAGATGAAGGTTTACACCCAGCAGGAAGTCCCATTTTTCAACCAAAACCTGATGGACAAAATTAAATGGAGAAAGCATTCAGCAAAAATATCAAATAAGGGAAAACACCTATTTCAACAAAAGGATGAGAAACCTCGTTTGGTTTCTCATATATATCATTTCTCATATTTTAAACATTTTTTTGTGATAAGAGAAAATACTTGTTTCAACAAATGGACCAATATATCAAATGAGCTTTCTCATAAGTTCACTGAGAACTAGTTAGGCAAGAGAAATATATAAATATGATAACTTTCAAAACACGAATTATATAAAAGGATTACAAATTGAGCAACATGAAGTTAAGATGGTGGCATTTACCCAAGTACTGGATATCCTCTAATATCTTGTTCATGTCGTACTTCTCATTCTCACTGTCCTCTTGCTTTGCAACATTTGTGGTTTTATGTTTCCGTTCTCGATCTGTGTGATTTGAAGACTGCAAGAATAAACAATTTTACTATTAAAATTTCAAATTAATAAATAACCCCATAGTCAGTCTATCAGTTATGTCTCATTACAAAAAAAAAAGTGCACAATTTTGTGGCAAAAAGTACATAATTAGTCCACCTGTATCAATAACATAACACCATTAGCCAGACAATATGCACTACCATACTCAACATTGGTCATAGATAAATTTAATAAGATACTCAAGGATGGGCACTCAGTATTCTGGAGAATAGTATCGATAATAATGTAATATGTCTAAACATTTGCTAAAAGATACTAAAAATCGGTTTCTAATTTGGATTCCAGTTTCATAGCTGATGTCTTTTTAATGTTTGATGTATAGCATATACAGGAAGATGGGCAAATATTGTCATCGTTTAAGCATAAAAAGCACACAATAATTTCAGTCAGTTAGATAAAAAAAATAGTAAAAAAAACCTCAACGTTCACAACAAAATGTTGAAGGAGATTCAGAATATTCTTAGCTAGTGTCACTAGCTAACGAAGAAGCAAAGTAATAACCAATAATATGAGGGCAACCAAGCACCCGGGTTTGGATTATTTATACAGCTACTCTAACTTTAAATCCACTTTTCATTCAACAAAATAGATGTTTTCTTAAACGAAAAAAGAAGGCCAGTAGAAAAAAATATGGCATACAGAAAAAATAATCCCAAAGAAAAAAACACATGGAATGGGCATTTTATCGAACACAAGAAGGATGGTGCAGATTGAAAAAAAAAGGAACCTTGAGGTACTAGAGCCAAGAAGTAGTGCTATGTCCACGATCCAACTTCCCCACCATCGCCACCACCAACGCATCACTGAGCCATCGCATCCCTGAACTTCCTCTCTCTTGAATAAATAAGTAATATAATAATAAAAGATACAAGAGTTCGAAGATGATGCTTGAATAAAAGATACAAGAGTTCTGAATCGACCCTCCGATTGGTCTTGTTGACGGTGGCGCTCTCTCTATGTGACGAATTTGACGAATCCCTCGACAAGGCCGACCATGGTGGAGGCGAAGAGGGGACGGATCTTGTCGACTGTGGACTGGTCTCCTCTACTGAAGATGGAAAGGGTTGGGCCTCCAGCTCCCTCCCATCTTTCCTTCCTTTCTAACTAGGTTTAGGGTTTTGGATCTAGGGTTAAGGTTTTGGAGTTGGGGGAAAGGAAGGAGAAAAAGAGGAGGAGAGGAGGGTATTGCTGAACTAGAGTTAGGGTTTTGGATCTATGGTTAGGATTTTGGAGTTGGGGGAGAGGAGGGAGAAGAAAGGAGGAGAAGGAGAAGACTAGAACGGTTTTGGGGGAGAGGGAAATTTTTGTTGAACCGCGGGGTGTAGCAAGAATTTTGCCAAAAATTGAACTTAAAAAATATTACAAGTTTGCCACCGCTCTAAAATATTAGTAACGTTTTGTTTTATAAACGTTATAAAAAGTCCAGAATTAGCGCAAACCGTCATAGAAAAAAGGTATTTCGAACTTTGATAACGCTTAGGTATCAGGCGTCATCAATATATTTTGTCGAGCGTTATTAATAGGTCTTTTTGTTGTAGTGAACCCTAGTTATCTAATGTATAAAGCCGTACTCATTGTTTGGCCGTGATTGTTGTATGGAGTCCAGTCTAGTCTAGTTTTGTCTAGGCAGTGCCCGGATTGTTTATTTCAGTACATTGTTGTTTATGCTTTACTTTTGTCGATAAATGATTAAAGGCTAAGTTCTGTTCAGTAGAAGGGTTAATAACCCCGGTCCTTGTTTGGTTTACAGGTTGTAACTTGGGTTCCGGAATAGTTTCTTAGTCATCGTATCATTTGTCGTCCTATTCAGTACTCACACGCTATACATGATCCTTAGGTTGTGCAATGATTAGAGACTAAGTTCTGTTCAGAAGAAGGGTTACAACCTCGGTCCTTGTTTGGTTTACGGGTTGTAACTTGGGTTCCATAATAGTTCCTAAGTTATCTTGTCCATTGTCGTTCTATATAGTTCTAACATGCTCACATGTCCCAGTTATGTCACATGCTTACATGACCCGACTACTTAATATGCTCACATGTCCAGTTTATCTTACATGTTCACATGTTTTCTTTACTTTATGCTCCAGGTTGCTTTGTTTATTGTCTTTTCTATTATCGGGATAAGTGCATTAGTAGTGCACGAATTTCGATCCACATTTACTTATTTCTGTCTCTATCCATTGCTATGACAGTTATTGCTGGTTTTAGTTCATAAGTTTGGCTTCCTTTGTGGTACTTGCTATTGGGGGTCTGACCCCACTGGTTTTGTTTGGCCAGATCTGATAGAGGAGCCCGAAGGATCTTACGTACCATCTACTCGGCGGTGACTACCCGGAGCACCATAGTACCTTAGTGGGTTTCTTATATCATTCTTCCACTAGTTATCTACATTATTCTTTTGTGGCGTTTAGCCTCCGAGCACGTGTTTAGCTCGTGTTTTGGATCTTGAAATGTAGCCTACGGGCCTAAACATGATTTACGTATTCTAGACTATAGCTAGAGCTTATCATGTATGACTATTACTCTTGCTAGTTCTCACTTTGTATTACTAGCTTTATGATAATCCATGTATATATAGTTTGGGATGCTTTACTATTTTATGTCTGATGATCATACTTCTTGTACTTTGCATATTTGTATGTGATTGAGATACCTAGGATCGTTCGACCTAGGATTGACTGTTGGCTTGTAGTAGTAACCCCCATGTCTTGACAGCTTATACGTTATGTCAGAGTACTGGAGTACTTTGGTATTACGTAGCTGGCTTGGTCCGTTTCCACTTGCCAGTATTCTGGTTCTGGGGCATGACAGTCATGTTTCTTATGAATTATTAAAAAGATCCTAGACAGGTAGAAAGAGCACTAGTAAAATGTTAGCTTCACATGTTAATTAGTACAGATATTTGTGAGTTTCGGCGAAAAGCCGCTTGCCAGTACGTGATGTGTGCTGACCCACGTTGTGGGCATCCTTTTCAGAGAACAAGGAGACAGAGGGATTTCAGTTGAGGCACTAAAGCTCATCCAGTCCAGTAGAGCTCGTGGACTGCCTTGAAGCCACTTTTCCATTTCCAGTCAAGTCGCAAGTTTTCTTTCCTTTGAAGGTGTCTTTACTTTTACAATCATGTAATAAAGGGATATGATGTATGGGCATTGTGGATATTTACAAAAATAGTTTTCAAGGAGAAATATGTAGCCAAGATAAGGCATTATGAGTTTGCAAAGCTTGTACTTGTATTCCTATCAAGTTTATCAATAAAAGAAGTATTTTTTTTCAAAGCTTCCATGTCCAATGTTGGTTTATATGTTCTGTGCGTGTGTTTTGCTTTGTCTAGTTGTTTTGTGCAGGTACTGGCCTTGTGCAAGCGTAACTTAGCTTGCACAACATCACGCCTTAGCGAGGACGAACGATCCCACATGGATCAAAGCGAGGACAACGACCCTAGCAGGATCGGGGCGTGACATCATGACCCGCACCCAGATATTTGGGCACAAGTACGTGGGCCAGCCCAGCCTACACCGCAGTATCGGTGGTAGAACGATGTCAAGTATCCAATAAATATCTACACATATATGATCTATGATAACAACATGTACTCAAATCACATACAACTAAATAAGGTATGAAATAGGAAGATATCAATAACACTGAAGTCTACAAATGATCATATAAGACTAGAATGTATCGAAGATAATCCGATACTGAAAACACAAATCTAAATAAGGAATAATGGCCTAGAGCTTCCAAAAGTCAACTTACGGTCAATAGAATGTCGAGATCTGTCTCAGCTAGCATCCTCATGTGGTCCAAGTATGTGGGGCGTAATAACTCCTAAAAAAATATGGTTTATCTAGTCAGGATTGGAGCGAAGTACATAAACTAACAACAGTTCTATTAAATTGACAAAAACTATAAATAACAGAAAGCAATGAAGTACATGATGGATAAGTAGAACTGAACAGTAGAAAATACAGGAAAATCATGTGAGCATGTCATGGTAACAATGTACTGTAAATAATCAGGAGTACAGTGTAACAACAGGTAATAATCTAGAATAGAACATGTACTACTTCTAGACATTGCCTTGAGATATTAGTTTATTTTATGTGATTGGCTTGGGACTAGGATCAGGCTATCCATATGACCGGCTATGCACAAGTACAACACAGGTAAACCTGGAGATCAGGTCGGCCATACATGGAAGCTATGCACAAGTACAAGTAAGGTCAGGCTACACCCTACATGTGGCGAGGGTGAGCTATGCATAAATGAGTAAACAAGTAGGGGTATGATCACATAATCTCCTAATATCTCCCCATCCTCCGACTAGTATAATGGATCCAACAATGGCACGTTACAATACGAGATTCTCTAAGAAGGTAGCAAATTCCCTTAGGAATCGGTGTCTATACAAGTACAAGAACAATAACGAGACATGTACCAGTATACCAGGATAACCAGGAGTAACATCTCATGACGGGATCCAAGCTATACCAATCCGTGTACTCTCGTGTCAGGTATCAAGCATAACACTACAAACTGATATCATAGAGACTATCAAGGTAATAAAAACTATCAGAGAATGTACTCGTCTTAATTTAGCTAGAGTCGACATGCACGACACGAATGTGTCAACACGAAATAGGTACGATGTTCTGCTCCACAAGACGGTCCCAAACGACGTTACAAACGGTTCCATCGACTCCAGAATAGTCCAAATAGCCTAGTTTGGTATGTAGAAGCCAAAAATTAGAGTTTGGCACGATAATCGAATCAAGAAATAGGAAACGACTATAATAGTCGCAATTTATGATTTGAGGAAAAAGAATAATCATATATATAACTATCTTGAAAATTGTTTATATATTGTAGATATATAAATATTGAAAACCTAGAAATCACTTTGGCACTATAACCCCTATTTGGTAGAATACAATTTATTAGAGAAAATACTATAATATTATTTTAGGTTGCTATGCCAATTTGAAAATATAATTTGGCTTTGCAAATAATTTTAGAAAATTATCTACTATGTATTTTAAATAGGACTAAGGGTGCTAATTTTAATGAAAATAAATTTATAACATATGTATGCGTGCATATACCCTATATATATATAATATATATATATATATATATATATATATATATATATATCTAATATTTATTTTACATTACAAATAATATCCATACTTATACAAAATATATAATAATAAACCAAACAAAATATCACCCAAAAGCCATCTCAGCCTAACCCAAGATCTGCTCACAGCAACACTAATCCCTATTTTCATCATCAACATATAATAAAAATAACTATAATGTTATAATTAAAATCCAAATCAATGTTATCAATATCAATTCATTAGTATCAATGATATTAATTAATCCTAATTATCCCTAATAAGACAGCAGGGGTTGGGGTCAGTCTGCTATAACTTAATCAATGTTGTTAAAACAAGCAACAATAACCAACCTAATAATAAACCCAACAGTAAAATAGCCGTAACCTTACCATAATACCATGAGTCACTTCCTACTCGGTGAGAATCAAATTTTAGGGCCTGTTTGGTAAATGTGAAGTAAATTTGGATTTGGACTTTCAATGAGGAAAGAAAGATATGAATCCATGCAATTTATTGTCCCCCTAATAGGAACAAATGTGTTTAGTTGAGATAAGAAAGTGAAAGTTGGAAAATGGGTGAGTATATTTTTACTATTATAAAGGGGCTTCAAAACGGCTCAATCTTGAGCCGTCTAAGCCGTGTATATCATCAACCATTTCTTTTAAAAAACTATAATAAAATTTTAAAATTAACTACATTTCTTATCTTCTGTGTGGATAACCGAACTCTCTCCTCACGTAAAAAATTAAAAACCATCCAATACTAGAATATATTTAAAATTAAAATTATGTTTAAACTAACTACCTAATATTATCTAATTAAACACATATCCATAATTTAAAAAATAATCATAACAAATTATATTAAAATATATGGAAATTATATTTAAAATATTTTAATATAATTTAAATTTGTATATACTTATTAATACTATTATTGATATTTTGTATACGTGCAACGCACGTGAAGGTGACTAGTTATAATAATAACATATTACAATTAATTAACATAACAATTTATTAAATCAAATACAGATAAATTAAATAATTACTTTAATAAATTTAAGATAAATATTATTTAAGAAATGTTTTATAAATACTGGAATTAATGGCAGATTTCATTAGGTGATCAGTAATTTTGTTTTTTGCAAAAGTTAGGTGATCAGTAATTAATTAAGGTTTTTTTTAGGGCACCACCACATTACTAGGGACAACCCTTACTTAGGGGGCAGCCCTTTGGTGGAGATTTTACTAGGGGGCAGCCCAACCCCCCAAACTCATATTTCCTTCCCATTTCATCATTTCCTCTCTCTCTCTCCTCCAAAAGAAAAGAAGAAGAGCTCTCTCTCCCTCTCCTAAACCCTAGAAAATTCTCCTCCACCACTCTAATCCTAATTCCTCCACCAAATTTCTTTCAAGAACACTCCCACATTCGACGATGACACGCAAGTCGAAGAAATCATATTCTAGGTACGTTCTTTCCTAATTCTTCTATAATTTTCTGTAGCCTCCCTTCTCGAAAATTTTCAAAATATTTTTTTATTATTTATTTGATTTAAATAGTGATTTTAGAATTTATAAATAATTAAATAGTTAATTATTACGGTAGATGATTTTAGCCATAGTTGAGATTTAGTACAAGGTGACTAGGAATCTTGGCACGGATAGCTCAGTGGCGTGCTTGACCAGTGTTTAGTCATGGTAGGGAAAGGCCGAGCCATAGTGATGTCCTAACTAAGAAAACCAGGCCAAGTTATGACATGACCATTATAAATAATTTAATTATTCATTATTATTGTTATTTGACGTTTAGGAGACCCGGTTGTACCAAACTAGTCAAACTGAACCCGAACTGAGCCCAAGCCCATGCAGTGATGTGGGGCATCCAAGATGTCCATGCAAACGTATTTTAAGCATATGCATTATTTTATATTTATTGTAGGATATACAAATATTTTCTACAAATAATTGTTGTACGTACTATTAAGGTGGCAGTTCTGGGATACTTGCATTGACTTGTGTCGACCATTGGAGCAGAGTATAGGAGGTTCATCCAAGTCTATACCATTAACGGTCCATCTTGTTTTATTATTACTAGTATACTATTATTATTCTATTATCAATATTAATGGGGTTATCATTAAATAATTTTGTTCTATTATTATTGATTATTTGTGTGTGCAAATATATATATATATATAATATATATAATATAATATATATATATATATAATATATATATATATTATATATATATATATATATATATGCACATATAAAATATATGTATATGTATAGATAATAGTTTTATATATATATATATATATATATATATATATATATATATATATATATTATATATATATATATATATATATATATATTATATAATATTATAGATATAAATGCGTGTATGCGTATGTACATATAAATATATGTGCGAATAGGTGTTTGTATGTGTACATAAATTTAGCGTATAAATAATATGTATATAAGATGTGTGTAAATATATGTATATATGTAAATGAGAATTTATGTACATATACATATATAAATATATACGTATAATAGATAAAAGTATTTTTATGAAACTATTTAGAAATTTATGGTCGTATTATTATATAGGAGTATTTGTTGTGTATATATATATATATATAATATAATATATTATATATATATATATATATTATAATTATATATATAATATATATATATAATATATATATATATAAAATATATGTATATGTGTATAAGCGTCTAAATATATATATTTAAACGTATATGTGTGTGTGTTTATATATAGTACTATATATACACGTGTATTTATGTGTATTACGGGTATATAAAATATATGTGCATTAATATGAGTATTATGTGTAATATAATAAAAAAGAAAATAGGAATAAGAAACAAAACAATTTTCTTAAACCGAGCCCACAGAGCCCAGGCCCAAGGCCAGCTGCAGGCAGCCCAAGCCGTTTTTCCCCCCACAGAGCAATCCCCAAACAAGGTCGAGCCTTAAGTTTTAGCAAACGGTGGGTTTATATTATATCGCGTATATATTATAGAGATAGAAACGCAGAGAGAGAGAAGGAATTTCGAGGAAATCACCCAAACCCTAATCCCCATGCCGCGCCCCCAACCCGGCGAACCTGACGCCGCGCGCGCGTTGCCACGGTGGCCGCCGGTCGGCGACAGAGCCGCCCGCCGGGCTCTCAGGCGAACGTGACAGCAGCGGTACCCAGCGAAGAGGCCGACTTCGCGACGCGTTTTCGCAACGCGTGGTTAATCGTTTTACGATCCATCAATTCGGGTACGTTCACGATATGACCCCTTCAATTCTGTTCAAGTAGAATAAATTCTATTAGGCTATACCGATCAGAGACATCGCAAAAAACCCGAAAAACATGTTCGAAACAAATTAACTAGTCGAAGGACTCCTGTTTGCGGACGAATCCTCATTAACCCAAATCTTTTTCGAAAATCCACCTGAATAGGTTTGTAAACAACCTATACGAGATTAAAACCTATTTGGTATATCCAGATTTTATCAAGTATATACAAAGATATTCGAACTCAAAAATCATCAAAAATAGTTTTCAAAAACTAGGAAAATTGTTCCACACAACGTGCGTCCCGCCATTCCGGGCGACGTGGTCGCGAACCGAAAGGATCAAATGCGTAACAGCTTCGTGGTCGTGTGGACTTTGACGGAATTTAAATTGGTCGCGTGTGCGCGACGAATTTGATGCGTATCCGTCGAATTTACCGTATCGTGTACTTTATAAATTTCTCAATTACTTTGTGCACGCTCATCAGATCGAGACAAAACTTGCGCCAGCAGGACCGTATCATTTTTCTGGTCCTGTATGCCAAGTTTGGTCCGATTCTGAGATATTTGATTGGATCGTCGTTTCGCGGTCCCCACGGTCCGACTCGACGGGTGATTTTGTGCACGGCCCCCGGAATCCAACTCTGGACATATGGTTGGGTTCGTATCGAAAAACTGGATCCGTAGACATATAGTTTGATGACTTTAGAGACCGTTGACTCTGGCATGCTTTTCGGTGTAAAGCGGGTCCAACGGCGGACACCGTTTTGTGACCCGAAATTACTGTTTTGCTCCTGTGTCCAGAATTGGACTTAAGGACAGGCAATCCTAGCTAATTTGACTATTCTGAAAATATGGTAATATTTATTTTAGTTTTCGGGGACTGTTGTACGGGTTTTGACTATTGTGGCACATTGAGTAGTTCAGACTGTCGATTTTACCAGCAGAGGACCACAGGCGAGTACAGTTTATTGTCTGCATTTTGATATTGATATTTACTATATTTTATTAATTAGTCATTGGTTATGTGATTTATACTCTATTATAAATTGTTGAGTCGGGAATGAGAAGTACCAAGGATGTGTGATCCGACCGTAGACCGTGTTTATTTTCATGCAGTAGATCCGTAGACCTGTTTATTTTCATGCAGTAGATCTCGTAGACCGTGTTTACTTTCATGCAGTAGATCTCGTAGACCGTGTTTATTTTTATGCAGTAGATCTCGTAGACATTGTTTATTTTATTGCAGTAGATCTCGTAGACATTGTTTAATTTCTGCAAGTAGATCTCGTAGACCGTGTTTTTTTCATGCAAGTAGATCTCGTAGACCTGCGGTGTAGTGGCCCAGACTGATCACATATCAAAGGTACTTCTAACAGTTGGAGAAAGTATTTTGTGTCTATTTATTGCTATTGGTTTTCCGTATTTTCTGTTTATTCCAAAACTCATGATTGATGTCTAACCTTTGTTTTATAGTCATTTTCTTTATTTGAAATTGCATTCAGTGAATTATGCTCGTTCCATTCCTGACTGGAAACCAATATTTTCAGTTAGCCGGATTCACTTAGCTTGGGGAGTGATAGAAATACTTGCAGACAAAGCCTAGAGACTAGCTAGATAGTTGAGTTGTAGTCATTCATTTATTTGTACAGTTTAATTTTTCTACAAATATAAAACTTGTGATCATTGTAAGTTAAATTAATTTGGTGAATGAGCATTATTTGTGATTTTGGTCTTCATGGCCGTGACGCGTTCTACCGCCGACACTGCGGCGTAGGCTGGCTTGGACCACGTCCGTATCTGTTTTTAAAAAAAACTGGTGTGGGTCGTGACAATTTTTGGGTGGCTCATGCAGGTCAGTCTTCGTAAATCATGCGAACTCGTGTAGTACTTATTAGTTGTACTATTTGCGAGCCTGCGCTAGAACATGCTCATTCACGAACAAGGATTAATTTAAATGAATGACTAGGGCTAGGAGTCCCTTATACAAATTTTCCGATGGGTATCTAGCCATGCAATGTAGACGAGGGTTAGTGATTTTGATAGTTGTCACATCTCCATAATTACACTATTTCTCTAGATAGGACGATATGATTCAATGTGGATAGACTATTCGCTTGGTGAGACAGGGCTTCGTAGGCGATAATGATTTAACCTTGATAATGGTGCAATTCCTCTCCTTGCCCTTTCGATATCATCCCACATCTTAGTCAATTGCCTATTTAGTTTCCTATTTTTTTGCCCTAAGAATTATTATTTTTTATGTTATCCAGATGACCTCAGTAGTTTCGATTCAAGTTTTTTCTCAAAGGCTTGAATACAACTGGAATAGTTAGAATGTTTGATTTCTTTTGTCCTCAGTTCTTTCCCCTGTTCA
>JANAVB010000197.1:7132758-7155258 GCA_029216955.1 Iris pallida
TTATTATACAGAATTCTTCCACAACAACATTCAAGGGTGCACTTAGCAGTATATATGTGAAAGATGTAATGCCCCGTCCACTCAGTTCAACCGGAGAATCAAAACACAACGGCGTTTGGACTTAGCCATGCAACGGCTTACCTCGAATACCGCTTGGTCGAGATAACTCATCGCTCAGGTGTGGCTTCGGTGAACTTGCCTCAGCTTGGCCTTCACACTAAAATAAATGTTCAATTGCAGTGAGTAGGTATACTAATAAAAGAGACGAATTGTAACTACCACTTTTTCGGATTAGAGTTATTTTTGACCAATTAAAATTTTCTCTTTTGGGCTACTAGCATGATAATAAACCCAAATTCATAAATTTGAATTTCTATTTTAAGTTGGACCTAGTCATGGTTAATTAAGGTGCAAGCACTAATTAGAGCCACACCACTTAGTTCTCTTAAAGACCTTCATAATCTAATTGTCATAAAGTTTAGGGCTTGGAAGACCCTATTTAAACCCCCACAAGCCCTCAATGGCAGCCACCATAACCTAGGGTTTTCACTCTTATCTTCATTCAACGCTCTCTCAATTTTCTCCTCTTTCTTCCCTTTGGTGCTAAGGACTTGGGAGCTCAAGGAGGCTTGGTGGAGCTCTAGCAAGGATTTGGGAGCTACTTCTTCTTCTTTCCTAAAT
Organism: Iris pallida; assembly: GCA_029216955.1. NCBI lineage: Eukaryota > Viridiplantae > Streptophyta > Magnoliopsida > Asparagales > Iridaceae > Iris > Iris pallida. The sequence goes on from JANAVB010000197.1 coordinate 7,133,440, forward strand.
TCGTGGATCTTTGTGTAGGCTCCTTTCTACATAGGTATAACCCTATAAACTCTCTTTTCTATAGTCAAATTTCATGTACCCCAGTTTAGGGCACGAGGACGTGGGTACGTCCAGCCTACGCCACAACATCTGCGGTAGAATGTGTATAGGTCGTCTACATATCTAACTCTAACAATATGAATCATGAAACCTATCATCTCCACACGAGGAATAATATACATCTCAACTATATGATCTCAATCACAAGTCTAAAGGATAGAGCACGATATGAAAATAGATAATAAGGAAGATAACTGAAATAAGTAAAGTTATCACAACACATGAGTCTAGATATCCAACACACAAATACAATCCTGGATATAAATAAGTCTCAAACTCACAAATCGAAACAATCCGATACAATATGAATATTAAAATACTCTAAACCTATATTTGGGGCGCTCTCTACTGAGCAGGATCCTCCTGAGACTCAGTGTCCACCCTCGTATACCCCCTGCTCATAGTAGGTCGGACAGTCATCTAAATCATCTAAAAAATATTGGTTATTCAGTCAGGATTGGGCAAAGTACATAACTAACAGCATTCCATTTAAATTGACAAGCACTATGAAAATGTAAATAATAATAAATACTTGGTGAACAGTTTATAGAGACAATGTACAAGGAAGAGGCAAGTGAATGTCGAGCAATAGACGTATAGAGAAAACATGTGGAATATAAAAGCAGACAATTATGTAATAAAGAGGTAACCTGTCATGCAAAGTATTCACTAACAGTCCAGAAAATTAGTGTTTAAGACCAGTGTTTGAAATATCAAGTTGACATGTGAACGGCTAGGTATGATATCCGGCAAACCATACACGTCCGTGTGTGGCTGCTATTATTCCAGTAAGACCATAGGGTAGAAAGGAATATTCCATGTCTCCTAGGTATTTCTCTCTGACTAGTACACATGGATCCAGGTTTCGACACGTATCTCAATATCAAGAGTAGTACATTAGTCCAGTAATTCATTAGTCCAGTAAGAGTCAATAGGCATGAAACTACGTATCTCAAGTTAAGGAATCCATACAATACCAATCCGTGAGTCCATCATATCGGAATCAAGATAGAACCTAGTATAAAATGCATCATAGGAAATATTAATAAAAAACTATCAGAGAATGTACTCGCATGTCATTCTGAGCAATAAATATGAATCGAGGCCCAAAGTGGAGTCCAAGAACCTAGATGTGGAATATCAGGTTTAAATAGTGCTCTGGGTGTCAAACATGAGTATTCAAGGTGCGATATGCATTTAGGTAATTTTAGGTCAAGTTTGACCCACAGTTGACTTTTGGTCACTTGGTCGAACACTAGTCAAATCTAGATTAGGTTAGCTCACATCAAGTCAATAATTTACCTAAACACCCTAACTTAGATATCCATTCCCCTAGATAGGTGTAATATTACCTTAGACTAATAAGTACTATCCTAAATCTTAACCTAAATAGGAAAACCACAATATCTTAGATACCCCATACCCATACCTTAGTCATTTAGGTATACCATTACTTAGATAGTATTCATTACCTACATTTATGTGGATTATCACTTGACCTAGATGTTGCTTTTCCTCACACATCTCACACCACCAACAATATATATATATATATATATATATATATATATATATATTATATATCAAAAAAAACAAAATATATATATATATATATATATATATATATATATATATATATATATATATATAATATATATATATATATATTATATATATATTATAATCAAAAAAAAAAAAATATCTATATATATATAGAATATATATCTATATATATATATATATATATATATATATAATATATCAAAAGCTCCAATTTATTTATGTATAAGACGCAAATGTCGAAGACTATACAAGAAAGTGCGACTCGCGCGAAAGACCCAAAAAACAGAAAGCCAGTCAGTGACGTGGGTGCACACTGAACCGGACCAAAAATCTCTAGGCAGCAGTTAAGGCAGCAACCTCTGGTGCCCGCTCGGGGCGAGAGTACAGCGATTGCTGACTTTGAGAACTTGTCTACAGACTTCTCTGTAAAGTTGTGGGGATTTATAGGCGGCTTTCGTATCTGTACTTGTTTCGATTCTTCCATAATACCCAAATACCGGCGACTGCGACGATATGGTGCCTGTTTGGAATTCCTCCAGTTGGCGAGGAGATCGTTGAAGCCCCCAGCCTGTTCGTACGTGTAACACCCAGTTTCTGAAATAAGGGTAATTTTGAAATTTTGTATTTTAATTTATTGAATTATGGTATTTAAAATTCTAATATAATTTTTAGTAATTTTTAAACATTTTAAAACTATTTAAATCATGACTTATGATTTTGGTGTTTGACTAGTGTAACCTTAGAGCCTAGCCATGTGATTAGGATGTTTGACTAGTACATTCTAGCCTAGAGGGTATTTTGGTCATTTAGTATTTATTTGAATTTATTATGATTTATGGGAATTTGTGTGATTTTGATATTAATTAAATATGGCTATATGTTATTTGTCTGACTAGTGAGACTTGTAGACTAACCTAGAACTACCCTAGTGGTGACCATAGTCTAACTCTAGTCAACCTACTTTTAGTCATTAGAGATTGGTCTTAAGGTAGGAAGGATTACTTAAGTAAAACTAGTTCATGACTTATGGTTTAAGTCATGACTTATGACTTAGCAATTTAAAGCCTAGTGTTTAAGCATAGGCCCATGAATTAAGCCCAAGACCAATCCTAGCCCACCCATGGCAGCCAACCTAGGGATTCTTACCCCTATTAATGCCTCCTTCATTTAGGGTTAGCCTCTCTTGGAAATAGATCTCAAGTTTGGAAGAGGTAAATCCCCAACCTTAGAAATTCCTAATTAATTCATTTTAGCTCCTTTTTAGTCCTAGTCTTTTGCAATAGGATCTAATTTTGTTTATATACTGATTTTGGAGGAGCACTTCAGTTTGCATACAATTTGGAGATTTGAAGTTGCCATTTGGAATCTCCTCTTTGAAGCTTTTCTTGAGTTTTGATACTCAATAGGTAAATCATCTAAACTCATAGTTTTTCCTGATTTCTTTGCATATAAGGTTAGGTTTTAGGGTTTCCTAGCTGTCCCTAAAATTTGGGCACAATTTGTGTCCATTTCGTGTCCTATCGGACACGTATCATGATAGGCATACTAGGTGTTTGTAGAAATGCCACATAGAAATTTATTTTCATATTTTTGAAATATAATTAGATGGACCTGTAGATCTTGATGTGTGTATCAATGTTTGTAAAGGTGTCCTAGTGTTTTTAGTGTCCTATTGTGTCAGAATTTTGGGTTGGACACGCGCGTGCAACACGTACACTGTGTCCTGCATCACGGGCTGAATATCTCCGACACAGGACACGCCGTGTCCTAAATTTTTGTGGGATTTATGGGGCAACGTCTGTGACTTGCTCCCAAAATTTGGGAGCACCTCGTGGAGTGTGCGTGGCGCAATCGCCCCCGCACTGGCCATGCGCTATCGCGCGCAGGCGGCTGTGCACGCGCACAGGCACTGTTGACACGGGGTTTGTGTCGTGTCTGTGTGTCACGTGGACATGATACAGGCTGACACAAACTTAGCCCCATCCTAGGCGCACCTCTGGACACGAGCACGTGTCGTATCGTGTCGTGTGCCACGTGTTACACGCGCGTGCACGCGTGCACGACAATTTTTCGTGCACTGTCTCGTGTCTGTGATCATGTGTTTTGGACACTTGTGTCTAATGTTTTTGGACACGATACTTAGGTATGACACGAAAACATTATTGTTGTTACTTACCAACCATAAACCCATTAGATTAATTGTTATTTCAATGTGTAATTAGGGAAATTCCTGATTCTGATACCTGTTCAGTATCCGAGAGATTTGCCCTCTGTTTTTACATTTTGATTCAAGATTGAATGCTATAATTTATGCATTAAAATGTGTTTTGTTGTTGTTACTTGTGGGAATAATGTTGGGGTTGTCAGGGATTCATGTTGTTATGAAATTGATCGAGTTATCCTCAAATTCCCATTTAGCTTGATACTCGACTGATACGGCCTAGGTTGTTAAAATTCTGAAACTTTTGATTCATTTCTTCCCTGTTTGGGATGTTAGCTGTTAATGTAGTACACCCCATCATTGTTAGTTGACAGGGGATGAGGGATAGGCTACTTGATAGGTTATTGATATTCATGAAATTTCCTTAATGTCATAAACCTGAGTTTTGAATTTCAATTCAGTCACACACACAGTCACTGATTCTAGTTTTCCCTCTCACATGTCTTTCTTTTTCACACTGTCTGATGTTCTTTTGTGTTGCAAAACTGAACTGAACACACACACCCTATATGACACTGTCACTTAGTAGGGATTCCTGAGTTAGTGTTACCCACACAACTGAGACTGAGATTGTTCATATCAAGGAGAACTGGGTTTGTACCTACATGAGAAAAACCGAGAAAGGGGTTTTGATTCTTAATTCCAGTTTTCTATATGTCAGTTTGTGTATTGGGTTTGAGTTTGTTTTGGGATTGAATTCAATACTGAAACCTGAGTCCTCGTGTTGAATAACTGAGATTACCAAGTCATAAAACCTGAGATTCACAAGTGAATGATGAGTTTTGATTCTGTTTAGAATGTGAAGTAAAACCTGAAATTAAAATGATAATAACTGATATTTCCTATCATACATTTCCTGAGATTAAGCTATTGAATGAAAAACCTGAGAAATGTTCCCTTTTCCTTGATATTTAAACCTGGACTTAGCTCCTATTTAACTCACACTCTCCACACACACCTATGGTTCACAGTTTCCTGCATTTTCCCCTATTGACACACACACACACCATGTATACCTATCATTGTTGGCACAATACACCCCTCATATGCACACAAACTGGAATCTAACATACAGGTTGTAATATTCACCACAGGTTTATATAATGTGAACACACATAGCCTTTTTTTTTTCCACACACTTTTCCTAAACTAACACTGACTTCCTATTCCTCTAACCTACACTGATTTTCCCTCTACCTGAGACACATAAATCTGAGAACCAGTTTTCACACATGTGTTGCACACACCCACATTCCTATATAAACCTAATACATGCATTCAATGTTTTGAAATTCTGAGAACAGGTAGATGCCACATTACATTATGTTGTTCCTGAAAATTCTATCACATACACACACTTCATCCTTACATGTATCACACACACAATTCACTTGACACTGTCACAGTCCTTTAAACCTGTCATTAGCTACCTAAACATCAGCCCTTCACCTGTCCATAACAGTCCCTAAACTCAGCCACTTTCCAGCCCATATTTCAGTCCATTTAGTCCCTCAAACATAGTCCATTACCAGCCTGTTCAGTCCAAATTCAGTCCCCTTATACCTGTCCCAAAACAGCCCTTACTATCCCAAATCCAGGCCCACTTTTAGCCCTAAATGTCCATCTCCCTGCCCTATATTCAGCCTCCAATATCATCCCAATAGACAATCACAAATCAGTTCCCTCTACCCCTTTCACAGCCCAAGTCAGTCCACTACATACCCATATATGTATATATATATGTGTGAACCTATAAGCCTATGTGTGTGAGTTTAGAGTTTGTGTTTGTATGAGTAAATATGTGAATATACATATGTATGTGGGCATATAGCCCCGGATGAATTTTCTATATATATATAGGTATGCCTTATATGTAGTGAGTATATATGTATATATATAAATATGCAATGTTAGCCTATACAATGTTGGCTATGTATGTTTTGTCTAAAACTAAAATGTAGGCCATGTAGATGCAATATGGGACATATGATATGTTTGAATGCCATGATTTAGTGCTAATTCACATGCCATGTTATATGCCTAGCCTATATTATGCAATGTAAGCCATGTTATGATAACTTAGCTAAAATGCCATGTAATGTATGAACCCATGCCATGTGTGATATGCCTAGTGATCTAAACTAATATGGGCGTGTGTAGATATGAGTAGACATGTACACTCTATGTGAATGTTGCCTAATGTATATCCTATGATACTAATGTATGCATGCTACATAGATTGGGTGTTGTTGGCTTGTATAGCCTTGTGATTGGTGTGAGATGCTATACTAGGCTTGGTTAGGCCTAGTGAGACTTGTTATACTTGTTGGACTATGACTTGACCTAGTTTACCTAGTTTGACTAGTGTGGTTGACTGGAGTTGACCAAGGGTTGACTATTAGTCTAGTTTGACCTAGACAGCATGCAGATGCATTGTAGATTACTATTATCATCCCCTGTATATATCTTGACTTGTGTTGCTCTAACTAACTAGTCAGACATCTCATCTCGGACAGTACATTTACTTCAGACATTCAGATACGAGGCGAGTTGTAAACCCCCTGAATTTTCAGGGAATTTTTAAAATTTTTTTTTTGAAGAATAGCTTGTTAATCTATTTATTTAAATAATTAATTAATTATTTCTAATCAGGGTTTAATTTATATGTAAATATATATATAGATGCAAGATTACTAAATATTGTTATTTGTTAAATAATGCTGTACATTAATTATTAAATTATTTAAACTCTAACCAAGTTTCATATAGATTTATTATTAGATTATTTATATCAATAATTAAATTATATAGTGTTATTATTCAATTGGTTTTATTTTTAGATTATATATCTATCTATACTTTATAGATGTGGTGTTAAAATTCCTAGCAACCAAACCCATTCCTTAAGTTTAACCCTAACTTAGGCCCAACCCAGTATGGTCCTATTCATTTGGATCTCCTTCATGCATATATATATATGCATCTACTCTCAACCCTAACCCTAAACTTGCCTCCACACAAACCACCAGCCCCCCTTCATCACCGCCACCCTATCCCTCTCTCTCTCTCTCTCGTCTATCTCCTTCCCCCTTACCCGGAGCCCCGCCGTCGACGACGACGGCGTTTCCCGCGCCCGCGTAGCATCCGGCGGCCCCCTCGTCGGCGCAACCCCCCCTCGTCGGCGAGCCACCCCCCTGCGGCGTGGCAAGGTAACCCCGACCCCCCGTGGCGCTGTCACGTGGATTAAATCCTCTTTGCATGCTTTAAACCAAGTTTTAATAATTAAATTCTGAATATTCAGATTATTGTAAGGATTGTTGTGATGAATAGATTGATGATTAATTAGATCTAAATGTAGGAAATCATTGGTAAATATGTAGGGGTTCTACCCTAATTTTCGTGTGATTTAATATTAATTATTGATATTTATTTATATTTAATTATGAAGTTTCAATGTTAGTAATTAATTAAATGTGTTTTCTGTTTTAATTTTTATGTAACATTTTGATTACGAATTAGAGAAAACTTGTACATGAAAAGTTTGTATAATTAATGTAGTATTTTAAAATAATTTTTCCAGAATTTTATAATTTAATTTATAATTATTTTATGTGCAAAACAGCGAATTTACACTGTTTAATTAATTCCATTTGATGCTTATTATTTAATTAATATAATTAAATAATATAACTTATATGGAAAATATAGATTTAATTATAAAGTAAGTTATGGAAAATTTTCCAGAATTTGATTGGTGTTTAAAATATTATATTTAGATTTATCTTGGAAGTTTTGTATTAATCAAATTGAATATTAAATATTATTTTCAATTTATCTTATTTATTTGGTTAGTAATTAAATAATACTTATGAATAGAAATGTTTGTAATAGCATGTTTTCTGTAGAAAAATAATTCCAATATTTATTTATTATTATTTATAATTATTTGGATTTAGTTGAGTAATTTCTAGATTTATTACATAAGTTGAATATATTATATAATTATTGTTTTAATTATATAAATATTGTAAATTTTGTGACGTGATATGATTCTGTTAGAATGTGTAAATATGGTATTTAGGAATTTTTTTATGTTTTAGATCTATTTATGATTTTTAAGACTTAAAAGTAATTTGAGAATCAGTTTAGGTTTATGTAATCAATTGTGTAATAATTATTTATTGATTTAAATTTAATTATTTTGTGTTACTACTGTGAATTTAGTTTTAATGGTTAAATTTAGGTTTTATAGTGAATTTTCAAGATTTATTTCGAATTATTATGTATTATTTAACTATTTATTTAATAAATATTTAATGGTAATAAATTCATTTCTGTAAATATATATATATAATAATATATTTATTATTCTCTGGTATTATTTAGTTTATATTATATATACTAGACAATGATTTTAAGGACTTTTACTATTTTTGTTAGTATTATTAGGAATTGTGTATGCACTGTGTTATTAAATTGAGTAGTTAATTGATTATAATTAATTAATTAATTACAAATATCATGTTGTATTATTAATTACAGAATATAAATGTATGTAATAAGTATATTTATATACTTATTATTGTATAAGTATTATTCATAATTGTGGTACTAGTTAGCTAGTTTTAATAAAACTAATATTGTTGGTTAATTAGCAATTAATCAATTTAGTAAATTGTTAAATAGAGATTAATTAAATCATGCTTGTTTAGGATTGTTTGCTTCTCGGAACTCGGACTCTACATCGGACCCGGATACTCAGTTGCTGGACACAGGCAAGTACACCTTGCTTGATTGTATATTTTTGCAGTTAGTTTATGTTACCTAGTTACTTCTCAGTTGTGTGCACGCATTTAGTAGTAGTGGACTTATCCCGTGTATTGTGAAGGTATGTGGTACCTTCTAGCCGGACACCGTATCATACACGATCACTATATGAGTGAGTTGAGAGCATGGATTTGTGTGTCGACTGATCATTGGCACGTGAGTTCGCGTCTGGTCTAGTGGTTGGTACAGGTCTACTTATATACTATGACGTCTTGCATATTATTTACCGCGTATACGGCACGGATATACATTGGGTGGGGAGTCTACTAGTGGTGTATGAGAATTTCTGTTTTCAATGGACGCTGGATGCTCGTAGCCCCTCGTTTCTCAAACCGTAGAACGCTTGGTGGCCGTTCTTCTTCTTCTCCCTCTCATGTGCCACTAGAGATGTCTCGAGTGCATTTTACACATAGATGGTTAGTTTACCTGTCGTATGTTGCATGATATATCCTGTTCTTGTTGGTTGGGGAGATGTTATGTTACATTTTGTTCTAGTTATTTATATACTGCCCTGTACTATCATGCATGTCGATTTCTTGTGTACTTGTTATCCCTCGAGGACCTGCACCTTTTCCAGATTGGGACGAGCACAGGTACCGACGGACTACGGAGATTGGAGACTTTTGCTGACGGACTTCAATGTTGAGCCTCGGAGTTTCTTGAGTTCTAGGTGATTTCTGCTAGTGGCTATCTATTTCTTTTCTGGTTCAGTTGTACTCTTTTAGTAGTTCATTCATACATTTATTGGTGGATTATTTTCCACTAGTCATGACTTGTAGTTTGATTCAGAGTTATTTTATTCCTTCCAGCTTTATTCTGTGATTTTCCTGTGGATGAGATTAGTATTACCTGCCTGTATTGTTATTTAGTTGTTACTTCAGCATACTACGATCGAGTATAGTCCATTAAATTGAGGTTTTTCTATACTTGATCGTACAGCTGGCACGCCACGTGTTCCTGGTCCCATATCTTGGAACCGGGGCGTGACACGAGTACTTCTCTGATCATTTCATATCATGTTTAGAATTATTTTTCTGCTTTAAATTACTTTACTTGATATTGTCATGTTGGGTCACACGGATTGGTACTATATAGATCTTTTCATGAGATGTTATCCCCCTCGGGAGCATCGGATACAACATGTTTTGTGCGTTTCACGAATCATCACGTATCTCTATGCTTCCTCTGATTCACGAATCGCTTGTGACACATGTACCTCATGTTCACAGAGCCATCATGATCACCTTCACGTATCACTCATTTTATGAGCCATGTGAAGTTTTACGAATCTAACATAACTTAAACAGATCTTTGTGTATTGATTGGGGTTGGGGAAGTAGAAATAACATGTGAATATTACCAAGTCTGTAGTCATGAATCACTCTCTTAGCTGTAGTCATGAATCTCCTATGCCATTCACATGTTTATATTTTACTTCGACACTAGTTACTATTAGTTTCCTATGTAAGTAGATATTTCTATTACAGTTCTCTCTCTGTTTACATACTACATTCCTTCAGTATCTATATCTTACTTTACTGCATGATTATATTTTCTAACCTGCTATGAACTGTTGATGTACTGTGCTCGCTCCCGTCCTGACTGGACCTGTTGAAAATTTTACAGAGGATGATGAGGAATCCTACACCCCTTACTTTGGAGCTTGCCTAGATGACACTCGCAACCTGGACCCCTGGGGAGGTTCAGGCAGCTGCTGAGGATGATACCCCTAGCATAGAGTAGATAGCTTAGACTATTTCTTTTCATGTTAGCTGTTGTCTTTGTTTCAGAGTTGTATATTGTAGAGATGTTGAGACATGTATTTCATTTCTGTTGTACCTCAGTTGAGGATTTTCTATCTATTTTATCGTGCCATATTCTGTCTCTAGATTGTGATTGAGTTATACCTCTGTGTTGGCCTCCTTATGGAGAGTATTCATATTATGTTAGTTATAGTTCATGACCTAGAACAGCGTTCTAACCGCCGACACTGCGGCGTAGGCTGGGCGTTGTACGTTCTCGTACCCTCACAGTGGGTGCGGGTCGTGACAGTGCGGCATCCATCTGATGGAGAGGTGAGACCACAGCTGGGTTGCGAGTTCACCGGAGTGCAGAACGTGTTCTGCGGTTTCTGCTTGCCACCAATATGTATATATATATATATATATATATCTATATATATATATATATATATATATATATATATATATATATATATATAATACAAGACACACATCCATATATGTGTATAATATTTATATAGACACACTCATATGGTTACATTCACAAACCTGGGCTCCAATCACCACTTGTTTGCTGCCAGGGGGAGCCCCTGCTTCCTAATTTCTAACTCAGTCACTCATACAAACACTCTCCATCTAACCTCAACTGCCTATTGATTCTCCTCACTCTCTGAACATTCTAAAACAGGGACAAACTCCCTCTTTACTCGAGCACTTAGGCTAATTGCCATGGCTCCCCTGCCCATTGCTATACTCCCAATCTATCCATCCCTCTTTCTAACTACTAATATATATATATATATATATATACATATATATATATTATAATATATCCAAGCACCACTGATACAACATTCATTCACTCAAATGCAAGATACCCCCTCATATGAACAAATCTCCGATACATACTAGTTAACCTCTATTTTTAACACTATTCCTGATTTTCCCTTAAACACCCATACATTCACTAAATCCCAAACAAACTCTCAACCAACAGTCTTGCAGGCATGGAATCCCTACTGTACTGGCCAAGGATATTGGCCTACATGGCCTGCACTGCCTTATGGTCGAGTACCTGCTGCTATACTCTCTGACTTGAAAAGGCCAAGTGGCTTATGGCCTAAACCTCCAAAAGTGCACCGGTGCCACTGAGTATAGTTAGGCTTTAGCCCAAGTCGAGTACCTACACATACCATCCCTATCCATGGTCCTTCCCCAATCCTTACATCCTATTGTTTATGTCTATAAGCCTGCCAAACCCCCACAATGACCTGGCAATCCCCCCATCTCTTACAGATACATGATTCCTATATCTAGAGATACACTTATATGCAACTGAAAACTCAAACCCCACAACCAACCAAGATACTGACCACTCTGGACATTCACTCACTCTGAACCATCTTCTGATACCTTAGTCTCCCACACACCACTAAGACACTCTAGCACTCTCACTTAACTGGATACTAGACACAACACTGATACATGAACACTCACTAACTCATTCCTATCCCATTCCTATGATATACAAATATGCCCTCTCCCCTTCATAAATCTGTTTCACTGTGGCTCATATATGTGAGCCACATCCACAGGACAACACTCTCTGGTCATACTGCTATTAATCCCCTCGACTGGTACTACAAGTCCTCACTCTCCTCTCTCTAATAACGGTAATGCTTATATATAAACCTTATAAATGTTACCAAATGTTAGCCCATTAGTTACACACACACACACACACACACACACACACACACACACACACACACCCACACACATATATATATATATATATATATATATATAATTATAATATATATATAACACATACCACCTAGATGTGTTCACATGTATACATTACATTCCCTGTCATTAACCCTCTCTAACTGATCCTGGTAGTAACCACATGCCTAAACCAAGCCAGGATAGCCTGCCCATTGTTCATGGTAGTGGTCCCTACCTCTGCAGCAGGAACCCCTTCACTGCTAAGTCCTATTGCTCTGTTGCCGCTACTGCCAGGTATTGCATAGCTTGCAAAGCAATGCAATGCAAGGCTACAACAAAAACATACTCCCAAGTCTGATACACCACTGCATACTGATACCTTAATGTATCTATCCTAAACCCTAACTGATACAAATAGGCTCTATTTACTGATACCAACCTAACTAATATCCTCATTCTCCTTGATACTCTAAGCTCGAACCTTTCACTCCCTTACAACTCCTAAACCCCTCAACTATTCAGTCCACCTGACTGAACTTCACTTCCCTAAATCTCTAAATACAACTTGATGGCCAAGACCATAAGTCTCCCCTCTATATTCGAACACATGGCCAGGTGCCAAGTGTCACTGCCCTTTCTCTCTAATATCTCTCATAGGCTACATGGCCACACTTACTCTCACTGCTGTAGGCTTGCCCTGCCAAGGAGAGGATGCCCCAATCTCTCAAGCACATCATCAACCACATGGCCATTAGGCACACTCTGTCATTTGACAGTAACTCTCCAATTTACCAAGCACCATACTCACATAATCCTCATCTCATAAATATATGCATGTATTTATAGGTACAAATGATTTGAAGTTATATATATTACTATGAATAAAACAAGCTATCATTAGCAAAACTGAAGAAAACAGAACCTAATAGTCATTGTGACATTTCTACAAATACTTTAGGGTCAAATTTCGTAGTCCTCCTAGAATGGACACAAAAGTCTATGAAACTACCACAATAGGATTCATTAGACCTCATTCTACCTCCTATTAGTCATGGGTAGGGTCTCCTACATGAATGCATGAATTTTAACCATAGAAATAAGTTTAGACGGTTATACCTAGGTAGAATAAAGCCTACACAAAGCTCCATGAATTTGGAGAAGATGGATGAAAAAAAAGCTCCCAAAACCTTGCTAGAGCCTTCACCAAGCCTCCTAGAGATCCCCCAAGCTTTTGCACAACAAAGGGAAGAACGAGAAAATTTGGGAGAGTTTGAAATGGAGAAAATGGGTAGAAATCCTAAATAATGGTGGATGCCATTTGGGGTTAAAAGGGGTTAAATATGCACTAGACAAGCCCTAATCTCTTCATTACACTTAGTATTAGGTAGGTCCTTAAGTGGACTAAGTGGTTTGGCTCTAATTAAGGCTTGTTGTTAACCTACTCATGACTAGAGTCTAATGAATCAACTAATTGGTCAAGTCATATTAAATGGGGTCTACCTTGACTAATGAATGCTAACCTACTAATAAACAACCACTACTAAAATAACCCAGATTAGCGACGTCAGGAGACGTCGCTAAATACAGGAAATACGTCGCTAACAATGATTTGCGACGTATTTGCGACGAAAACCTACGTCGCTTATAGGCAAGTCGCAGATGGCAATTTAGTCGCCAAACGTCGCTATTTGCGACGCGTAGTTTTGTCGCTAGACGTCGCAAAATAAGCGACAGATAGCGACGTATAAGTACGTCGCCAACATTGCGACGTAAAGCGACAACTAGCGACGCTTCAAAAGTTTATAAATGATGACGAGGCATGGCATCCATGTGGCCACGTGGGCAACGTAGCGACGTATATTAGCGACATCGAGCGACGTAACGTCGCTAGTTAGCGACGTATAGCGACGTCTGTGTGACGTCGCAGTACGTCGCTATACGTCGCTAATATAAAAAAAAATTTAAAATATAATTGATATTTTGTTATGCTGTGTGTCTGTGTTTACAGTGTGTGTGAAGTGCAGTGTTCGAACCATCGACAGTTTCGCTTACTGTTGTATGTTTTATCTTTGATAGAAAGAGCAACAGTTCAGGGTACACTTCTCAGAGCTTCCTCTTCACGTCCTTCACCTCTCGGGAACCTTTACGACGTCCGAGAAAGTGAAGGACGTGAAAATGAAGCTCTCAGAAGTGCACCCTGAACTGTTGCTATTCTATCCAAGATAAAACATACAACAGTAATCGAAACTGTCGATGGTTCCGAACACTGTATTTCACATTCACTGTAAACACAGACACACATCATAACAAAAATACACAATATATTTTTTAAAATTTTGGCAGCATCTTCTTTGTATATCAGATCATCGCTTATAACCCAGCGTAGGTATATTGTCATCCCGTCGCAGATACACAAAGTAAATATCACAATAAAAAGAAGGCAGTGTAAAGTAAATATCACAGACACACATCCTCACAAACATCCAATAGAGTCAAATAAAATGAAAGATGATAAAAAGTCTCCCACCAAGTGTATAAACAACAGTGTATGAATAAACAATTTGCCCATAGGGCCAATACATACAAGTCATAAAAAAACCAAAAATCAATGCGGACCCCTGCCGCGTAATTGGGATAGAATGTAGTCATACTGTTCCTGGGTGAGCTGTACCGTAGGGGCAGTAGGAGGCAGTACAATGTCTGGAGTCGGCGCCGGAGGCAGAAGATAGTCCCAACCTGACATTTCGCGGATCTGAAGCAAAATCTGGATACACTCGATCAAAGTGCTTCCACGCTTCTCCATCGGATGGGTGATCCAACACTCCTTCAATCTGTTCTCGTATGTGCCAACTCATATTTTCGGCCGTCTCTTTCACCATAAATAACTTTGCAACCGCGACGTTAAAGGCAAGTAGTGCATTGAATCGGTCGGTCTTCTTGTACCGGTAGACTTCCTGTACTAGTTGTCTTATACGATCAGCACCACAAAATCTGCCACATCTGCGTCCTTGTCGTCTTTGTAGTACAACATGCACCCATTGCGACAGGAATCGATTTTCTCGTATCCCATCCAGAGATCTCACCATCCTCTTAGACCGGTAGAAGTCTTTAGGCAACTTAGCACCCACCGGCAAGATCTCTATAATCAACTCCAACACTCGGTTGTAGCATTCTTGCGACATGTTAAAATCTGACTTAATGCTCAACAGTCTTGTAACCACCTCCAACGGTGAATGATCCTCACAACCAGGATACAATGGAGTCCTTGCATTCTCCAACAACTCCATGAACTGTGCAGCATCGGCGTTCGGTGCCTCCTCAGGTGCATCATGAACGAAACTAGGTCCCGCAGCGTCGAAAACCATGTTCACGCACCCGTCGTCGTATGTATGATTATCTGAAACAAAATTAGGTCCCGCATGCATATACGGCTCAACATAAGGCTCCGGCTCTGATGCTAAAGACACAAGTTCTCCATGTGCGGTCCACTGATAGTAATTAGGCGTAAAACCCCTCGAGTACAAATGATATGTCACTTCCACTTCTGGATAATATTTCACGTTATGACATTTCACACACGGACACTTAATTTTGGTGCCGTCCATGTACTGAGGGAACGCCTTAGCAAACTGTAGGAACTGCTCTACTCCCGCTATGTATTTATCCCGCACCACACATATCATCAGCACGACGATTGTACATCCATGAACGATTCTGCAAGTAGTAATTCATATCCATTTGAAAATAATTCTGCAAAGATGGACACACATATCCAACAGGCACAAATTCTTATTTTATGTCTTATTATGGGACACATAGTACGGACAGTTACTAATAACAATGATATGCAATCTAGGTCAAACTAGGTTGTACTAAGTCAAACAAGGTCAAGCTAAGTCAAACAAAGTCAAACAAAGTCAAACAAAGTCAAACAAGGTCAAACAAGGTCAAACTAGGTCAAACTAGGTTGTACTAAGGTCAAATAGTCAACCTTGGTCAAACAAGGTCAAATCTAAGTCAAATATCCTATTTCTAGTCATGAACCAAGTAATGAGCAATAGTGAGTTAACAAAGCAAACTGAAACTTAAACTAGTATCTGGGTGTCATTTAAACAACTAAAACTAGTATCTGGGTGTCATTTAACAAACATGAAGACAACAAAGTCAAACAAGGTCAAGCTAAGTCAAACAAAGTCAAACAAGGTCAAACTAGGTCAAGGGTTGACCTATAGTTGACTTTGTCAACTCTTAGTCCAATCTAGGTCAGATGTTTACTCTACTTTGACTTTCAGTTAAAATAGTCAACCTTGGGGGTGACTACTATTTCATAATTTTAAAGTATCGGCATACCGATCGATACGGTCGATACCGATACGGTTTGGCATGTTCCGATCCGATACCGACCGATACCAAATATTGATCGATACCGACATTGGGGGTCTTTGTTCCGATCAATTCAAGTACCAATAATGACCAAAGTCAACTCAAGCTATCTCATACACACAAGTAATATCTATATAGATATATACATATAATATATAATATAGGCATGTATATACTATATGCCTATATTACAAGACAAGGCAACTTTCATGCCTTCATATTTAGACACTCTAACATAGGCTATATGCCTATATCACATATGAGTTACATGATATAGTTATGTATATAGTATACAATACCATCTAGGCTATGTGTACGTGTCCAACATAATGTCGATGTGCAAGGGTGGAATGAACTAAAAAGGTAATCCTTCAACCAAACAATACCTAATCTATATGTCAGTCATGGGGACTGAACAACTGAATACAAGACAATAATAGTACTGGAACTAAATAAATGCCTGGACTGATATGAAGAGATAATATGGACTGCAATATATATATATATATATATATATATATATATATATATATATATATATATATATATATATATATATAATATGAGGAAACAATACACAAACTGTTCTCAGATTGACACGTATATATATGTGTGTGTCATGTGTGGTGTGCTAACAGTGTGTGTGTACAATAGGGTGTGTATATAGGGTAAAGTGTGCCATGTGTGTGTACATAACATGGGCTAGGTGTCTCAATGTGTGTGTACATAGGAATCAATAGTGTGAGTGAATTAGCTATTCTCGGTTTTGAGTGTAATGTGAGTGAGCTATAAGAGAAACAGTATACACAAACAGTGTATCAATCTCAGGAAAATCAGTAGATAGCAGTAGTGTGTGTTTATATTCTCAGGTTACACTTATGTGTGTGTGTAGATAGGTATAAACAGTGCATAATTTCTCGAGAAAATTCAGTGTAATGTGTGTGTTGCCAATATGTGAAAACTGTATTAAAACTGTTTCTCAGTTTTGACAGTCAATGGCATACGAAAACCCAAGAATCCCCAATCAATGTGAACCCTAACATGCACATTAATTCTCAGAGAAGATTGTGATTAATCATAATGGTTTAATCATTCAAAATCAGTTTAAACCAATGTTAATCTCAGAAAATTAATTTATAGTGAACTACGTATCAGAAATTGGGGATAAACCAAATTCGAAATCCAAATTCAATTAATAGCAAAATCTAATGGTTGGTAATGATGTGTATGTGTCATAGAGTCACACGTGTCGAGTGTCCACCAAAACAGGACACAATCGTGTCCAAATTATTTTTAACACACACGAACACAAATGACACAGTGCAGTCTCGTGCACGTGTCCACGCTGTGTGTCCGTGTCTGTGTGTGTGTGTGCGTGTGTGTGTGTGTGTGTCTGTGTCTGTGTGTGTGTGTGCATGTGTGTCCGTATCCTGTGTGTCCGTGTACGTGTGTGTGTGTCCGTGGAGAGGAGGAGGAGGAAGGAGAGGAGTTAGGTTAGGGTTTACCTGAGGAAGAGGAGGAGGAGGTCGGATTGGGGGAGGAGGAGCTCGAGGAGGAGGATCTCGAGGAGGAGGAGCTCGCCGGAGGGGGGGAGTCGCCGGGGGGGAGGGGGTCGCCGGGGGGGGCACTGACAGAGGGGAAGGGAGTCGCCGGGGGGGGAATGAAATTTTCGGGTTTTTGAGTGAGATGAGGGGGAAAGAAGGCAGCTGCGTGCCCTAAGTAAAATAACTTAGCGACGTCACGTTTTGACGTCGCTAAACGTTGCCAACTTGGCGACATGTACATAAAATATGTCGCTGAACGTCGCTTTTCGGCGACGTAGTACCCTCCTGTCGCAGAACGTCGCTAGACAGCGACGTTTTGCGACGTGTTTAAAACGACATCGCTACTGGCGACGCCATTTATTGCCGTCGCTACAGTACGTCGCTATTTGATGATATTTTAGTAGTGAACCATCAAATTAAAAGAAAAAATACACCAATTTATGAAATAATAAAAACCCTTGTTCTAGAAAAGTGGTAGTAACATGTATCCATGTAGGAGACACCTCTAATGGCTAGATCCAATCCTATATGTGGTGAAATAGGTGTTAGAGGACTCATTCCTAATAGTTCTATGGGTTATAGTGGTATCATTTAGGTAGTTACGAGATTATGATTACCAAGTGTTTGATATAAGTTCTCAAAGTGATTCATGTCATGTTTTGATGTAGAATTTGGTCCATATGTCCTAACTATGGTATCGAAGGTTGTGCCATGATATGGAGGGATACGCTTAGCCAAATGGACAAGTCTCTAATTGCAATGTGTCTCTAAATAAGCTCAATGCCATAACATTGGTTATCGTCACATTGGAGTAGAGGTTTGGGGATGGTGAAGTGGATTCAAATTATCATGAAGCTTTTATATCATTATTAGGCCATATGTATCATATATATACGTATATGTATGGAAAAAATATATTGGGTTATATATATTAGTGTATACAACATAGGCAAGGAATATGGTTTGGAGCTAGTTAATGTATGTGTATGCATAAGAAGAGAAGGGAGGACTATCCAATGTGACAGTAGCATAGATTAGAGTGTGTGGTGGATGTGTGTGTGTGTATATATATGTGTGTGTGTGTGTATGTGTGTGTGTGTGTGGGTGTGTGTGGACTGTTGGATGACTGTTGTATAGGAATATAGAGATTATACATATTAGTGTGCGTTCCTACCTGTGACAGTAGCAGTGAGTTAAAGAATGTGGGTAATAAAATTTCCATTTATCTTGTGTGTCAATATATATTATTATTAAGTATGTATAGGAAGATAGGGACAATAGGTTACATTTTGGAGTGAGTGTCCCAAGTGAGAGGAAGGTAGAGAATAGGAGAAGGTAGCAGGAATAAGAGTAGTGCAGTTAGTGAGAGTGCAAATATGTGTGTTGTATAGGCACACACTTCTGTTAGTGAGTGAATCTATGTCAGTGAAGGGGGAATGTGAAGGCCATTAGCCTATGTGACAGTGCCTAGTATGGGAGTTTGTCAGTGAGCAGTGAGGTGAACTATCAAGACAGTTAACTAAGCAAGAGTGTGTGTTGTGAAGTGTCATAGTGGTATGAATGAGAGTGGAAATATGGTGTCCTATGTGGGGATTAGTGAGTGTCCTAGTGTCTATGTGAGTTCTTGGACTGTCATTGACAGTTAACTGATTAGTGAGTTAGAAGGATTTACGAGAACTCATGTGTGTGTGACTCATATATTATGTGGTCAATGTTAGATGAGTGGGCAATGGTGAGTGAACTATATGTGAGAGTTCATATGTTAAGTGTCAATGACTTGAGTAGTGTTAGTCAGTTAACTGTCACTTGACAGTGTGACTGAATGAGTGTCTTAGTGAGTGATGTGAAGGACTGTTAGTGAGTGAACCTGTGTCAGTGAAAGGATAGGATTGTGAGTGTTGGGGATTTGTGGGTCATGTGATCAGAGAAAAGAGAGTGAGAGGAGAGGACAACAGGGGATTGGCCAATTGGCCTACTACAGTGCAGTTTATCTCAGGTCGACCTAGGATCAGAGAGTAGGGTGACAAGGGTGTCACGTGTAGTGCCCCGCTCCTCGCGGTCCACTATATAATACCCACGGCTTGCTGACTCAGTCTTGAATTGAGTATTTGGGGAAACTGTTGCCGGTATCGATTGATCATGGATGAAATGCATGAACCTTTCCAACTGATGGATCGTCTTCTATTGAAACGAGTCTAATAGCTTTCATTGGATGTTTTCTTTTGCTGCTTGGTTTTTGATGAATGCATTTTCGTATTGGTTTTCGATGATTGATTTTCATTGTTCGCTTTCATCGCATATCGCATTCATTCCAAATCTTGAGAGAAAGAGACCGAAGTATGCTAATCGAATGTTGGTGCCAATACAGGAGGACGCATAGATATACACAAGCGTGAACAGTGCGTGAAGTCCCTTCTTCTGTCAACTAAGATTCATCTTGGTGAGTTTCTCTAATCGGGCTTGCATTTATTTTACGCCCTAATAAAAACGATCTCTAGTCCACTCTGTTGCCTCGTTCCTATGATCAACGATACCACAATAACAAAATATAGAGAAGATAAATGAATCGAATTGAATGCTTGTTCAAGTGTTGCTAAACATCTGTTTCAAATGAATGATCATATGCTCTGTTGCTAGTATGCTATAAAAGTGTAGACCTGTGCAGACGGACTTATACATGTGAAAGGAATAGAAGTAATGAAATAAATGTGTCATATATCTGTTAGGACGTAAAAAAACGCATCATGGCCCGTAAACAAATCTGTTACATCTGATAGAACTGCTAGAGCATGCATTGGTCTCGGACAACTTGTGCACAAGGAAAATCTGTCTCTCGGGTGGTATCTAGGGGCGCCTGGAACCACTCGGCTTAAAGAGATTAAGAGCACCCTGAGGTAAAAGAGACCTCATGTTAAAAGCGTAGCTGATATCTGAGTCCTTAACGACGAGCTGAACAAAGAGTCACAACGGCTAATCACGGGAAATGACCCCGTGGACCATCATGTAGATAGTGTCACGACCCGCACCCATATTATGAACTTTAATATCTGTAATAAAGAAACATGAGTTATTCGTTATGCAAATTGTGCTAACATGTCTTGTGCAGGGATGGCTGTCGGCGATGGGTAAGAATGTTATGAATGTTCTACTGTCATGTTTTTTATGAATTGTTAAAATGAACCTAGACAAGTAGAAAGAGCACTAGCAAAAGGTTAGCTTCCCTGAAGAGTGCACCAGTAAAAGCTCAGACTGGGCACAATCACTCCGGGAAGAGGTACTTTGATGGTAAAAGAAAGGCTGATAGGGAACTCCAAATCAAACGGTGTACCTACTGCGGTCGAAGGGGGTTATGAATGAAACTATCGCTATGCGAAAGGTTTAGAATACAGTTACTGTAGAAAGCGTGGGCACACCAAGGAAGTTTGTCGTGTCACCAATAAAACTGTTTCAGTTGTGGCCAACAGGGTCACGCCGTTAGAAATTGCCCGAAAAAACTGAAATGATACTGAAGAGCGTGGGCCGCTGAGAGATCCACCGCCGATTCGGGATAATCCACACAATCAGTAGTTGCGGAATGCTAATGCTACTGCTCGCATCTTTAATCTCTCCACCTTTCCTGATACAGATGGCAATTCTAGTGGAGGTGAGTTTATATCTTAATTTTTAAGGAAAAAACTTTTTCTCAGTGGGTTATTATGTAGTGCTCCGCTCC
>JANAVB010000197.1:7160258-7226309 GCA_029216955.1 Iris pallida
CCACCGCTAGGGTAGCCATGGGGCTACGATTCTAGAACATCCAGCAGGGGAACAGTTCTGTTGACGAGTATGCAGCAGAGTTTAGTCGCCTGAGCCGTTTTGCTCCTAGTCTAGTTGCAGACCCAGAGGAGATGACGCGTAGGTTTTGCCATGGTCTAGTTCCAGACATTGGCATTCTTATAGTGGCGAACGGTACGGCTGACGACTACCAGAGCCTAGAGTTGGCCCGGAGCATAGAGGAGCGTCTTCTATCTTGCAAGACCGGCTTTTGTACACCTCGTGGGACCGTCCAAGCGTCAGGCTTTCCAGCCGAGAGCACCGCCGCGCAACAGCAGACATACCGTCCCCTACACCCCATCACCCGACCCACCAGTTAGAGCCCCGGGACCCCGGCAGCAGCAGAAGGAGCTTGTGTGGTATTCTGTAGGAGGCCAGGCCATGACGCTATCGTCTGTAGGAAGAGGTTAGGGCAGTATTTAGCTTGTGGGTCTACCACCCATCAACTTCGGGACTGTCCAGTAGCCAGGGTACCAGGTGCCGGACAACAGTCTAGAGGACCGCCGCTTCCGACTCAGCAGTAGAGGTTTGGGCAACATCTGCAGCAGCAGAAGGGACCTCAGGGAAGACTTATAGTCTAGCTCTTGAGCCGGAGCCGGAGCAGGTTTTGGAGCCAGATTATTTAGTCGACGTCATCACAGGTCATGTTTATTTGCATACTTTTCTAGCTCTATGCTTGTTTGATTCCGGTACATCTCATAGCTTCCTGTCATTAGAGTTTTTGCATAAACACCACTTAGTAGCTATACCTACCGAGGAGATAAAAAGTAATGATGGAAGGCGGACCAGTGCCCATTAGAGCTATCTATCGATGCTCTATTATTATAGCCGGGAGAGAGTTTAGGGGACGATTCTTTGTGATGCCACTCCCTGGGTATAATATCATATTGGGGATGGACTGGCTTAGCTATGCCCATGTAGCTATAGACTGTCATGAGGGTAGTATTCTGTTCAGTCCTCCGGGCACAGCACCATTCAGTGTCAGGAGAACAGGGCTGGAGATCAGCCTAAGCCGAACTGTTGTGCGACAGTTGGGGAGATAGCACCGCCACACCCTATTATTAGGGAGTTTATGGATGTATTCCTTGAAGATCTTCCAGGACTTCTCCTGACAGAGATATGGAGTTCACTATTGATTTAGTACCGGGTTCATCACCAGTATCCCGGGCTTGCTATAGAATGAACCCCAAGGAGGCCGTAGAGATAAAAGAGCAGATTGATGACCTGTTGAAAAAGGGTTTCATTCGATCTAGTGCTTCTCCATGGGGAGCGCCAGTGCTCTTTGTGCCTAAGAAGGATGGTACAGTTCGGTTGTGCATTGACTACCGGGCGTTGAATACCATCACCATTAAGAACAAATATCCTCTGCCCAGGATAGATGATTTGTCGACCAGTTGAGTAGGGCGAAGGTGTTTTCCAGGATAGATTTGAGATCCAGTTACCACCAGGTGAAAGTCAGGGCTGCAGATATCCAGAAGCCGACGTTCAACACGAGTACGGGCAGTACGAGTTTCTGGTGAGGCCATTTGGTCTCACAATGTGCCACCTGTCTTTATGAACTTGATGAATAAGACATTTCACCAGTATCTGGACAAGTTCGTCGTAGTATTTATCGACGACATCCTGATATACTCGAAGATGCTGGAGGAGCACGCAGAGCACTTGCGGACAATTTTGGGGATTCTGAGACAGGAGAGGTTGTTTGCCAAATTGTCGAAGTACGAGTTCTTTTGGACCGAGTGGAGTTTTCTCGGTCAGATAGTTACTGGAGAGGGGATCTCGGTGGATCCCAGGAAGATTGCTGCCGTTGAGACATGGAAGGCTCCGACGTCAGTTTTAGAGATCAGGAGCTTTCTGGGTTTAGCAGGCTATTATAGGAAGTTCGTTCAGGACTTTGCTAGGATAGATGAACCCATGACAAAACTGACGCAGAAGGACGCAGAGTACATCTGGTCAGAGGACTGCCAGGCAGTATTTGAGGAGCTGAAGAGGAGGCTGAAGACCGCTCCAGTTCTGACATTACCTTTAGGGTCTGGAGGTTTCACCATATACAGCGATGCTTCGGAAAAGGGGCTATGTGTCCTACAGCAGCATGGGAAAGTGATTGCTT
This sequence comes from Iris pallida, assembly GCA_029216955.1. NCBI lineage: Eukaryota > Viridiplantae > Streptophyta > Magnoliopsida > Asparagales > Iridaceae > Iris > Iris pallida. The sequence goes on from JANAVB010000197.1 coordinate 7,162,426, forward strand.
ATGCATCTAGGCAATTACGGACTCATGAGCGAACTATCCTACCCATGACATAGAGTTAGCTGTGGTGATCTTTGCACTCAAGTTATGGAAACATTACTTATACGGAGAGCGTGTGGAAATCTTTACTGACCACAAGAGCTTGAAGTATGTGTTCACGCAGAAAGAGCTTAACATGAGACAAAGACGATGGTTGGAGTTGATGAAGGACATCGACATCGATTTACAGTATCACCCCGGGAAGGCAAATATGGTGGCGGATGCGCTGAGCAGGAATCTGATGGCATGGTATATGATGATAGATCGGCATTTGCGGGAAGATCTGGAGAAGCTCGGTATCGAGATAGTTCGGCCAGGATCATGATACAGATGATGGCGCTTGACATTCAGTCAGGTTTGATGGAGCAGATCAGGAAGACACAGTCTACAGATGAGAGCCTTCGCAGACTTCAAGCCCATGCTTTAGCTGGATTGCTAGATGACTTCACCATAGCAGAGGATGGATCCTTGAGGCATGGCAGACGGTTGTGCGTGCCGAAGGAAGAGCTGATAGAGGCAGTCTTGCAGGAGGCGCATAGATCTCGATATTCTATTCATCCTGGTGCCAACAAGATGTACCGTGACTTGCGGAAACATCTTTGGTGGCACGGGATGAAGAGGGATGTATCACGTTTTATTTCGAGATGCCTAGTTTGTCAGCAGGTCAAGGCAGAGCGCCAGAGGCCAGCTGGTCTATTGCAGCCGTTACCCATTCCCGAGTAGAGTGGAAACACATTACGATGGACTTCGTCTCAGGGCTTCCTCGTTCCAATGAGAGAAGGATGTCATTTGGGTCATCGTGGACAGGCTGACGAAGTATGCACATTTCATCCCTTCAAGGTGGGACTTTCTACCGAGAAGTTTGCGGAGCTATACATGCAGCAGATAGTTCGCTTGCACAGAGTACCAGTGAGCATCGGGTCGGACCGAGACAGCAGATTCACGTCCCACTACTGGAGGAGCTTGCAGGAGGAGTTGGACAGTCGGCTCAAGTTCAGTACAGCGTACCACTCGCAGACAGATGGACAGTCCGAGAGGACGATACAGACGCTGGAGGACATGCTGAGGACTTGTGTGCTGGACTTTGGCGGATCATGGGAGAGCCATCTGCACTTGGTAGAGTTTTCATACAACAACAGCTACCAAGCCAGCATCGGTATGTCTCCTTTCGAGGCACTTTATGGATGGCGATGCCGTACACCGCTCTTTTGGGATGATGTTGGGGACAGAGTTATGCTTGGGCTAGAGATGATCACGGATCAGCAAAGAAGGTCGGGATGATCAGAGACAGGCTCAGAGTTGCTCAGGACAGGCAGAAATACTGGGCCGATGCTAGTCGCAGACCGATGGAGTTCACTGACGGAGATATGGTGCTGGTGAAGATATCACCTACTATAGGGACGATCCGGTTCGGACGAGGAGGCAAGTTGAGCCCCATATACATCGGGCCGTTCGAGATACTTGGTAGGATCGGAGAGGTGGCTTACAGGGTTGCACTTCCACGCAACCTAGCATGAGTTCACGATGTCTTTCATGTGTCTCAGCTGAGGAGGTATGTTCCGGACCTCAGCCATGTGCTAGATCATTCAGAGTTGGAGATCGGACCGAGCCTTGCAGTCACTGAACAGCCAGTGAAGATATTGGACAGGAGGGAGAAGAGGCTGAGGAACAAAGTCATACCCTTAGTACGAGTAGCTTGGAGCCGTCACTCTCGGGGTGAATCTACTTGGGAGAGGGAGTCGGACATGAGGAAGAGATATCCTTACTTGTTCGACCCAACAGCTGCGAGGGAACCACCCGGTCCCGCTTGATACCTTAGAGGTTAGTTTTGATAGTAGCCTTAGTCATTTGTAGCATTGCTTGTTATGTTAGAATGTTTGTAGAGTCTTCTATCCTTATGAATTTCAAGGACAAAATTTTTCAAGAAGGGAAGACTTGTCAGCCCCTGTTTTTCAAATTTGGTTTAATTAGTGTTAATTAGATGTTAATGACCTATTTAGCTTTAAAATAATTTATTATAATTTTTAGGAATTTTCTAGAACTTTTAAATGATTTTAAACGAGTTTTAATTACAAAAAATATAAGTTTGTAATTTTACAAAATGTTTTAATTAAGTTTTGCAATTATTTAAATTTTTTAAATGTTGTTTGCAATTTCCCAAATATTCTATGCAACTTAATTTGCATATAAGCGGAGCGGGAGGGGATTTACAAATTCGTTTTTGCATTAGTTAGTGGAAAGGACCTAACTGTAAATTCCTAAAACCTAGGGGCCTTACTGCAAAACCACCGTCACCCCCCCCCCCCCCCCCACGTTCTCTGGCCAGCTGCCCCCGACGACCGACGACCACCGACCTTTCCCGCCTTTCCTGGCCGACCTAGCCACTAAAATCGACCTCCTCCTCCCTATAAATACCCCCCAGACCAAACCCTAACCCAAGCCTAATTTCACGACCCCACACAGCAACCCCTTCTTCCCCGACAAGACTCCACCGAAACTCTAACTCCGATGATGCCCCTAGCCGCCGTCCAGTACCCTCCACAACCCCCAGCTCGTCGGACACGAAGGTAACAGCCACAAAATTGTGTCGTGCGTGTCCCAAACTCACGCATGACGTTCGCCTGGACACGAGGAACCTAACAGTAGGGTTGGACACGCGTTTGCAATGTCGTGCGTGTCGTGCTGGGCGCGGACACACGACACTGGATCAGATTTCATTTGCTCGTGTCCTGAACAGTCTGGACACGAAGCCGAACTGTTATTTAGGTTATTGGGTTAACGGGTTTAGATCATGCTATTGGGTTCAGAAACCCATTAACCTTAAACTAATAAATCTAACCCAAACCCTTTCCCTAAACAAATGACTCGGGCTGACCCCCTGGCCAGCCCGAGCGCACTAAACACCCCCCCCCCCCCCTTTGTCCTGGCCGAGTTCGAGCCCCCCTTTCTGTTTTATTTTATTTGTTTTGTTTTAGTTTTATTATTATATATATGTATATAAGTATATGTATTTATATATATATATATTATATAATATATATATAATATATATATATATATTATATATATATATATATATTTTATATATAGATATATATATATATATATTTTATATATATATATATATATATATATATATATATATATAATATATATATATATATATATAATATAAATATATAAAAAAAATATAATATATAAATAAATATAAATATATATATATATATATTATATATATATATATATATATATATCTTATATTATAAATTTATATTTAGTATTTTATATACTGTATATTTATTATATATACATGTATATTTATTATATATATCTATATATATAATAATAATATATATATTATATATATATATATATATTATATTATATATATATATAATTAAATTCCTATATATGTATGTGTATCTATATATATATATAATTGTGTTTGTTGTATATGTATTATATATTTCAAATACAAATTTAGTGCTAATTATTATTATGAAAAATTTCACAAGTTATTTTATAATTGTGACTTGTATAGTTTATTACTTTAAAAATGTATTATTTATATTTAAATTCTGTATTTTATTAATTATGACCAATTGATGTCCAAACCTAGCATGGTTTTTGGGCCCAATTGTGTCTAATACATTCAGAGTCTGTACAAGTCATATTGGACTTGATTCATGGCTTTGGGTCCTGTATCTGGACTTCGGTTCAATTTCGAATACATGGACAAAATAGTAAATAATTATTTATTTATTTTCCAAAAATTATTACTTACTGTTTTGAATTTTTATATATATTTTAATTGCTGTAAAATCTTGAGAAATTATTTAAATAGCTAATTTATTATAATTTTTCTAGTATTTAATAAGTACTTTTGGTATTTTAAAAATGGAAAACAGAACTCATTTTCAGGATACATATGTTTGCTGATTTTTAATAATTATTTATGAGGGTTTATAAATTCCAGAAAAATTATTATAAATTTCTATAATTAACAAGGATTATTCTGGTACTTATTTATGTAAAATTGAGCTTTATGTCTATCTCAAAAATTATTAGAACACAGTGTATAGTTTGATTTATTTATTGAATAATTACGACTTTCAATGTTTTGTGTTGTTTTGAGTTATAGACGTATTGGACCTCACCCCGCACTAGTGTAAACCCTAGAAAGTTAGTTTTGGTATTGTGTCACCCCACATTTGGTCTTCTATGCTAAAGTCACCATTTGGCTAGGTGTCCAATCAGAGAGTCGTGTTGCACCAATAGTGTCTTAGTATTTAACTTAGTGTAAAAACTAAGTTTTGTTATTTCATAGTGACGAGTCATCAGGCATCTATAACATTTCTATCGCTACTTTACTTTGCTAAAGACAAGTACTTCTACAAACTTTACATACTACTATAACCATAACTGTGAATTTCAACCATGTTAATTGCTGATCCTTGGGGTAGCAAGTTAAATCTTCACATGTTGTATTACTTTTAGTCTCTACCATGTTTAGGATAGTTTTCATATCTCTCACATGTTTAAACAACGGGTTAAGGAGAAACTGTTAGTAGTGTACGTGATCATGCCCCCCTTCTCCGTATTATTTACCGAGCACTGTTACATTCTATATGTAACTTTGTCGTATGTCTGATCCCGCGTTTGTGTATAGACACACCGATGCCGTTAAGGGTACGTATGTACACTTCAGAAAATTGATATGTACCACTGTACATCCTGATTACCTATTGACTGATCACTCACCTACTACAGTTTTAAACTTTAAACAAATAATTATTGCCATGATGAAATGTATCTAAAACTGGATAATCAAGATATGTCATTTTATTTCTTCCATTACATGATCAGTATTATTTAGTTTGCTAGAATCAGTACTTGCTCCCTCCTGACATGATAACGTTGTAGGTATACTTACTGAGGAGGAGTTGCTCTGCGATTCCTATTATGGAGTTACTGCCGAGGACCAGGCCTTAACTTACGAGGATGTACCTGCGGGAAAACTCGTCTAGTTGTCTATTTACTATGTACTTTTTGAGAGTAGTCATGTATTAGACTATGTATTTTAGACTGGACGTATCCAGCTTTACATTATGGACTTGTACTTAGAACTTTCTTATATACGAGACGACTTTTGTGTTTGGGACATTTATTACTCTTCATTACATATAGAACTGTTAGCACGTTTTAGTCTTAACTTGTTATCTTTAGAACAGCTTACTACACTTTATCTCAAGCGTAGGATGGACATGACTCGGCCGGCCCAACAATTTGGGTAGCGGATCGTGACATAAAACAGAAGATAAGAGAAGATAAATGAATCAAATTGAATGCTTGTTCTAGTGCTGCTAAACATCTATTTCAAATGAATGATCATATGCTCTGATGCTAGTATGCTATAAAAGTGTAGACATGTTGAGACGGACTTGTACATGTTGAGAGGAATAAGAAGTAAGGCATGAAATTAACGTGTCATATATCTGTTAAAACGTGAAATGAACACGTCATGGCCCGTAAACAAAATTGTTACATCTGATAGAACTGCTAGAGCATGCATTGGTCTCAGACAACTTGTGCACAAGATAAAATCTATCTCTCGAGTGGTATTTGGGGGCGCCTGGAATCACTCGGCCTAGGAGAGATTAAGCACCGTGAGGTAAACGAGACCTCATGTTAAAAGGGTAGCCGACATCTGAGTCCTTCGCGACGAGCTGAACCAAAGAGTTACATCAGCTAATCACGGGAAATGGCCCCTTGGACCATCATGTAGATAGGCCATATGTATGACCCAAATTATGAACTTCAATATCTGCAAGAATAAATATGATTATTCGTTATACAAATTGTGCTAACATGTCTTGTGCAGGGATGGTTGTCGGTGATGGGTAAGAATGTTATGAAATATTCTACTGTCATGTTTCTATGAATTGTTAAAAAGAACCTAGACAAGTAGAAAAAGCACTAGTAAAATGTTAGCTTCACATGTTGACTTAGTGCAGATATTTTAAGTTTCGGCGGAAAGTCGCTCGCCAGTACATGATGTGTGCTGACCCACATTATGGGCATCCTTTTCAGAGAACAATGAGACAAAGTGATTTCTATTGAGGCATTAAAGCTCGTCCAGCCCAGTAGAGCTCTAGATTGCCTCGAAGCCACTTTTTTATTTCCAGTCAAGTCATAAGTTTCCTTTCCTTTGAAGGTGTCGTTATTTTTACAAGCATGTAATAAAGGGATATGATGTATGAACATTGCGGCTATTTACAAAAGAGTTTTCAAGGAGAAATATGCAGCCAAGATAAGGCATTCTGAGTTTGCAAAGCTTGTACTTGTACTCCTATCAAGTTTATCAAAAAAAAAGTATTTTTATTTCAAAGCTTCTATGTCCAATGTTGGTTATGTATGCTGTGTGCATGCGTTTTGCTTTGTCTAGTTATTTTTGCAGGTACTGGCCTGTGCAAGCACAACTTAGGCTAGCATGGCATCACGCCTTAGCGATGAAGAACGATCCCACAGGGATCAAAGTGAGGACGAACGACTCTAGCGGGATCGGGGCGTGACAAAGTGGTATCAGAGCACGACTTTACATCCTTGGCCTCTTGCGAATATCATTTTCGAAAAAGTATATGTATAAGTGTTTTGATGGCTTTCAAAAGGTCCTAATTTTGAGTAATTAAAAACCAATACCCCATACAATAAGTCCATAATATTTTATGAGACTGACAGAAGTTATACTCTTTGTAGAGAAATGGCTCATCCTCGACCATCTGGCTCGACCGATCCGATAAGCAGATTATAACCATGGTGGAACTACAGAGACAGGATGCCGATGAGCATAGCCAGATACAATAAGCCCGACTGAAGGCCCAGCAAAAACAATTGGATGCCTTGAACCAACTCGTAACGTCGCTAGCGGGAAATCGAGATACCACCGCAACGACCAAATGACTAGAACGTCCGAGATTGAGCCCGTAGATGGTGACGAGCCTTAGCCGGCACATAGGCACTCTTCCTTTAAGTCAAAGGACTTCTTGGATGTGAAACCTCCGGACATCCCCAGATAAGGTGGTGGATTGGATCGATAAAATGGAGAGCCTGTTCACATTCGTAGGATTTTCGAGTAGCAAGAAGGTAGTTTGTGCCGCTTTGCTACTACGGCTGCGAGCAAATATTAAAAGTGAAAAGGCCAGCACTGATCGCGACCGCTAGGGGTGGAAAGATTTCTTGGGCCTCGTTCAAGAAGACATTCTTGGAATAATATCTGCTTCCTGCCATCCGTTAAAACGAATTCATGGCACGAAAGAAGGGGAGTATGTCCGTTAAGGACTATGAATCTGAATTTGCTAAGCTGGCAACGTTTGCTAGTAATGATTCCAAATGAGGATGTTCGCATGAATCGGTTCATTGAAGGCCTGAACGATAACACTCAGGAGAGTGTTCTAAATCGGAAGTGTGATTCATATAGCAGGCCTTCGAGGCGGCAGTTCAGGTGGAGCAATTTAAGCTGAAGAGTGCACCAGTAAAAGCTCAGACTGGGCACAATCACTCCGGGAAGAGGTACTTTGATGGTGAAAGAAAGGCCGATGGGGATCTCCAAAATGAAACAGTGTGTACCTACTGCGGTCGAAGGGGGCATGTGAATGAAGACTGTCGCTATGCGAAAGGTTTGGAATGCAGTTATTGTAGAAAGCATGGGCACACTTAGAAAGTTTGTTGTGTCGCCAATAAAGCTTTTCAGTTGTGGCCAACAGGGTCACGCCGTCAGAAATTGCCCGAAAAGAAACTGAAACGATACTGAAAAGCGTGGGCCGCTGAGAGACCCACCGCAGATTCAGGATAATCCACACAATCAGCAGTCGCAGAATGCTAATGCTACTGTTCGCGTCTTTAATCTCTCCACCTTACTTGATACAGATGGCAATTCTAGTGGAGGTGAGTTTATATCTTAAGTTTTGAGGACAAAACTTTTTCTGAGTGGGTTTATGTAGTGCTCCGCTCTTCGCGGTCCACTATGTAATACCCACGACTTGCTGACTCAGTCTTGAACTGAGTATTTGGGGAAACCATTGTCGGTATCGATTGATCACGGATGAAATACAATGAACCTTTCCAACTGATAGATCGGTTTCTATTGAAATGAGTCCAATAGTTTTCGTTGGATATTTTGTAGCTCCCCTTCCCAGAAATTTTTGAAATATTTTTTATTATTTATTTGATTTAAATGGTGATTTTTAGAATTTTATAAATAATTACTTAGTTAATTATTGCGGTAGATGACTTTAGCCATGGTGGAGTTTTGGAGTATAAGGGGACTAGAAATCGTGGCACGGATAGTGCAATGGCGTGCTTTGACTAGTGTATTAGCCCTAGTAGGGAAGGCCAGCCATAGTGATGTCCTAACTAGGAAACCGGGCCAAGTTACGACTTAATCCTTACCGAAGTTTTAATTATTTATTGTCACGCCCCAGAACCGGAATACCGGAGAGCGGGGGCAGACATAGCCAGCTACGCAATCCCAAAGTACGTTAATACTCTGAAATCACGTATAAGCTGTCAAGACATGGGGTTACTCTACAAGCCATCAGTCAATCCTATGGTTTAACAATCCTAGGTATCTCACACAGGCAATTATACAAGAGCAAGAGTATGATCACCATACATAAAATAGTAAGGCGTCCCAAACCACATATACATGGATGATCATGAAGCCAGTACCACACAACTGAGGACTAGCTAGAGTATTACGTCTACATGATAAGGACTAGCTATAGTCTAGAATACACATATCATGTTTATGCCCGTAGGCTACAATGTCAAGGAAAACACCAAAACACGAGCTAGCACGTGCTCGGGGCTAAACGTTACAAGAGAAGAATTACATATCAGTGGGAGGATGAGAAGAAACCCTGAGGCACTCTGGTGCTCCGGCTGGTCACCGTCGAGTAGATGGTGCGGTAGATCCTTCGGGCTTTTCTATCAGAACCTGGCCATGCAAACCAGTGGGGTCAGACCCCAAATAGCAAGTACCACAAAGGAGGCCGAACTATGAACTTAAAACCAGCAATCATTAGCAATCAACAAGCAAATAAGTAAAGGAGGATCGAGATTCGTGCAGTACCAATGCACTTATCCCGAACATAGGAAGACAGTAAGTAATCATCATTGAGCATAAAGTAAACTGGAGAACATATTAAATAAATAGAACTGGACAGGTGATATACGATGAGATAAACCATGGGACTATTCAGATAACCAGGTTACAACCCGTAAACCAAACAAGGACCGGGGTTGTAACCCTTCGTCTGAACAGAACTTGGTTTCTCCCACCATTTATCGGCAGGATAAAATAAGAAATCAGGACATGTAACGATCATGTACAGGACAGGGCAAATATGAACAATCAGGTCATGTGACAATCTTGCAATCAAGCACTTCTAGACAATACTATACTGGACTAGACTCCATCCAAGCAATCACGGCCAATCATTGCCTACGGCTTTCTACATTAACTAACTAGGGTTATCACAATCCTAGTTACTAGCAAGATGCAATGAGATTCTTCCAAGTCCGGTTACCTGTTTGTTACTACCTGAATGACCCCAGCAAAGAAAAGAAAAGATAGCATATAGCAGACACACTGTAGTGAGATACATGTGTCCTAAGGTACCACGCTCGACGGCGGGCTGGAAGTGCGCTCATCTCGACGGATAGCAACAAATCCCATGTATATATATATATATAAGGCCGGGATCAAAGGGCAACAGATAACTGGGAAAGTCTCTCCATGAACTACTGGATTATTCTAGTAATTAGCCTTAGTCCATTTCAGTATGAATCCCTGACCGTAGGAAACCAGGATTCATGTCCTAGACATGATGCAAGACGAGACGGGTTTATTTGTACAAACACAATCACCCACGGTGTCAGGATACTAATTAATCTTTGTCAGGAGTGCGCCACGACGGGCCACTATCATTATCATTCTTATTTATCATTTCAAGTTATCATGTCAAGAGTGCACCACGGCGGGTCACTATCAAGAATCAGGTCAAGCATATCGTGTCAAGTTATCACTGTCAATTATCAAGTCAAGAATATCATGTCAAGAATATCATGTCAATATCATGTCAAGTTCATTTCAAGAGTGCACCACTACGGGTCACCGTCGTGTCATGTCATTTATCAAAGAAGGAAAACTTGCACAATTAAATAATAATATATTAATAATATATATTCTTGAAGCCAAAGAAAAACTCTAAAATTTTCATGTTGGGAGTGGGAAGAAATTCTGACCACAATTCAAGCAAATAAAACATTTAAACAATCAAAGTGGGACCCATGCGGTCCAAAAGTGGGAGAACAAACATGCGGTCAAAGAGAGTGGGAGGCCACCCATGCGGCTCCGAAATTATTTAAATACAATTAGTCAAACATTTTAAGGCCAGCAAGCCATATGCAGCTAGCATACAATGGTGCATGCGGCCAAGAATGGGTGGGAGGCCATGCGGCTCCAAAATAAATGCCAGCAAGAAATATTCCTGCAATCAGAAAAGACAAGAGAGTGGGACCCGCAATAAATGCAAGCTTCCACTTTGCAAGCAAACAATGGAAAAAGGGGCACGTGGCCAAACAATGAAATGATGACTGCCAGTAAAAGAGTAGCTCACGTGGCCAAAATATTAAATAGTGGGGAAGGAGCCTATGCGGCTCATATTAGATACCATGCCATGCGGCTCCAAATTAATGCAAGCTAGCAACTTTATGCTTCATGCGGCCAGCAACTGTGGTTGCATGCGGCCAGGATTTTACATAGGCCATGCGGCCGAAGAATTAAGGTCAGAGCAAACTTTCATGCGGCTGGTGCCAAGAAAAACGGGCTTAAAGCATAACTTCAATTATTAAAGGTCTTAATGCAAATAAGCATTAATCAATAAATTAGGGTCTTAAATGCAAATAAGCATTACACTACCAGAAGCCTATGCGGCTCCCAAAATAAATGCATATAGGACAAAATCCATATAAGGACAAGAAGCTTATAAGGACATAAAGCTTTAGCCAAGCAATTAAAGTATAAAACATAAAGTAATAAGGGCCTAAATGCATTAAATGCATTCAAAATTTATTCTTATGCGGCTCTGGATGCTTCCAAGAACATAATGCATATAAGGACAAAAGCATATAAGGACAATGCTTATAAGTATAAAGGTGGGGACTAAAATGCATTAAGTATGGAATCTACAGTAGCCTATGCGGCTCATTAGTGCAGGCCCCATGCGTCTCTCTCCAGGAAGGCTTTTGGAAAAATAAAGAAAAGTGCTTTAGGAATAGTGCATGCGGCTGTGCATTAAATGTAACTTTCTTCATGCGGCTAACTTGCAATTAAATAAATGATAAAAGCCTTGCAATTAATTCTCATGCGGTCAAGACAAATGGCTATGCGGCTCAGGCAAGTTTCATGCATGCATGCAAGCTTGCAAACAATTAAATTAAAAGCCATGCAATAAATAACGCTCATGCGGCCAGAAGCAAAAGTGCTCATGCGGCCAGAGTAAAAATTGACAGCTCTCACATAGAACATGTCCATGGAAAATACCATGACATCCATGCTCCTCCAAACAACAATAGGAACCCAAATCCAGACTCCCGTAGGTCAAATTTGGGTGAAATGAAATTCTCTACAACCTGGAACTATCAGTTGACAAAAGTATGCACATTTAACAGATCAAAGCTTATGAAAACCGAAAGTACCACAAAGTTAGATCTACCACAATCTAGCCATCAAAATAGAAAACTCCAAGTTCTAAACATGCTTAGAATTTAACAATAAAGAGAATGGAACAAACGAAATTGAAATCGTCCAACATTCGGCAAGGTGTACTTGCCTCTCTCCAATGGCTAGGGTTTGGTGGAAAAGAAATGAATGATGGTGAATGAGGAGGGAGAGAAAAAGTGGCTTATATAACAAGCTCAAGTGATCTCCACCATTCATTCCTCTCCACTCAATCTAAACCATACACCTCATCTCATGAGAAACCAAATTAAACCAAACCAAGTCAAAGTGGAACCGAACCAAATAAACCAAGTCAAAGTTAAACCAAGGCATGAAAATCCTATACTTAGGAAAATTTTAAAATATTACGCAAATCGAGAAATACGAAATACGGCTCGAATAAATACGTATCCGTATAAAATACCGATACAGTGAGACGGGTCTCACAACTCTCCACACCTTAGAAAATTCCGTCCTCGGAATTTCCTGAGGCTAGTCGCAAGATAACAAAACAAAAGCTCCAGAAAACTCAACAATCTCAATAAATCAAGCATGGCATACAAGTAAGGTAAAATAATCAGTAATATAATTAAATGCGTAAGCGGTAAATAAATGCACAAGAACAAATACAATCATGATCAAGAAGGGCTGGAGGCATATGGACCAATATGTCTCCTGAGACAGTTGTATAGAAACCAACGTCCTCGCTGGCCTAAGCTGACTCCCAAAAATGGATAAAAGTCAAGCCTTAAGGTAAGTCGGTACCAATGACTTAGTTAAAGACATGACTCTACCCAGGACGTATCATCGTAGTTGAAACAGATGCATGAACTCTATCACCTGTCTCAAGATACGAAGACAGAAGCGACTGGCTGATCGGGATGGACTAACATCTCTGCCTGCATGCTGAGACTGATCCTCCATAACTGGCCTGGCTGAAGAATGCTGAGCTGCCCTCGGCAAAACACGAACAAGATAATCTGAAGGATCAAGAACAGTGCCCTTGAAAGTCGAAGGACACAAGATCAAATCATGGGAACAGGAATGACCAACGATCAAAACAGATATCAAGTCAAGTATCAGAGGTAGAGAATAATCCGAAAGAGATCAATAAGGATAATCGTGATTGAGATATCTAAACATGGTAACCCCCACAAATCTGAAAATCGAGATTCAGACCTGCATGGCGCCACCACTAAAACCATGTCACGCCCCAGAACCGAATACCGGAGAGCGGGGGCAGACATAGCCAGCTACGCAATCCCAAGTACGTTAATACTCTGAAATCACGTATAAGCTGTCAAGACATGGGGTTACTCTACAAGCCATCAGTCAATCCTATGGTTTAACAATCCTAGGTATCTCAATCACAGGCAATTATACAAGAGCAAGGAGTATGATCACCATACATAAAATAGTAAGGCGTCCCAAACCACATATACATGGATGATCATGAAGCCAGTACCACACAACTGAGGACTAGCTAGAGTATTAGTCGTACATGATAAGGACTAGCTATAGTCTAGAATACACATATCATGTTTATGCCCGTAGGCTACAATGTCAAGAAAACACCAAAACACGAGCTAGACACGTGCTCGGGCTAAACGTTACAAGAAAAGAATTTACATATCAGTGGGAGGATGAAGAAGAAACCCACTGAGGCACTCTGGTGCTCCGGCTGGTCACCGTCGAGTAGATGATGCGGTAGATCCTTCGGGCTTTTCTATCAGAACCTGGCCATGCAAAACCAGTGGGGTCAGACCCCAAATAGCAAGTACCACAAAGGAGGCCGAACTATGAACTTAAAACCAGCAATCATTAGCAATCAACAAGCAAATAAGTAAAGGAGGATCGAGATTCGTGCAGTACCAATGCACTTATCCCAACATAGGAAGACAGTAAGTAAATTATCATTGAGCATAAAGTAAACTGGAGAACATGTTAAATAAATAGAACTGGGCAGGTGATATACGATGAGATAACCATGGGACTATTCAGATAACCAGGTTACAACCCGTAAACCAAACAAGGACCGGGGTTGTAACCCTTCGTCTGAACAGAACTTGGTTTCTCCCACCATTTATCGGCAGGATAAAATAAGAAATCAGGACATATAACGATCATGTACAGGACAGGGCAAATATGAACAATCAGGTCATGTGACAATCTTGCAATCAAGCACTTCTAGACAATACTATACTGGACTAGACTCCATCCAAGCAATCACGGCCAATCATTGCCTACGGCTTTCTACATTAACTAACTAGGGTTATCACAATCCTAGTTACTAGCAAGATGCAATAAGATTCTTCCAAGTCCGGTTACCTGTTTGTTACTACCTGAATGGCCCCCAAAGAAAAGGAAAATATAGCATGATATAGCAGACACACTGTAGTGAGATACATGTGTCCTAAGGTACCACGCTCGACGGCGGCTGGAATGCGCTCATCTCGACGGATAGCAACAAATCCTATGTATATATATATATATATAAGGCCGGGATCAAAGGGGCAACAGGTAACTGGAAAAGTCTCTCCATGAACTACTGGATTATTCTAGTAATTAGCCTTAGTCCATTTCAGTATGAATCCCTGACCGTGGGAAACCAGGGATTCATGTCCTAGACATGATGCAAGACGAGACGGGTTCATTTGTACAAACACAATCACCCACGGTGTCAGGATACTAATTAATCTTTGTCAGGAGTGCGCCACGACCCCTATTATTATCATTCTTATTTATCATTTCAAGTTATCATGTCAAGAGTGCACCACGACGGGTCACTATCAAGAATCAGGTCAAGCATATCGTGTCAAGCTATCACTGTCAATTATCAAGTCAAGAATCATGTCAAGAATATCATGTCAAGAATATCATGTCAAGTTCATTTCAAGTGCACCACTACGGGTCACCGTCGTGTCATGTCATTTATCAAAGAAGGAAGAAACTTGCACAATTAAATAATAATATATTAATAATATATTATTCTTGAAGCCAAAGAAAAACTCTAAAATTTTTATGTTGGGAGTGGGAAGAAATTCTGACCACAATTCAGGCAAATAAATATTTAAACAATCAAAGTGGGACCCATGCGGTCCAAAAGTGGGAGAACAAACATGCGGTCAAAGAGAGTGGGAGGCCCACCCATGCGGCTCCGAAATTATTTAAATGCAATTAGTCAAACATTTTAAGGCCAGCAAGCCATATGCAGCTAGCATACAATGGTGCTTGCGGCCAAGAATGGGTGGGAGGCCATGCGGCTCCAAATTAAATGCCAGCAAGAAATATTCCTGCAATCAGAAAAGACAAGAGAGTGGGACCCGCAATAAATGCAAGCTTCCACTTTGCAAGCAAAACAATGGAAAAAGGGGCACGTGGCCAAACAATGAAATGATGACTGCCAGTAAAAGAGTGGCTCACGTGCCAAAATATTAAATAGTGGGGGAAGGGAGCCTATGCGGCTCACATTAGATACCATGCCATGCGGCTCCAAATTAATGCAAGCTAGCAACTTTATGCTTCATGCGGCCAGCAACTGTGGTTGCATGCGGCCAGGATTTTACATAGGCCATACGGCCGAAGAATTAAGGTCAGAGCAAACTTTCATGCGGCTGGTGCCAAGAAAAACGGGCTTAAAGCATTAACTTCAATTATTAAAGGTCTTAATGCAAATAAGCATTAATCAATAATTAGGGTCTTAAATGCAAATAAGCATTACACTACCAAAGCCTATGCGCTCCCAAAATAAATACATATAAGGACAAAAATCCATATAAGGACAAAGAAGCTTATAAGGACATAAAGCTTTAGCCAAGCAATTAAAGTATAAAACATAAAGTAATAAGGGCCTAAATGCATTAAATGCATTCAAAATTTTCTTATGCGGCTCTGGATGCTTCCAAGAACATAATGCATATAAGGACAAAAGCATATAAGGACAATGCTTATAAGTATAAAGGTGGGGACTAAAATGCATTAAGTATGGAATCTACAGTAGCCTATGCGGCTCATTATGGCAGGCCCCATGCGTCTCTCTCCAGGAAGGCTTTTGGAAAAATAAGAAAAGTGCTTTAGGATAGTGCATGCGGCTGTGCATTAAATGTAACTTTTTTCATGCGGCTAACTTACAATTAAATAAATGATAAAAGCCTTGCAATTAATTCTCATGCGGTCAAGACAAATGGCTATGCGGCTCAGGCAAGTTGCATGCAGATGCATGCAAGCTTGCAAACAATTAAATTAAAAGGCCATGCAATAAATAACGCTCATGCGGCCAGAAGCAAAGTGCTCATGCGGCCAGAAGTAAAATTGACAGCTCTCACATAGAACATGTCCATAGAAATACCATGACATCCATGCTCCTCCAAACAACAATAGGAACCCAAATCCAGACTCCCGTAGGTCAAATTTGGGTGAAATGAAATTCTCTACAACCTGGAACTATCAGTTGACAAAAGTATGCACGTTTAACAGATCAAAGCTTATGAAAACCGAAAGTACCACAAAGTTAGATCTACCACAATCTAGCCATCAAAATAGAAAACTCCAAGTTCTAAACATGCTTAGAATTTAACAATAAAGAGAATGGAACAAACGAAATTGAAATCGTCCAACATTCGGCAAGGTGTACTTGCCTCTCTCCAATGGCTAGGGTTTGGTGGAAAAGAAATGAATGATGGTGAATGAGGAGGGAGAGAGAAAAAGTGGCTTATAACAAGCTCAAGTGATCTCCACCATTCATTCCTCTCCACTCAATCTAAACCATACCCTCATCTCATGAGAAACCAAATTAAACCAAACCAAGTCAAAGTGGAACCGAACCAAATAAAACCAAGTCAAAGTTAAACCAAGGCATGAAATCCTATACTTAGGAAAATTTTAAAATATTACGCAAATCGAGAAATACGAAATACGGCTCGAATAAATACGTATCCGTATAAATACCGATACAGTGAGACGGGTCTCACCTCTCACACCTTAGAAAAATTCCGTCCTCGGAATTTCCTGAGGCTAGTCGAGCAAGATAACAAAACAAAAGCTCCAGGAAACTCAACAATCTCAATAAATCAAGCATGGCATACAAGTAAGGTAAAATAATCAGTAATGTAATTAAATGCGTAAGCGGTAAATAAATGCACAAGAACAAATACAATCATGATCAAGAAGGGCTGGAGGCATATGGACCAATATGTCTCCTGAGACAGTTGTATAAACCAACGTCCTCGCTGGCCTAAGCTGACTCCCAAAAATGGATAAAAGTCAAGCCTTAAGGTAAGTCGGTACCAATGACTTAGTTAAAGACATGACTCTACCCAGGACGTATCATCGTAGTTAAAACAGATGCATGAACTCTATCACCTGTCTCAAGATACGAAGACAGAAGCGACTGGCTGATCGGGATGGACTAACATCTCTGCCTGCATGCTGAGACTGATCCTCCATAACTGGCCTGGCTGAAGAATGCTGAGCTGCCCTCGGCAAAACACGAACAAGATAATCTGAAGGATCAAGAACAGTGCCCTTGAAAGTCGAAGGACACAAGATCAAATCATGGGAACAGGAATGACCAACGATCAAAACAGATATCAAGTCAAGTATCAGAGGTAGAGAATAATCCGAAAGAGATCAATAAGGATATCGTGATTGAGATATCTAAACATGGTAACCCCCACAAATCTGAAAATCGAGATTCAGACCTGCATGGTGCCACCACTAAAACCATGTCACGCCCCAGACTCTGGCATATTTTCGGTGCAAAGCGGGTCCAACGGTGGACACCGTTTTGGTCCGAAATTACCGTTTGTCCCTGTCTTCAGAATTGGACTTAAGCACAGGCAATCCTAGCTAATTTGACTATTCTGAGAATATTGGTAATGTCTGTTTCAGCTTTCGGAGACAGTTGTGTGATTTGGACTTTATGGCGTACCAATTGACGGTATATTATTGGATCTTCGTGCTACCACTAGGCAAGATACCTTGCCTCCCTCTACAGTTTAATTTCATGCTTATAGTTTTTCCTGTGATTATTGGTTATCATTTGGTTACTCTAGTTCTATGGATTTATATGTCATTATCAGTTCTCTAGTCGACTTGATTTATATATGTTCTTCATATCATGTTCACTAGTTCATTGACTTGCTTGTATATCATCTTCATGACTTGATAGTATAGATATGCCAGGCTTTTTTACCTTATGAGTTCATATTAGAGTTGTCCTTGACTGTGTCTTGACTGATTCGTACCTTGTCTCACCAGTACCTTGCTTGAGTCGTGTCGTGGAACGAGTACATGTAGTTGAACTGCTATTTCCCTGTATCGTTTTCCTCAACCAGAGAGTCCACACTCGGGACGAGGGTTGACTAGTTGCACCAGAGAGTCCACACTCGGGATGAGGGTGTTTTTTGTGTTCATTGGCACCAGAGAGTCCACTCGGGATGAGGGTGTTTGTCTTGATCTGATTATATCCGTGAGTCCACACTCGGGACGAGGGTATTGTCTTGATTATTTGCACCAGAGAGTCCACACTCGGGACGAGGGTGTTGACTTGTACTTGCACCAGAGAGTCCACACTCGGAACGAGGGTACCTTGTCGTGAACTAACCAGAGAGTCCACACTTGGAACGAGGGTTAGTGATTAGTTCAAACCTGCAAGTCCACTCGGGGCGAGAGTTTGGTATTCCATTGATCTTGTGTTCATTTGTTCATCCAGCAGTTCAGTTATGTATAGTTGTTCTTGTATTCCAGTTCATAGTCACCTGTCAGTAGCCACTTGTCGTTAGTCACTTGTTAGCAGTTTTGTCGTAGTCTCGTGCCATTTTAAGTGTCGTTTCTTGTTTATATCCTGTTTATATTTTCATGCATGATTAAACTGCTAGATAGACATGTTTTTATGTATCTTGATATGTCCTCTGAGGATCTGATGATCTTTTCAGGTTTAGCGACTGCATGGAGTTAGTTAGCAGAGCGGATGGTAGATGATTGTGATACAAATTCAGGTATTTGTCAGTGATATTACATTGTTATCCTTTCGTGCTTTACGTTCCTTATCATGAGATATCCTGCTTACTAATTTACTTTAGAGACTCTTGTTGTATTCTTGGAGTCTTATCGGACATATATGCTAGTAGGCTGCAGACCACGACCCATAGTGTTCATTCATGTTTTGCACACTTATATGGATTTGAGATATAGATTAAATTGCCATGAATTGGTAGTATACCATAGCCTTGACAGCGTTTATATATTCGGGTTGGGCTGGAGTCCGCTCGATACGTAGCTGGCTTGCTCATGAGCTCGCATCCGAAAAGCGGGTGCGGGTCGTGACAAGTTTCTTTCGCTGCTTGGTTTTGATGAATACATTTTCGTGTTGGTTTTCGATGATTGGTTTTCATTGTTCGCTTTCATCGCATATCACATTCATTCCGAATCTTGAGAGAAAGAAACCGAAGTATGCTAATCGAATGCTGGTGCCAATGCAGGAGGACACATAGACATACACAGAGCGTGAACAGCGTGTGAAGTCCCTCCTTCTCTCAACTAAGATTCATCTTGGTGAGTTGCTCTAACCGAACTTGCATTTATTTGTACGCCCTAATAAAAATGATCTCTAGTCCACTCTGCTACCTCGTTCCTATGATCAACGATACCATAATAACAAAAGATAAGAGAAATAATGAATCAAATTGAATGCTTGTTCAAGTGTTGTTAAACATATGTTTCAAATGAATGATCATATACGATGTTGCTAGTATGCTATAAAAGTGTAGACATGTGCAGACGGACTTTTACATGTTGAGAGGAATATAAGTAAGGCATGAAATGAACGTGTTATATATCTGTTAAGACATTAAATGAACGTGTCATAGCCCGTAAAAAAAATCTGTTACATCTGATAGAACTGCTAGAGCATGCATTGGTCTCGGACAACTTGTGCACAAGGTAAAATTTGTCTCACGAGTGGTATCTGAGGCGCATGGAACCACTCGGCCTAGGAGAAATTAAGAGCACCCTGACGTAAAAGAGACCTCATGTTAAAAGCGTAGCTGACATCTATCCTTAGCGACGAGCTGAACCAAAGAGTCACAGCTGCTAATCACGGGAAATGACCCCGTGGACCATCATGTAGATAGGCTACATGCATGACCTAAATTATGAACTTCAATCTGTAAAAATAAAACATGAGTTATTCGTTATGCAAATTGTGCTAACATGTCTTGTGGAGGATAGCTGTCGGCGATGGGTAAGAATGTTATGAAATGTTCTATTGTCATTGTGAGACTCATATCACGGTATCGGTATTTATATGGATACGTATTTGGTATCGTATCATGCATTTATTCTGTATTTAGTTCTTATAATTACCTGCTAATTATTTTTTTGTATTTTATTTTGCCCTTGCCTAGCTCTTGGTTCATTTCAGTTCATGTTGAACCAACTTGGTTTAGCTTGGTTTATCTCGAAAGGGATGAATGTCTTAGATTGAGTGGAGATGATGCATGGTGGAGATTACTTGGGCCTGGTATATGCCACTTTTTTTCTCTCTTTCCTAATTCACTCTCATTCATTCATCTTCTACCCAACCCTAGCCATTAGAGAAAGACAAGTACATCTTGCCAAAACCTTGAACAAAGTTATTTTTGTTTATTCTATTCTCTTTCCAGTCTGTAAAAATCTCGTTCTATGCAGTTTAGACCCTTGGAAGACCCGATTTGAACTTATTTTGGGCAAGTTATGCTCTTTTGAAGTTTTTAGGTTCCCATAGAGCTTGGCTGCTGTTTGGAGAAGAACAGTACCGGCGCCTAGTCCAACCCAGGCGCCTTGCGCTCCCTGGCGCCCCTTCCCCCTTGCGCTCACGATGCGTAGGCGCCAATGTGATGCGCCTAGTCTTGCCTAGGCGCCTTGCGCGCCCTGGCGCCCCCTGGCGTCCCTTTTTTCTTGCGCTCACGTGCTTAGGCGCTAATATGATGCCTAGTCTGGCCCAGGCACCTTGCACGTCGTGGTGCCTGTCACGATCCGCACCCGCTAAAAGGGCACGTGACGCGACAACGCCCAGCCCTCACCGAAAAATTGGCATGGAACGCTGTAGATTTTTCTACTCTAAACAGTTTTATATATAACAAAAACCTGTCGAGAATATGGTCACTCCGACGGAGGACAAGCAATAAATATATATATGAGTACTCAATCACGACTCTAAGATAACTAAGTAAAGACTGAAAGATAAAGACAACAAGACGATAATAAAATAATAACCTGTCAAGTCCAACACAAGAATATATACAGTCCAAGTCTCTAATACAGTCCATAATAATAAAAGTCTCAAAGTAGCTGGAGACAATGTCCAGTACAAAAGACCTACTCTAACTAAGCAATAGGTAGGGTCTCATCAGGCGGAGCTAAGCCCTGCTGGACCAAAGTCTCCAACTCTATACCCACTACGTCATCCGGACCGTAGTAGGTGCAATAGTCCCCTCATCTGCATCTGTAATATTTTCAACATATCATGTCAGGATGGAACGAGTACAATCTACTAACAGCAGTTCACAAGATATGATAAAAGCTACAAGACTGTAAATAGATAGTATATACAAGGAAATCATGGAATATACATTGAATATCATGGCAAGGTAAGCTGTAAATCTAGAGCTAGAACAAGGCAAGTAATTGATCATGACATGTACAAGAATCAAGAATCATATCTCTAGTGTGTGAGTACTAGCTACAATATGTGGCCGGCTTGGGTCTGCACAAGGTCTACTGATCAGCCAATCCCACGTGGAGTGTAGGATTGGTAGCATTCAAGGTCTACAAGAATAAACAAGGCGGGTAATGACCACACATCTACACTAGTACTCTCCGTCCCCGACTGTAGAGTGGATCCAAGCAAGACACGTTATGACACGGGATTCTACGAGAAGGGAGCAAGTCTCCTCGAGAATCGGTGTCTATATACTGTACAAGAACTACAAGGGAGCTTGCACAAGAATACCAAGATAACGAAGAATAATATCTCATGTCGGGATCCATGAATACCAATCCGTTGACCAATGTGTCGAGAACAAGCATATCTACACTAATTACATGAATTATAACAATTATTATAAATTGAAAAAGTGTCAGAGAATGTACTTGCCTAAAATATGATATGGTACGTCAACCGGAGCAAATGCAGCATCTCGAGGACCTATAGAGAACAGGACGTATCAATACTATGTTTAGGAAGTAAAATCAAATTAATTTGAATTCTATTAAGTCATTCTAGGTCAAGACGCGTCAAACTAGACTGTACGAGGTCAACTTAAGTCATATTAGGTCTAGATAGGTCATACTGGGTCAATGCAAGTCAAACGAAATTAATCTAGGTCGATTTGAGTCAACGGTTGACTAACAGTTGACTTTTGGTCAACTGGTCAACTCTGGTCAACCCTGGTCAACCCTAGGTTAATGGTGACTAATAGTTGACTTTTGGTCAACTACACAAGTTAAAGGAATTTGGGACTAAATTGGGTAAGTGTTGACCCATAATTGACTTTTGGTCTAAAAGTCAACCGTGGTCAACCGGGGTCAAGACTAAGTCTAGACGGCTATTTCTACCCATTATCAACCTCTACAACCCATATCCAAGTCCATCTTGGACTTCGATACTCATATCTTGGCCATAGGCCAATTACCTATTTTACCCTTAAAAGGGCAAAATTCTACCTTCGGCGATTATCTAGTTAGCCTACCTACGCTTGATATTTGACCCGTGCTCCCTAGGGTAGTAAGGTACTAGCCTATAGATATATTACCTACCAAATACTGAAGTAAAGTGGACGTTTAGTCCACGATACGGCCCTTGCCAAAATTTTGAATATTTCAAGATACACACTGATACGGCGCGATACCGGCGCCCTACGACCCCGATTTCAACTCGGGAGCCTACCCGCAAAATCTAAATCACGTATTCTAACTCCACGCCAAGTTTCATCTCATTCCGACACTCCGGGCTAGGTTTCGCCCTCTAACTCGATTTCTCCTAAAAACTCCTTCTATCTCTAACTCTAATTTCTCTTCTAATTTCTTCTTCTAACTTCTCTTCTAACTTCTTCCTCCCTTTCTACTTCTTCTCCTCCTTACTACTTCCTATTCTCCTTTCCTATTCTCTTCTAATCTTCTCCTCGTTCCTTTCCTAACTTCTTCTAATTCTTCCTTCCACTTCTCTTCAAATCTTCTAAGCTTCATTCTTTCCTCCTAACCTTTCTTCTTCTAATTTCTTCCCAACTTATTCTAATTCCTCTCCTATTCTGTCTAATCTCTCTAGGTATCTATCTATATATATACATATATATATATATCTATATCTATATTATACTACATATATATATAATGGGGGGACAATGGGGGGTAAATAGGGTGAAATGGGGGGGGGGGTCCTAGCTGCTACTGCACTGCTACAGCTGCTGTGCTGCTGTCCACAGCAGCAGCTGTTAGCTGCTGCTACTGCTGCAATCCTGCTGCTGCTGCAGCTCCTATTCTTCTTCATTCTCTTCTTCTTCCTTCCCTTCTTCCTCTACTATATATATATATATATATATATATATAATTATATATATATATATATATATATATATATATATATATATATATATATATATATATATCTGCAGCTCCTATTCTTCTTCATTCTCTTCTTCTTCCTTCCTTCCCTCTTCCTCTACTATATATATATATATATATATATATAATATATATATAAATATCTATATATATATATATATATATATATATATATATATATATATATATATATATATATATATATACACATATCTATAATCAAATCCATATATCTATCTCTACAAACACACACTCCTCTATATACATATATATACACACCACCCACAAATATATATATATATATAATATATATATATCTATATTATATATATAATATATATATATATATAAATATATATATATAAACACCACACACACACACACACATATAATCTATATATATATATATATAGATAATATTATATATAATATATATATATATATATATATATATTATATATATATATATATATATAAATCATACACACACACCCTCCCACAAACACACACTCACACTCTCACACACTCACACAAGCACACTCACACTCTCACACCACTCTCATGACACAACACCACCACAACCATTCTCTACATACACACACAAATACATATATACAAATACCACATATATAATATATATATATATATATATATATATATATATATATATATATTATATATAATATATATATATATATATATATATAATATATATATCCACTATATATATTAAAATCCCAAATAATTCCTTACCTAGATTCTAGGAATCCTGCAAAATTGTGGGCAAAGTGTAGAGAATCCTCTTCTCTACACTTATTGAAGCAATAAATGGAGTAGAGAAATTAATTAGGGATTTAAATGCATACCTAAGGTTCTTTGGAGAGAGAGAGAGAGCTTGGAGGAAAGAAAGATTTTTGAAAGAGAGAGAGAGATTGTAACTTAATGAAGAAGAAAAAGGGGAGGGGGAGGGACTTACTTGGCCGGCCATGTGTGTGTGGGGGGGGGGGGGGGGGGTTATTGGGTTTTGGGTGGATCCAATAATCCTCCAACCCAATAGCTTGGTTCAAGTTGGTTCGGTTTTGGTTCGGTTTGGTTCGGTTTGGTTCGGTTTAACCCTAACTAACTAAATTAGCCTCTATAATGACTAATTAAGCCATGGAAGTTGGGTTAATGATTTCTAGCCTAATTATGATGGCATGTGGGCTAAGTCCAGCTAGTATGTGGGTCCCACTAGGTCCAGGCTACCCGGGTCTCCAATTTGGGTCCGAATTGGATAAAATCCAAACCAAACCAAATAAATCCCAAAAATTACATAAAATAAATAAAATTCCTAAAAATTATAAAACTTAAAAATGACGAAAATACCCCTAATTTGAAAACTGGGGGTGACAAATCTATCCTCCTTAAAAATTTCGTCCTCGAAATTGAATGAGAACTAAACAACAATCATGAATAGAACAAGGAAAGAAAGATAGACTTTTACCTCAAGGCTCGAAGAGATATGGGAATCGCTCCCGCATATCGTCCTCCCTCTCCCAGGTGGACTCACCTGGAGTGGTGTCTCCATGCAACGCGAACCAAGGGAATGACCTGGTTCCGGAGCACCTTCTCTCTTCGGTTCAAGATCTCAACCGGCTTCTCTGGATAGCTGAGTGTCGGTCCCACTACGATCTCTGAGTGGTCCAAGACGTGACTGGGATCTGCCACGTACCGTCTCAGCTGCGACACGTGGAACACCAGTGCACTCCCTCTAGTGCGGGCGGTAACTCCAGTCGGTAAGCCACTGCACCGACCCTGCCCAAGATACGGAATGGTCCGATGTATCGTGGACTACGCTTCCCGTCGCCACCAAATGAATCGTGCCACGCGTCGAAGAAATCTGCAGAAAGACAAGATCATCAACCTAGAACAAAACACAAGACTTAGAGCTTGATCTAAAACAATCACAATCAGACTCAAATACTAGAAAAATCTAAACTATACCTCAAACTCCAATGGCCTCCGGTGGCTATCGGCCCAATGCCGCTGCCTATCCTGCGCCACCCGAAGTCTATCTCTGATAACCCTGACCTTCTCTGCAGCATCCACTACCATCTCAGGGCCAAGCAAAACCCTCCGCCGACATCATCCCAAGACAAGGGAGTACGGCACCTCCGTCCGTATAGAGCCTCGAAAGGCGACATCTCTATACTGGCTTGGTAGCTGTTGTTGTAAGCAACTCTACCAAGTGAAGGTGGTCCTCCCAAGATCCCCCGAAGTCCAAGACCAAGTACGTAGCATATCCTCGAGGGTCTGAATCGTCCTCTCCGACTGCCCGTCTGTCTAGGGGTGGTATGCGGTACTGAACTTGAGCGATGTGCCCAAGCTAAGCTGCAAACTCCGCCAGAAGTGGGAAGTGAATCGGCTGTCCCGATCCGAGACTATACTCACTGGCACCCCTGTAATCGGACTATCTGTCGCACGTACATCTCGGCCAACCTCTCCGTCGACAAACCCACTTTGAAAGGCAAAAGTGGGCCGATTTGGTCAATCGATCAACAATGACCCAAATCGCATCCTTCCCTCCTGGAGAGCGTCGAAGCCCAGATACAAAGTCTATAGTGATATGCTCCCACTTCCTCAGGAATGGGTAGTGGCTGGAGCAATCCACCGGGTCTCTGCCTCCCGGCCTTCACCTGCTGGCACACCAAGCATCTCGAAACGAACTGAGCCACCTTTCGTTTCATGCCATACACCAAACATGCTGTCTCAAGTCTCTATACATCTTGTTGGCTCCTGGATGCATAGAGTACTGAGAACGGTACGCCTCCTGAAGAACCTCCTCCCGAAGTCCTCCCGCTCGGCATGCATAATCTGGTACCATGCCTCAACGACCCATCCCTTGCTATAGAGAACTCATCCAACAGTCCTATCTGGACCTGCTCCCTGATGACCCTCAGAGCCTCATCCTCAAACTGAGCTGCCCTGACTCTTTCCATCAGCTCCGACTGCACCTGCAGACCCCACATCTGTGCCTCGAACCCAGGAACTATCACCTCTATGCCCAAGCTTTCCAAATCTGCCAGAAGGTGACGATCCATCGTCAAACACATGGCCACGGGATACCTGCTCAAAGCATCCCGCCCACGTTGGCCTTTTCTGGATGGCACTGTAAGGATATATCAAAATCTTTCATCAGCTCTAACCATCGCCTCTGCCTCATATTCAGCTCCTTCTGGGTAAATACGTACTTCAAGCTCTTGTGGTCAGTATAGATCTTCACACCTCTCCGTACAGATAGTGTTTTCACAGCTTCAAAGCAAAGATGACCGCTGCCAGCTCAAGATCGTGGGTAGGGTAATTCCTTTCATGAGGACGTAACTGCCTAATGCATAGGCAATTACCTTCCCGTGCTGCTGAAGCACACAACCCAAACCCCATCCTGAAGCATCACTGTAGATCGTATAACCACCAGATCCAATGGCAGCGTCAAGATAGGAGCTGTAGTCAACCTCGCCTTCAGCTCCTCGAAGGCAGCCTGGCACTCATCGGACCAAACAAACTCCTCGTCTTCCTGGTAAGGCGGGTCATCGGCTGGACAATCCTGGAAAAGTCCTGCACGAACCTCCGTAGTAACCTACCAGACCCAAAAAACTCCGAACCTCTGCTACTGAGCTCGGCGTAGACCAGGACTCCACCGCAGAAATCTTCTTCGATCCACTAAAATCTCCTCGCCAGAGACAACATGCCTAGGAACTCCACGCGATCCAAGAAGAACTCGCACTTGGACAGCTTCTCATACAGCTGCTCCCTCCTGAGAGTGTCCAACACAATCTTCAGGTGCTCCTCGTGCTCCTCTGGTGTCCAACACAATCTTTAGGTGCTCCTCGTGCTCCTCTGGTGTCTTTGAATAGATGAGGATGTCATCAATGAAGACCACCACGAACTTGTCAAGGTACTGGTGAAATACCTTGTTCATCAAGTTCATGAATACTGCCGGGGCATTGGTCAACCCAAACGGCATGACGGTATACTCATACTGGCCATAGCGAGTCTGAAAGGCAGTCTTCGGAATGTCATCCCGATTCACCTTCAGCTGATGGTACCCGGTGCACAAGTCGATCTTCGAGAACACTCTCGCCCCGCTCAACTGGTCGAACAAGTCATCAATCCTTGGCAAAGGATACATGTTCTTAATGGTAAGGTTGTTGAGCACCCTGTAATCAATATACAGACGTACCGTACCATCCTTTTTGGGGACGAAAAGAACTGGCGCGCCCCAAGATGAAGAGCTAGATCGAATAAAGCCCTTGTCCTCTAGCTCGTCGACCTACTTCTTCAGCTCCGCTAACTCGCTATTGTTGATTCTATAGACGTGCTGGGAGATAGGCTCAGCGCCCGGCACTAGGTCTATAGAAAACTCAACATCACAATCTGGCGGCATCCCGGGAAGCTCCTCGGAAAAGACATCCAAGAACTCAGCAATGAGTGGATGTGGCAAACCGGCCCCCGCCAACAATGCTCCGCAGAATCCATCTCCCTGCTCCACTGCACCCCTGGTGAACTCATACTCCGGCTCTCCCGGTGGCCTAAACAGAATCCTGTCCCCTCTGCAGTCGATGCTAGCATGGTGCATGCTCAACCAATCTATATCGAGTACCATATCGTAACTCGGAAGTGGCATTACGAGCAACACGCACTCAGCTCCCGGCCTCTGAAAGAAACTCTCCGTCCCTTACAACATTATTAACTAGGATGATGCCATTCCCAGTCATAATCTTGCAAGTCCTACCAAGATACTCAGCAATGATATTGTGCCTAAGTGCAAAAGAAACTGACACAAAATTGTGCGTAGCACCTGAATCAAACAATGCTAAGGCAGGAAAAGAATCAAGAAGAACCGAACCTGCAACTACATCTGCGACTGGCTCGATCTCCTCGGCCGCAAGAGCAAAGGCTCTACCCTGACCACCCCGCTGCTGGTGGTGCTGAACAAACCGCTGCTGCTGGGTCGGAAGTGGACCCCTCTGTTGCACTGCAGGAACTCTCGCCGGTGCCCCCTGAGCTGCTACCGCTCCACGGACTACCCTGCGAGGGTTCGCAGGAC
The DNA here is from genome assembly GCA_029216955.1 of Iris pallida. NCBI lineage: Eukaryota > Viridiplantae > Streptophyta > Magnoliopsida > Asparagales > Iridaceae > Iris > Iris pallida. The sequence continues at coordinate 7,190,931 of JANAVB010000197.1, forward strand.
AATCCCTCAACTGATGTCCAGCCTCCCCGCAGTAGAGGCACATGCCCAGCCTCTTCCGACAGACCTCCCAGATGTGACCGGGCTTCTTGCAGTAGCCGCAAGAAACCCCATGCTGTGCCTGCCTCGGCTGAGTGTGCTGCACCTACTGCTGAACTGGTGCTCTGGCCTGAACCTGCGGCTGGTGATGCTGGAAAGAACGATGCTAACTGAGGGCGCATAGCAGCCCCTGCGCCGCTAGTAGCCCCCGAGAAATGATCACGCTCCCTCTTGGGCTTCAAGCCCCACTCCCGCTCCACCTTGCGGGCCTCCGCATAGATCTGGGCATATGTCTCATAGAAGGAGAGAATGAGGTGCTTGATATCCCAAGCGAGTCCCTCTCTGAACCGGCTCATCCTGATCTCCGGGTCTCGAACCATGTACTCTGCGTATCGGCTCAGACGGCCGAACTCTGCTGCGTACTCCTCCACAGATAGACTGCCCTGCTGCAGATCCTGGAACTGTCGCACCAGGTCAATCTTATCCGTGGGGGAAAAGAACTTCTCCTTGAAGAGGAGCTTGAACTCTGCCCAAGTATGGCCCTCTCCGGCTAGGGCTGGCTCATTTCTGAACCAGGTCGCGCAATGTCTAGCAACTGCAAACCTACCGCCTTGACCTTCAGGTCGTCAGCTAGGCGGGAGGCCCTCATCTGTCGCTCGATATCCTCGAGCCAATCATCTGCATAGACCACACCCTCGGTCCCGCTAAAGTCACGGGGCCCGAGCTTCTTGAAGTCCTAGATATCTCCGTACCTCGGTCGCGTCCCCGGATGAGGAGCCCTCTGCTCCACGGCTGCAAGGGCCAACTGATGGGCATCCTCCATGTCCTGACGCATCGTGTCTGTCTGCCTCTGCTGAGCCTCGGCCTGGGCTCTCTGAGTCTCCAGCATCTGCTGGAAGAAGGTAAGCATCTGCCCCATATCTGTAGGCAGAGGAGGTGGAGGTGGAAGTACGTCTGCAACTGGCGGAGGAATCCGCTGCGCAGGAGGAGGAAGAGCACCCCCGACAGCTCCCGGCACTACGGGAAGAGCACCCGCAACCCCAGGGACTGTCATTGAGGTAGCTGGAGGAGTACCTCCGAGAGCCCCAACAGAAGTCCCTCTGCGGGGGAGGTGACCGGATTGTCCGCCAGAGGTGGCAGACCTCTCCGTCTCTCCGTGCTCCGCGCCAGAAGAATGAGTTATCACTATCCTGGAGACAAATTGAAAGAAGATATCAATATGGCACATGAAGGCAATATCAAAGGAGGAAAGCTAGAATGCAGTAAATCAATATCAAAAACGGTAAGCAAGAAAAGATCCTACTGTGATTGAGCACTCTTAGCCTACTACCTCCTATGTGTAACACAGGCTCGTAGTCAACACTCTAAGACGAGTGCCGCCACGATATCATACTAATTGCGACTACAGGACCTGCATGGGCCACCACTAAAACGTGTCACGACACGCACCCGCTAAAAGGGCATGTGACGCGACAACGCCCAGCCCTCACCAAAAATTTGGCGTGGAACGCTGTAGATTTTTCTACTCTAAACAGTTTATATATATAACAAAAACCTGTCGAGAATATGGTCACTCCGAACGGAGGACAAGCAATGAATATATATATATATGAGTACTCAATCACGACTCTAAGATAACTAAGTAAAGACTGAAAGATAAAGACAACAAGACGATAATAAAAATAACCTGTCAAGTCCAACACAAGAATAATACAGTCCAAGTCTCTAATACAGTCCATAATAATAAAAGTCTCAAAAGTAGCAGGAGACAATGTCCAGTACAAAAACCTACTCTAACTAAGCAATAGGTAGGGTCTCATCAGGCGGAGCTAAGCCCTGCTGGACCAAAGTCTCCAACTCTATACCCACTACGTCATCCGGACCGTAGTAGGTACAATAGTCTCCCTCATCTGCATCTGTAATATTTTAACATATCATGTCAGGATGGAACGAGTACAATCTACTAACAGCAGTTCACAAGATATGATAAAAGCTACAAGACTGTAAATAGATAGTGTATACAAGGAAATCATGGAATGTACATGTAAATATCATGGCAAGGTAAGCTGTAAATCTAGAGCTAGAACAAGGCAAGTAAACTGATCATGGCATGCACAAGAATCAAGAATCATATCTCTAGGTGTGTGAGTACTAGCTACAATATGTGGCCGGCTTGGGTCTGCACAAGGTCTACTGATCAGCCAATCCCACGTGGAGTGTTGGATTGGTAGCATTCAAGGTCTACAAGAATAAACAAGGCGGGTAATGACCACACATCTATACTAGTACTTTCCGTCCCCGACTGGTAGAGTGGATCCAAGCAAGACACGTTATGACACGGGATTCTACGAGAAGGGAGCAAGTCTCCTCGAGAATCGGTGTCCATATACTGCACAAGAACTACAAGGGAGCTTGCACAAGATATACCAAGATAACGAGGAATAACATCTCATGTCGGGATCCATGAATACCAATCCGTGTGACCAATGTGTCGAGAACAAGCATATCTACACTAATTACATGAATTATAACAATTATCATAAATTAAAAAGTGTCAGAGAATGTACTCGCCTAAAATATATGGTACGTCAACCGGAGCAAATGTAGCGTCTCGAGGACCTATAGAGAACAGGAGTATCAATACTATGTTTAGGAAGTAAAATCAAATCAATTTGAATCCTATTAAGTCATTCTAGGTCAAGATGCGTCAAACTAGACTGTACGAGGTCAACCTAAGTCATATTAGGTCTAGCTAGGTCATACTGGGTCAATGCAAGTCAAACGGAATTAATCTAGGTCGATTTGAGTCAACGGTTGACTAACAGTTGACTTTTGGTCAACTGGTCAACTCTGGTCAACCCTGGTCAACCCTAGGTCAACCCTAGGTCAATGGTGACTAATAGTTGACTTTTGGTCAACTACACAAGTTAAAGGAATTTGGGACTAAATTGGGTAAAGTGTTGACCCATAATTGACTTTTGGTCTAAAAAGTCAACCGTGGTCAACCGGGGTCAAGACTAAGTCTAGACGGCTATTTCTACCCATTACCAACCTCTACAACCCATATCCAAGTCCATCTTGGACTTCGATACTCATATCTTGGCCATAGTCCAATTACCTATTTTACCCTTAAAAAGGGCAAAATTCTACCTTCGACGATTATCTAGTTAACCTACCTACGCTTGATATTTTGACCCGTGCTCCCTAGGGTAGTAAGGTACTAGCCTATAGATATATTACCTACCAAAATACTGAAGTAAAGTGGACGTTTAGTCCATGATACGGCCCGTTGCCAAAATCTTGAATATTTCAAGATACACACTGATACGGCGCGATACCGGCGCCCTACGACCCCGATTTCAACTCGGGAGCCTATCCGCAAAATCTAAATCATGTATTCTAACTCCACGCCAAGTTTCATCTCATTCCGACACTCCGGGCTCCGTTTCGCCCTCTAACTCGATTTCTCCTAAAAACTCCTATCTCTAACTCTAATTTCTCTTCTCTAATTTCTTCTTCTAACTTCTTCTTCTAACTTCTTCTTCCCTTTCTCTTCTTCTCCTCCTTACTACTTCCTATTCTCCTTTCCTATTCTCTTCTAATCTCTCTCCTCGTTCCTTTTCTAACTTCTTCTAATTCTTCCTTCCACTTCTCTTCAAATCTTCTAAGCTTCCTTCTTTCCTCCTAACCTTTCTTCTTCTAATTTCTTCCCAACTTCTTCTAATTCTCTCCTATTCTCTCTATCTCTCTAGGTATCTATAATATATTAATATATTATATATATAATATATATATTATATATATATATATCTATATATACATCATATATATATATATATATATATATATATATTATATATATATATATATATATATAATGGGGGGACAATGAGGGTAAATAGGGTGAAATGGAGGGGGTCCTAGCTGCTACTGCAGCTGCTACAGCTGCTGTGCTGCTGCTGTCCACAGCAGCAGCTGTGTAGCTGCTGCTACTGCTGCAATCCTGCTGCTGCTGCATCTCCTATTCTTCTTCATTCTCTTCTTCTTCCTTCCCTTCTTCCTCTACTCTAATATATATATCTATATATATATTATATATATAAATATATATATATATATATATATATATTATATATTATAATTATATATATATATATATATGTATATACATATATAATCTAAATCCATATATCTATCTCTACAAACACACTCCTCTATAACATATATACACACACACACAACCCACACACACACATATATATATATATATATATATATATAATATATATATATATATATAATATATATAAATATATATATACACACACATATATATATAAATACATACACACACACCCTCCCACAAACACAATACTCACACTCTCACACACTCACACAAGCACACTCACACTCTCACACCACTCTCATGACACAAACACCACCACCACCATTCTCTACACACACACACAATACATATATAAATACCACATTATATATATATAATATATATAGATTATATATATAATATATATATATATATATATATATATATATATATATTAAAACCCCAAATAATTCCTTAACCTAGATTCTAGGAAATCCTACAAATTGTGGGTAAAGTGTAGAGAATCCTCTTCTCTACACTTATTGTGAAGCAATAAATGGAGTAGAGAAATAATTAGGGATTTAAATGCATACCTAAGGTTCTTTGGAGAGAGAGAGCTTGGAGGAAAGAAAGATTTTTGAAAGAGAGAGAGAGATTGTAACTTAATGAAGAAGAAAAGGGGGAGGGGGACTTACTTGGCCGGTCCTGTGGGGTGGGGGGGGTTATTGGGTTTTGGGTGGATCCAATAACCCTCCAACCCATAGACTTGGTTCAAGTTGGTTCGGGTTTGGTTCGGTTTGGTTCGGTTTAACCCTAACTAACTAAATTAGCCTCTATAATGACTAATTAAGCCATGAAAGTTGGGTTAATGATTTCTAGCCTAATTATGATGGCATGTGGGCTAAGCCCAACTAGTATGTGGGTCCACTAGGGTCCAGGCTACCCGGATCTCCAATTTGGGTCCGAATGGATAAAATCCAAACCAAACCAAATAAATCCCAAAAAATCACATAAAATAAATAAAATTTCTAAAATTATAAAACTTGAAAAATGATGAAAATACCCCTAATTTGAAAACTGGGGGTGACAGTGCCCCCTTTCTCCTTGCGCTCACGGTGCTTAGGCGCCAATGTGATGCACCTAGTCTGGCCCAGACGCCTTGTGCGCCCGGGCGCCCTTTCTCCATTGCGCTCATTGGTGCTTAGGCGCCTATTTTGGTGCTCCATTTTAGCCCTGGCGCCACTATGGTCCTGGCGCCTATTCAGGACATGTGTCCAGTTGGCCAAGCGCCTATCTGGCCATGCGCCTCTTTGGCCTGGTACCTTCGGCCCAGCGTCCATCCTGGCCTTGGCGCTATTACGTACCTTTGTGCCTCTCCTGGCCCTATCATCCTTGTGTGCCTAGGCGCCATCCTGGCCTTGGCGCCCCTTGAATCTCGCGCCACTCCGTGTGCGCCACCTAACCCGATGGTCGTGCACCATATGGTGTGCGTCCAGTGTATTACAAGTACCTCCATGTCTCTTCCTTGTTTATTCATCTATATGTTTGGTGATTCCCTACTTGTACCCTGAGCTTTGACCCGATCTTAGCATGGTTGTTTTGACGGGTTTTGATTGTTAAGCTGTTTTGTAGCTAGAATATTGAAAACCTCAAACATGAAAGTTGTAGGTCTTTATTTTGGCTTTGATAATCTTCTTATTTTACTTTAATTGGAGTTTATATGCGATTGATAATTTCAATCATAGTTTTGATCTTTTGGCACGTTTTCTGTACTTGGTCGTTTTTGATATTTTTTTGACTGTAATAAATTCTTAACATGATTAGATGATTTCGTATAGTTAGGGAATGATTGTACACCATATATACACTTGACACTAGCACATGTTCAATTATTATTCTATGCCTTGTACTAACTTTTATTTATTCCTTTTTACATGTCATGATATGTCTTTCCGTTCATTATTTCTTATATGCTATGATATGTATTGCCATGCCTTTCCGAATTTATTGTACTTTGCAGTTTATGCCATGTCTAGAATTTCTTTGTTATGGCCCGTCGTGGCGCACTCATGTTACATGTCTTCTTTGCTTACTAGATAGTGGCCCGTCGTAGCACACTCATATTACATGTCTTCTTTGCTTACTAGATAGTGACCCATAATGGTGCACTCTTGTACATGTCTTTTCTTGCTTACATGATAGTGGCCTGTCATGGCACACTCCCTATTTTCTCTATAGTGGCTCATCGTAGCGCACTCCTAGCTTCCAACTTATTATGTTTTCTTGTTGTGGCTTGTTATAGTGCACTTTCTTGTATGGTCCAGTCTTGCATATCATGTCTAGGAGGATTCTGCGGAATGCCACACCCAGATTTCCAATAAGAAAATGTTAAGGACTAAACAACTAGCTTGATTATCTAGATCATTAGGAGGGAAGAATTTCCTAGTTACCTGCAAGCCCTCTGTCCCGGCCCCAACCTGAATGGATTTGAAGCTATCTGTCATGATGAGCACTCTTCCAGCGCACCGTCGAGTATTGCACCTTGTATATGTCTATAGGATACATTTGTCTCCTAGGCGATGTACCCACTATTGTATATGTTTATAGGGTACATTTGTCTCTTGGACAATGTACCCACTATTGTATATGTCAATAAGGTACATTTGTCTCCTGGACGATGTACCCAATATTAGATCTTAGGATACATTTATCTTCCGGGCGATGTATCCACCATTACTTTCTTTTCCTTTTGGCCTGGATAAGTCGGGTAGTCTGCAGGGCAGGTAACTGGATTGGATTTCTCAAAAGTGCATATGTTAGTAATTAGGATTGTAATATTACAACAAAATCCTTTTAATGACGGCTAAAAAGCATCATTAATGACAAACCATGACATTTTTTTTCAAAGCAAGTGTTATGAAAACGGGTGTTATAAATATTTTTAAAAGCGTTATAAAAAAACTGCCATGGATAGTTTCTATAAAAGCGTTATGAATAGTTAATATATAGTGCACAATTCAGGACATTTTTAAAACGTTATGAATAGATAATATTATAGGCTCAATGCAGCACATTTATAACATTTTATACTATTCAAATTAGCATATTTATAACACTCTATACTGCACATTATATATTACATTCCAAAAACTTAACATTATATCACCATCTTTATTACATTTTTCAAATAGAGTACATATCAACATCTTCATTACATTCTCAAAATAGAATATCCAAATACATATATATATATATTTACAACTACCAAAATTGTCCACATCAAAACTTGGCCATATCAAAACTGTCCACAGAACATATAGCAAAACCCTAAAAAGATAAAAACAAGGTTCAATATACTTTGTAATATAATGTGAAAAATGAAACTTTACATTGGTGCCCCATATAACAAGGTTCAACAACTTTTACTTCATTACATCTTATTATTTCCTTTCTATGCAAGAATGAAAAAAAAACATAAATAAGGCCAAAAATGCATCTTTATAATTTTATAGAAAAATTGAAATAGCTTCAGAATATTATATAAATAAACATAAACACAAGAGAATTTAGGTAGTTGTTTGGGGGACCTTCATCCAGGTTGAGCAGACTCCCATGAGTTGCATAATGTATGGGAAGAGCTAGAAATTTCATATACAGGATCAATTGGTCACTTATAGCAAATACTTGAAAGGCAAAAAATTATGATTAAAGGGAACATACAATCACTTACAGATAGAAAATGGTTAGTTTTGGCATAACAAGAACTCTGTACGTGCATCCCAGGTATTGAAGCGACCAAATGGCATGTAGCAATTCCAAAATCATACTTTGCCAACTCGATCCAGTATGCTTGGCTGGGTACATCACTGATAAGATATGCAATAAAGCTAGCTAGATGTGCTGTAAAATCAGATTTTGAATCTTCAACTATGCAAAAATAGGATGAGTAATCTGGAGCTTTTCTACAAGGAAAATCTTGCCACCAAACTCTATTTGTTATATGGTTCCACTACAAAATAAGCCAAAGTCGAAATAAGAGGAAACCAGATTAAGAAGACTCGTTGGCATTGAACAGTAGATGCATGACCATGATAAGGTGTCGTGAACTATGGACATCTTTTAAATATAAGAAAAAGTTGCAAACATTGCAAACCAATAAAATTAGATACAACAGGACACTACACTACACATGACCTGCTAAGAAAACTAATAAGGACAATATGCGCCGGTTAAGTGGTCACCTGCTTTAAAACCAGATTTGCCGAGTATGTTCGCTTTTAATACAGCAAGATAGGATTGCCTATATTCCAACCCAAGTTAAAGCATTAATGGATCTACTTGATTAAAAAATACACCCCATGTTGCCAAATATTACTCCTACAGCTCCAAAAAGGTAGGAAAGTAAATAGGTAATTATCCAAATAGTAATTAAGAGGAAATAGAGGGGTCAGAAAGTACCTTTACACGTAAGGAGTTATTTCCTGATTTCGATTTTACAATATAACTCCCATTGACTTACAAATGCGATCAAACTCTAGAGTCGCAATCCTTTGTGCAGTTTCATTATACCATTGGCAGCACCCTGCAATTTAATAACGAAAATATAACACTTGCGTTCTCATTGATCTATTGGTATTAGTACTCTAATAACTACAATGACTAATGAGTAAAGGATATTTTAACTTACGCAATATTTGGCCAGATTCCAAAGATGAAGGTTTACACCCAGCAGGAAGTCCCATTTTTCAACCAAAACCTGATGGACAAAATTAAATGGAGAAAGCATTCAGCAAAAATCAAATAAGGGAAAACACCTATTTCAACAAAAGGATGAGAAACCTCGTTTTGGTTTCTCCTATATCATTTCTCATTTTAAACATTTTTTGTGATAAGAGAAAATACTTGTTTCAACAAATGGACCAATATATCAAATGAGCTTTCTCATAAGTTCACTGAGAACTAGTTAGGCAAGAGAAATATATAATATGATAACTTTCAAACACGATTATTAAAAGGATTACAAATTGAGCAACATGAAGTTAAGATGGTGGCATTTACCCAAGTACTGGATATCCTCTAATATCTTGTTCATGTCGTACTTCTCATTCTCACTGTCCTCTTGCTTTGCAACATTTGTGGTTTATGTTTCCGTTCTCGATCTGTGTGATTTGAAGACTGCAAGAATAAACAATTTTACTATTAAAATTTCAAATTAATAAATAACCCCATAGTCAGTCTATCAGTTATGTCTCATTACAAAAAAAAAGTGCACAATTTTGTGGCAAAAAGTACATAATTAGTCCACCTGTATCAATAACATAACACCATTAGCCAGACAATATGCACTACCATACTCAACATTGGTCATAGATAAATTTAATAAGATACTCAAGGATGGGCACTCAGTATTCTGGAGAATAGTATCGATAATAATGTAATATGTCTAAACATTTGCTAAAAGATACTAAAAATCGGTTTCTAATTTGGATTCCAGTTTCATAGCTGATGTCTTTTTAATGTTTGATGTATAGCATATACAGGAAGATGGGCAAATATTGTCATCGTTTAAGCATAAAAAGCACACAATAATTTCAGTCAGTTAGATAAAAAAAATAGTAAAAAAAACCTCAACGTTCACAACAAAATGTTGAAGGAGATTCAGAATATTCTTAGCTAGTGTCACTAGCTAACGAAGAAGCAAGTAATAACCAATAATATGAGGGCAACCAAGCACCCGGGTTTGGATTATTTATACAGCTACTCTAACTTTTAATCCACTTTTCATTCAACAAAATAGATGTTTTCTTAACGAAAAAAGAAGGCCAGTAGAAAAAAATATGGCATACAGAAAAAATAATCCCAAAGAAAAAAACACATGGAATGGCATTTTATCGAACACAAGAAGGATGGTGCAGATTGAAAAAAAAAGGAACCTTGAGGTACTAGAGCCAAGAAGTAGTGCTATGTCCACGATCCAACTTCCCCACCATCGCCACCACCAACGCATCACTGAGCCATCGCATCCCTGAACTTCCTCTCTCTTGAATAAATAAGTAAATATAATAATAAAAGATACAAGAGTTCGAAGATGATGCTTGAATAAAAGATACAAGAGTTCTGAATCGACCCTCCGATTGGTCTTGTTGACGGTGGCGCTCTCTCTATGTGACGAATTTGACGAATCCCTCGACAAGGCCGACCATGGTGGAGGCGAAGAGGGGACGGATCTTGTCGACTGTGGACTGGTCTCCTCTACTGAAGATGGAAAGGGTTGGGCCTCCAGCTCCCTCCCATCTTTTCCTTCCTTTCTAACTAGGTTTAGGGTTTTGGATCTAGGGTTAAGGTTTTGGAGTTGGGGGAAAGGAAGGAGAAAAAGAGGAGGAGAGGAGGGTATTGCTGAACTAGAGTTAGGGTTTTGGATCTATGGTTAGGATTTTGGAGTTGGGGGAGAGGAGGGAGAAGAAAGGAGGAGAAGGAGAAGACTAGAACGGTTTTGGGGGGAGAGGGAAATTTTTGTTGAACCGCGGGGTTGTAGCAAGAATTTTGCCAAAATTGAACTTAAAAAATATTACAAGTTTGCCACCGCTCTAAAATATTAGTAACGTTTTGTTTTATAAACGTTATAAAAAGTCCAGAATTAGCGCAAACCGTCATAGAAAAAAGGTATTTCGAACTTTGATAACGCTTAGGTATCAGGCGTCATCAATATATTTTGTCGAGCGTTATTAATAGGTCTTTTTGTTGTAGTGAACCCTAGTTATCTAATGTATAAAGCCGTACTCATTGTTTGGGCCGTGATTGTTGTATGGAGTCCAGTCTAGTCTAGTTTTGTCTAGGCAGTGCCCGGATTGTTTATTTCAGTACATTGTTGTTTATGCTTTACTTTTGTCGATAAATGATTAAAGGCTAAGTTCTGTTCAGTAGAAGGGTTATAACCCCGGTCCTTGTTTGGTTTACAGGTTGTAACTTGGGTTCCGGAATAGTTTCTTAGTCATCGTATCATTTGTCGTCCTATTCAGTACTCACACGCTATACATGATCCTTAGGTTGTGCAATGATTAGAGACTAAGTTCTGTTCAGAAGAAGGGTTACAACCTCGGTCCTTGTTTGGTTTACGGGTTGTAACTTGGGTTCCATAATAGTTCCTAAGTTATCTTGTCCATTGTCGTTCTATATAGTTCTAACATGCTCACATGTCCCAGTTATGTCACATGCTTACATGACCCGACTACTTAATATGCTCACATGTCCAGTTTATCTTACATGTTCACATGTTTTCTTTACTTTATGCTCCAGGTTGCTTTGTTTATTGTCTTTTCTATTATCGGGATAAGTGCATTAGTAGTGCACGAATTTCGATCCACATTTACTTATTTCTGTCTCTATCCATTGCTATGACAGTTATTGCTGGTTTTAGTTCATAAGTTTGGCTTCCTTTGTGGTACTTGCTATTGGGGGTCTGACCCCACTGGTTTTGTTTGGCCAGATCTGATAGAGGAGCCCGAAGGATCTTACGTACCATCTACTCGGCGGTGACTACCCGGAGCACCATAGTACCTTAGTGGGTTTCTTATATCATTCTTCCACTAGTTATCTACATTATTCTTTTGTGGCGTTTAGCCTCCGAGCACGTGTTTAGCTCGTGTTTTGGATCTTGAAATGTAGCCTACGGGCCTAAACATGATTTACGTATTCTAGACTATAGCTAGAGCTTATCATGTATGACTATTACTCTTGCTAGTTCTCACTTTGTATTACTAGCTTATGATAATCCATGTATATATAGTTTGGGATGCTTTACTATTTTATGTCTGATGATCATACTTCTTGTACTTTGCATATTTGTATGTGATTGAGATACCTAGGATCGTTCGACCTAGGATTGACTGTTGGCTTGTAGTAGTAACCCCCATGTCTTGACAGCTTATACGTTATGTCAGAGTACTGGAGTACTTTGGTATTACGTAGCTGGCTTGGTCCGTTTCCACTTGCCAGTATTCTGGTTCTGGGGCATGACAGTCATGTTTCTTATGAATTATTAAAAAGATCCTAGACAGGTAGAAAGAGCACTAGTAAAATGTTAGCTTCACATGTTAACTTAGTACAGATATTTGTGAGTTTCGGCGAAAAGCCGCTTGCCAGTACGTGATGTGTGCTGACCCACGTTGTGGGCATCCTTTTCAGAGAACAAGGAGACAGAGGGATTTCAGTTGAGGCACTAAAGCTCATCCAGTCCAGTAGAGCTCGTGGACTGCCTTGAAGCCACTTTTCCATTTCCAGTCAAGTCGCAAGTTTTCTTTCCTTTGAAGGTGTCTTTACTTTTACAATCATGTAATAAAGGGATATGATGTATGGGCATTGTGGATATTTACAAAAATAGTTTTCAAGGAGAAATATGTAGCCAAGATAAGGCATTATGAGTTTGCAAAGCTTGTACTTGTATTCCTATCAAGTTTATCAATAAAAGAAGTATTTTTATTTCAAAGCTTCCATGTCCAATGTTGGTTTATATGTTCTGTGCGTGTGTTTTGCTTTGTCTAGTTGTTTTGTGCAGGTACTGGCCTTGTGCAAGCGTAACTTAGGCTTGCACAACATCACGCCTTAGCGAGGACGAACGATCCCACATGGATCAAAGCGAGGACAACGACCCTAGCAGGATCGGGGCGTGACATCATGACCCGCACCCAGATATTTGGGCACAAGTACGTGGGCCAGCCCAGCCTACACCGCAGTATCGGTGGTAGAACGATGTCAAGTATCCAATAAATATCTACACATATATGATCTATGATAACAACATGTACTCAAATCACATACAACTAAATAAGGTATGAAATAGGAAGATATCAATAACACTGAAGTCTACAAATGATCATATAAGACTAGAATGTATCGAAGATAATCCGATACTGAAAACACAAATCTAAATAAGGAATAATGGCCTAGAGCTTCCAAAAGTCAACTTACGGTCAATAGAATGTCGAGATCTGTCTCAGCTAGCATCCTCATGTGGTCCAAGTATGTGGGGCGTAATAACTCCTAAAAAAATATGGTTATCTAGTCAGGATTGGAGCGAAGTACATAAACTAACAACAGTTCTATTAAATTGACAAAAACTATAAATAACAGAAAGCAATGAAGTACATGATGGATAAGTAGAACTGAACAGTAGAAAATACAGGAAAATCATGTGAGCATGTCATGGTAACAATGTACTGTAAATAATCAGGAGTACAGTGTAACAACAGGTAATAATCTAGAATAGAACATGTACTACTTCTAGACATTGCCTTGAGATATTAGTTTATTTTATGTGATTGGCTTGGGACTAGGATCAGGCTATCCATATGACCGGCTATGCACAAGTACAAGCACAGGTAAACCTGGAGATCAGGTCGGCCATACATGGAAGCTATGCACAAGTACAAGTAAGGTCAGGCTACACCCTACATGTGGCGAGGGTGAGCTATGCATAAATGAGTAAACAAGTAGGGGTATGATCACATAATCTCCTAATATCTCCCCATCCTCCGACTAGTATAATGGATCCAACAATGGCACGTTACAATACGAGATTCTCTAAGAAGGTAGCAAATTCCCTTAGGAATCGGTGTCTATACAAGTACAAGAACAATAACGAGACATGTACCAGTATACCAGGATAACCAGGAGTAACATCTCATGACGGGATCCAAGCTATACCAATCCGTGTACTCTCGTGTCAGGTATCAAGCATAACACTACAAACTGATATCATAGAGACTATCAAGGTAATAAAAACTATCAGAGAATGTACTCGTCTTAATTTAGCTAGAGTCGACATGCACGACACGAATGTGTCAACACGAAATAGGTACGATGTTCTGCTCCACAAGACGGTCCCAAACGACGTTACAAACGGTTCCATCGACTCCAGAATAGTCCAAATAGCCTAGTTTGGTATGTAGAAGCCAAAAATTAGAGTTTGGCACGATAATCGAATCAAGAAATAGGAAACGACTATAATAGTCGCAATTATGATTTTGAGGAAAAAGAATAATCATATATATAACTATCTTGAAAATTGTTTATAATATTGTAGATATATAAATATTTGAAAACCTAGAAATCACTTTGGCACTATAACCCCTATTTGGTAGAATACAATTTATTAGAGAAAATACTATAATATTATTTTAGGTTGCTATGCCAATTTGAAAATATAATTTGGCTTTGCAAATAATTTTAGAAAATTATCTACTATGTATTTTAAATAGGACTAAGGGTGCTAATTTTAATGAAAATAAATTTATAACATATGTATGCGTGCATATACCCTATATATATATATATATATATATATATATATATATATATATATATATATATATATCTAATATTTATTTATACATTACAAATAATATCCATATACTTATACAAAATATATATAATAATAAACCAAACAAAATATCACCCAAAAGCCCATCTCAGCCTAACCCAAGATCTGCTCACAGCAACACTAATCCCTATTTTCATCATCAACAATAATAATAAAAATAACTATAATGTTATAATTAAAATCCAAATCAATGTTATCAATATCAATTCATTAGTATCAATGATATTAATTAATCCTAATTATCCCTAATAAGACAGCAGGGGTTGGGGTCAGTCTGCTATAACTTAATCAATGTTGTTAAAACAAGCAACAATAACCAACCTAATAATAAACCCAACAGTAAAATAGCCGTAACCTTACCATAATACCATGAGTCACTTCCTACTCGGTGAGAATCAAATTTTAGGGCCTGTTTGGTAAATGTGAAGTAAATTTGGATTTGGACTTTCAATGAGGAAAGAAAGATATGAATCCATGCAATTTATTGTCCCCCTAATAGGGAACAAATGTGTTTAGTTGAGATAAGAAAGTGAAAGTTGGAAAATGGGTGAGTATATTTTTACTATTATAAAGGGGCTTCAAAACGGCTCAATCTTGAGCCGTCTAAGCCGTGTATATCATCAACCATTTTCTTTTAAAAAACTATAATAAAATTTTAAAATTAACTACATTTCTTATCTTCTGTGTGGATAACCGAACTCTCTCCTCACGTAAAAAATTAAAAACCATCCAATACTAGAATATATTTAAAATTAAAATTATGTTTAAACTAACTACATAATATTATCTAATTAAACACATATCCATAATTTAAAAAATAATCATAACAAATTATATTAAAATATATGGAAATTATATTTAAAATATTTTAATATAATTTAAATTTGTATATACTTTATTAATACTATTATTGATATTTTGTATACGTGCAACGCACGTGAAGGTGACTAGTTATAATAATAACATATTACAATTAATTAACATAACAATTTATTAAATCAAATACAGATAAATTAAATAATTACTTTAATAAATTTAAGATAAATATTATTTAAGAAATGTTTTATAAATACTGGAATTAATGGCAGATTTCATTAGGTGATCAGTAATTTTGTTTTTTTGCAAAAGTTAGGTGATCAGTAATTAATTAAGGTTTTTTTAGGGGCACCACCACATTTACTAGGGGACAACCCTTACTTAGGGGGCAGCCCATTTGGTGGAGATTTTACTAGGGGGCAGCCCAACCCCCCAAACTCATATTTCCTTCCCATTTCATCATTTCCTCTCTCTCTCTCCTCCAAAGAAAAAGAAGAAGAGCTCTCTCTCCCTCTCCCTAAACCCTAGAAAATTCTCCTCCACCACTCTAATCCTAATTCCTCCACCAAATTTCTTTCAAGAACACTCCCACATTCGACGAGATGACACGCAAGTCGAAGAAATCATATTCTAGGTACGTTCTTTCCTAATTTCTTCTATAATTTTCTGTAGCCTCCCTTCTCGAAAATTTTCAAAATATTTTTTTATTATTTATTTGATTTAAATAGTGATTTTAGAATTTATAAATAATTAAATAGTTAATTATTACGGTAGATGATTTTAGCCATAGTTGAGATTGGAGTACAAGGTGACTAGGAATCTTGGCACGGATAGCTCAGTGGCGTGCTTTGACCAGTGTTTAGTCATGGTAGGGAAAGGCCGAGCCATAGTGATGTCCTAACTAAGAAAACCAGGCCAAGTTATGACATGACCATTATAAATAATTTAATTATTCATTATTATTGTTATTTGACGTTTAGGAGACCCGGTTGTACCAAACTAGTCAACTGAACCCGAACTGAGCCCAAGCCCATGCAGTGATGTGGGGCATCCAAGATGTCCATGCAAACGTATTTTAAGCATATGCATTATTTTATATTTATTGTAGGATATACAAATATTTTCTACAAATAAGTTGTTGTACGTACTATTAAGGTGGCAGTTCTGGGATACTTGCATTGACTTGTGTCGACCATTGGAGCAGGAGTATAGGAGGTTCATCCAAGTCTATACCATTAACGGTCCATCTTGTTTTATTATTACTAGTATTACTATTATTATTCTATTATCAATATTAATGGGGTTATCATTAAATAATTTTGTTCTATTATTATTGATTATTTGTGTGTGCAAATATATATATATATATATATATATATATATATATATATATATATATATATATATATATATATATATATATATATATATATATATATATATGCACATATAAAATATATGTGTATATGTATAGATAGATATATAGTTTTATATATATATATATATATATATATATATATATATATATATATATATATATATATATATATATATATATATATATATATATATATATATATATATATATATAAATGCGTGTATGCGTATGTACATATAAATATATGTGCGAATATGGGTGTTTTGTATGTGTACATAAATTTAGCGTATAAATAAATATGTATATAAAGATGTGTGTAAATATATATGTATATATGTAAATGAGAATTTATGTACATATACATATATAAATATATACGTATAATAGATAAAAGTATTTTTATGAAACTATTTAGAAATTTATGGTCGTATTATTATATAGGAGTATTTGTGTGTGTATATATATATATATATATATAATATATATATATATATATATATATATATATATATATATATATATATATATATATATATATATATATATATAAAATATATGTATATGTGTATAAGCGTCTAAATATATATATTTAAACGTATATGTGTGTGTGTGTATATATATACGTATATATATACACGTGTATTTATGTGTATTTACGGGTATATAAAAATATATGTGCATTAATATATGAGTATTAATGTGTAATATAATAGAAAAAGAAAATAGGAATAAGAAAACAAAACAATTTTCTTAAACCGAGCCCACAGAGGCCCAGGCCCAAGGCCAGCTGCAGGCAGCCCAAGCCGTTTTTCCCCCCCACAGAGCAATCCCCAAACAAGGTCGAGCCTTAAGTTTTAGCAAACGGTGGGTTTATATATATATCGCGTATATATATATAGAGATAGAACGCGAGAGAGAGAGAAGGAATTTCGAGGAAATCACCCAAACCCTAATCCCCATGCCGCGCCCCCAACCCGGCGAACCTGACGCCGCGCGCGCGTTGCCACGGTGGCCGCCGGTCGGCGACAGAGCCGCCGCGCGGGCGCTCAGGCGAACGGTGACAGCAGCGGTACCCAGCGAAGAGGCCGACTTCGCGACGCGTTTTCGCAACGCGTGGTTAATCGTTTTACGATCCATCAATTCGGGTACGTTCACGATATGACCCCCTTCAATTCTGTTCAAGTAGAATAAATTCTATTAGGCTATACCGATCAGGAGATCATCGCAAAAAACCCGAAAAAACATGTTCGAAACAGAACATTAACTAGTCGAAGGACTCCTGTTTGCGGACGAATCCTCATTAACCCAATAATCTTTTTCGAAAATCCACCTGAATAGGTTTGTAAACAACCTATACGAGATTAAAACCTATTTGGTAGATCCAGATTTTATCAAGTATATACAAAGATATTCGAACTCAAAAATCATCAAAAATAGTTTTCAAAAACTAGGAAAATTGTTCCACACAACGTGCGTCCCGCCATTCCGGGCGACGTGGTCGCGAACCGAAAGGATCAAAAGCTGCGTAACAGCTTCGTGGTCGTGTGGACTTTGACGGAATTTAAATTGGTCGCGTGTGCGCGACGAATTTGATGCGTATCCGTCGAAATTTACCGTATCGTGTACTTTATAAATTTCTCAATTACTTTGTGCACGCTCATCAGATCGAGACAAAACTTGCGCCAGCAGGACCGTATCATTTTTCTGGTCCTGTATGCCAAGTTTGGTCCGATTCTGAGATATTTGATTGGATCGTCGTTTCGCGGTCCCCACGGTCCGACTCGACGGGTGATTTTGTGCACGGCCCGCCGGAATCCAACTCTGGACATATGGTTGGGTTCGTATCGGAAAACTGGATCCGTAGACATATAGTTTGATGACTTTAGAGACCGTTGACTCTGGCATGCTTTTCGGTGTAAAGCGGGTCCAACGGCGGACACCGTTTTGACCCGAAATTACTGTTTTGCTCCTGTGTCCAGAATTGGACTTAAGGACAGGCAATCCTAGCTAATTTGACTATTCTGAAAATATTGGTAATATTTATTTTAGTTTTCGGGGACTGTTGTACGGGTTTTGACTATTGTGGCACATTGAGTAGTTCAGACTGTCGATTTTACCAGCAGAGGACCACAGGCGAGTACAGTTTATTGTCTGCATTTTGATATTGATATTTACTATATTTTATTAATTAGTCATTGGTTATGTGATTTTATACTCTATTATAAATTGTTGAGTCGGGAATGAGAAGTACCAAGGATGTGTGATCCGACCGTAGACCGTGTTTATTTTCATGCAGTAGATCTCGTAGACCGTGTTTATTTTCATGCAGTAGATCTCGTAGACCGTGTTTACTTTCATGCAGTAGATCTCGTAGACCGTGTTTATTTTTATGCAGTAGATCTCGTAGACATTGTTTATTTTATTGCAGTAGATCTCGTAGACATTGTTTAATTTCTGCAAGTAGATCTCGTAGACCGTGTTTATTTTTCATGCAAGTAGATCTCGTAGACCGTGCGGTGTAGTGGCCCAGACTGATCACATATCAAAGGTACTTCTAACAGTTGGAGAAAGTATTTTGTGTCTATTTATTGCTATTGGTTTTCCGTATTTTCTGTTTATTTCCAAAACTCATGATTGATGTCTAACCTTTGTTTTATAGTCATTTTCTTTATTTGAAATTGCATTCAGTGAATTATGCTCGTTCCATTCCTGACTGGAAACCAATATTTTCAGGTTAGCCGTGGATTCACTTAGCTTGGGGAGTGATAGAAATACTTGCAGACAAAGCCTAGAGACTAGCTAGATAGTTGAGTTGTAGTCATTCATTTATTTGTACAAGTTTATATTTTTCTACAAATATAAAACTTGTGATCATTGTAAGTTAAATTAATTTGGTGAATGAGCATTATTTGTGATTTTGGTCTTCATGGCCGTGACAGCGTTCTACCGCCGACACTGCGGCGTAGGCTGGCTTGGACACGTCTCGTATCTGTTTTTAAAAAAAAAACTGGTGTGGGTCGTGACAAGTTTTTGTGGTGGCTCATGCAGGTCAGTCTTCGTAAATCATGCGAACTCGTGATAGTACTTAAGTTAGTTGTACTATTGCGAGCCTGCGACTAGAACATGCTCATTCACGAACAAGGATTAATTTAAATGAATGACTAGGGCTAGGAGTCCCTTATACAAATTTACCGATGGGTAGTCTAGGCCATGCAATGTAGACGAGGGTTATTGATTTTGATAGTTGTCACATCTCCATAAGTACACTATTTTCTCTAGATAGGACGATATGATTCAATGTGGATAGACTATTCGCTTGGTGAGACAGGGCTTCGTAGAGATAATGATTTAACCTTGATAAATGGTGCAATTCCTTCTCCTTGCCCTTTCGATATCATCCTCACATCTTAGTCAAATTGCCTATTTAGTTCCTATTTTTGCCCTAAGAATTATTATTTTTATGTTATCCATAGATGAACCTCAAGTTAGTTTCGATTCAAGTTTTTTCTCAAAGGCTTGAATACAACTGGAATAGTTAGAATGTTTGTATTTCTTTTGTCCTCAGTTCTTTCCCCTGTTCAATCCTTTATTTTAAGGATTGTGACTGATAGGACAAATGCTTACGCTTTATTTCATAGTCAACTTGTTTGAATCTATAGAAGCCCATAAAGTTTTACAGATATAGTTAAAAGAATATTAGTTGACTCATAATGGCAGGACAGTAGCGCACTGTCGCCATTTATTTGAATTAGGGAGATGATGTATTCACTGCAGCCAGCAGCGCACTGGCGAGACACGATCCCTAGAGTAGAAATGGGTTTAAGAAAATATAGGTTATAGAATATTCCTAAAACTATAGCTAGTGGTCCTTTTGATCGTAGTTACCCTTGAGTCAATATTGGATAGAGTCAAGAGGTGTTCGACTTGGTATCCTATTTGAGTTACGAAACCAAGGGTTTTATCACAGCCCGAGTATACGGGCAAGGCGTAACTCTCGGTGAAATGACTTCAAACGTTATTACAGGTTTAGGATACTATGGAGGATAGGACAATACCAGTATGTCCCAGGAGACCCGAAACCAATATTAGTGGAAGTTTGTAAGTTGGATAGCACGTCTCCCTATATAGCATTCCATGGTCCTTGTGACCTATTGACGAGGATATCGACTGACACTAATAGCTTACCTAGAATATAGAATTCAGAAGCCCCTGAACCATTAGTCGACCAAGGCCTTAAGGGTAAGATGATAGTGGGATGTCTATAGAAGCAAGAATACCGGGTAAGGTTTGATTCTCACAAAACTCGAACTACTTGTGCCTTCTTTTAAAAATTTCGCATACTTATATTTTGACTATCTTGACCAGCGCTGCTATTACAGCCTAGTTTTGCAAGCTTACTCTTTTATCGAGCTTGATTAAAGATATATGTTTATTGGAGACGTCCGCTAACATATTGTCTAATCAGAATCATTGTATTACGGTCTGATCAACCATGATGCATTTGGTTCGCTCTTCGTTTAATTACACTACGTGGATTGAGATATATAGGTATCTAGGATCTCATCCGCGACTGCTTGACAATTCTTCTTGAATTATACGTTCGCCTTTGAATCACGTGATTGTATTCAGTAACCTCTTTCTTGAACTCTTTCTTGTTTTTATCTTTCACTGATTTGGAAAGACAGAAACTCGTAATTGGTAGAGAGATACCGCGTATCCCCAGGGTTATGGTAGTTGTATACACAAGGGTAGTTATCGTCAGCCAGCCATATGATTGAGTTACTCGTTCTCCTCTCGACCCCAAACTGTTATCGAGATTTTCAAGCCATCTGAATTTGAGAATGATTAGGGTTTTACCCTTAGTCGTAATGCCAACCCAGGAGACTACCTATCCTCAAGAGTACCAACTGTTGTGAGCCTCTAATTGTTGTTTGAAGCTTGCTTTAACTAGAACCTTCTGCCAATAGTCTGGAAGGCTCGACACAAATAGGAATTCACGACTTGGTTGTTAGAAATCTTTTCATATGATGTGCCTTAGAGAATGGTTACCCCATTGATAACTCTTGTATTCTATGGATGTGTAAGTTCCTCTATTTCGTTGACCCTGTGTCATTGTACACACTCGTTTTCCATTTAGTGAGGAACGACCCTTGACTTGACTTATATCTACCGTATCCCGTATGACGTGCCTTATTTTTTTATTAACAAGAGTCGAGGTACAATATCCGGACTTTTTGAAATTCTTCTAACCTCATCATTCCTAAAGCTATGTCCTAGCTTCTATGGTATGTAGACTGTAAGCCTTTTTAAAAAAATTTGGGGTATGCAAGGATTACCGATTAATTAGAATGATTTCCATTAGGATGATAGTTAGTGTCCCATTGGACTCCCACTTTCCATTTAGATCATTTTGTGTTCCCGGCCGTGTCATTAACAATCGGAGCACGAGACCAGCTGTTACCTTCCAACAAATTTTATACGCAAGATCTAGACGAGTCCACCTTCATCTAGGTATATCATGTCCCACTCAAACCCGTCTCCTTGTACCCTATTTTTATGGTACGACTTTCAGGACAAAAGGACTAGCTATAACCCTTACCATAGAACCGGTAAAATTCCCGACTTCTATTAGAGCCTTAGCTTCGACTCAATCCCTTTGACCCAATATATGGTTGTGATCTACTCGAAGCCCACTATGCACATACCACTAGTGTGCCACCCAATTGAGGCCTCATGTGCTACTTAAACTCAAAAGTCACTGAAGGTGCATTTGGGGCTATGGACCTAGCTAACCAACCTGACTAGCAACTAGCTCAACTATTTGGAAGGAACCCTATTCTAGGATACTCTAATCTAGTAGGAATAGTTCTATCAATGGGATCTTGTCTAGACCATGTAGATTGAAACCCAATGTTCATCCAACCAACGACCGATGTCCAAATAAAGAACCCTGTAAGACCATAACCTTGATTTCCCAAATTTCGTTCTATTGTGGAACCTTGTTTAGAATTTTGGGAACGAAATTTCCGTATTACATGGATTGTAAGACCCTCCAAGAAACGAGGAGTTCTTCAATTTAGCAAGTGACTAGACTAGAGTAGCCAATCTAACAAATAAGGCAGTGGTTCATAAACTTTCTTTCTATCTGTAACATTGGATACTCTCCACTGCTCTTGAAATTTTACGGTGCTCCCGATTATTTTGCCTTATCTCCCTGTCCTCTCTATTTCGGAGCGATGAATAATCATGCTTACTAGAGTTTACTAATATTCTTAGTTACTTGTATAAATTTACTTGTTAAGTTTTTGGGTTGCTTGATAGATACGAGAGGATTTTAGAAACCAGATGTCTAGATATCTGTTGGTAGGATTGTTAGCAACTAGTTAGAAGATTATGAGATTTTAGTTTGAGGAGTAGTGTGACCAAAGGTGGGTAGAAGTCCTCGATGATTCGTAGTTACGAAATGACAAGGAGAAAGATATAAATATTTCTGAGAAATTAAAATTTAAGGTTATTGTGGTAATAGTGAATTAATTTATTTATTTTATTTATTATTTATTTATGTTTGAATTTTTTGCATGTTTACTAGTTAGAATTTCGAGGACGAAATTATTTTTAAGGTGGGTAGATTTGTAGCCTCCCTTCCCGAAAATTTTCAAAATATTTTTTTATTATTTATTTGATTTAAATAGTGATTTTAGAATTTATAAATAATTAAATAGTTAATTATTACGGTAGATGATTTTAGCCATGGTTGAGATTTGAAGTACAAGGTGACTAGGAATCATGGCACGGATAGCTCAGTGGCATACTTTGACCAGTGTTTAGTCATGGTAGGGAAAGGCCGAGCCATAGTGATGTCCTAACTAAGAAAACCAGGCCAAGTTGTGACATGACCATTATAAATAATTTAATTATTCATTATTATTGTTATTTGACGTTTAGGAGACCCGGTTGTACCAAACTAGTCAAACTGAACCCGAACGGAGCCCAAGCCCATGCAGTGATGTGGGGCATCCAAGATGTCCATGCAAACGTATTTTAAGCATATGCATTATTTTATATTTATTGTAGGATATACAAATGTTTTCTACAAATAAGTTGTGGTGCGTACTATTAAGGTGGCACTTCTGGGATACTTGTATTGACTTGTGTCGACCATTGGAGCAGGAGTATAGGAGGTTCATCCAAGACTATACCATTAACGGTCCATCTTGTTTTGTTATTACTAGTATTACTATTATTATTCTATTATCAATATTAATGGGGTTATCATTAAATAATTCTGTTCTATTATTATTGATTATTTGTGTGTGCGAATATATATATATATATATATATATATAATATATGTATAAATGCACATATAAATATACGTGTATATGTATAGATAGATATATAGTTTTATATATATATATATAAATGCGTGTATGCGTATGTACATATAAATATATGTGCGAATATGGGTGTTTGTATGTGTACATAAATTTAGCGTATAAATAAATATGTATATAAATATGTGTGTAAATATATATGTATATGTACATGAGCATTTATGTACATATACATATATAAATATACGTATAATAGATAAAATTATTTTTATGAAACTATTTAGAAATCTATGGTCGTATTATTATATAGGAGTATTTGTGTGTGTGTATATATATATATATATATATATATATATATATATATATAGATATAAAATATATATATATATATATAAAATATATATATATAGATATATACGTATAAAATATATATATATATATATAAAATATATATATATACGTATAAATATAATATATATATATATATATAATATATATAGATATATATATATATATATATATATATATATATATATATATATATAATATATATGTATATGTGTATAAGCGTCTAAATATATATATTTAAACGTATATATATATATATATATATATATATATATATATATATATATATATATATATATATATATATATATATATATACACACACGTGTATTTATGTGTATTTACGGGTATATAAAAATATATGTGTATTAACATATGAGTATTAATGTGTAAATAGAATAGAAAAAGAAAATAGGAATAAGAAAACAAAACAATTTTCTTAAACCGAGCCCACAGAGGCCCAGGCCCAAGACCAGCTGCAGGCAGCCCAAGCCGTTTTTCCCCCCACAGAGCAATCCCCAAACAAGGTCGAGCCTTAAGTTTTAGCAAACGGTGGGTTTATATATATATCGCGTATATATATAGAGAGATAGAACGCGAGAGAGAGAGAAGGAATTTCGAGGAAATCACCCAAACCCTAATCTCCATGCCGTGCCCCCAACCTGGCGAACCTGACACCGTGCGCGCGTCGCCACGATGGCCGCCGACCGGCGACAGAGCCGCCGCGCGCGCGCTCAGGCGAACGGTGACAGCAGCGGTACCCAGCGAAGAGGCCGACTTTGCGACGCTTTTTTGCAACGCATGGTTAATCGTTTTGCGATCCATCAATTCGGGTATGTTCACGATATGACCCCCTTCAATTCTGTTCAAGTAGAATAAATTCTATTAGGCTATACCGATCAGGAGATCATCGTAAAAAACCCGAAAAACATGTTCGAAACAGAACATTAAGTAGTCGAAGGACTCCTGTTTGCGGACGAATCCTCATTAACCTAATAACCTTTTTCGAAAATCCACTTGAATAGGTTTGTAAACAACCTATACGAGATTAAAACCTATTTGGTAGATCCAGATTTTATCAAGTATATACAAAGATATTCGAACTCAAAAATCATCAAAAATAGTTTCCAAAAACTAGGAAAATTGTTCCACACGACGTGCGTCCCGCCATTCCGGGCGACGTGGTCGCGAACCGAAAGGATCGATAGCTGCATAACAGCTTCGTGGTCGTGTGGTCTTTGACGGAATTCAAATTGGTCGCGTGTGCACGACGAATTTGATGCGTATCCGTCAAAATTCACCGTATCGTGCACTTTGCAAATTTCTCAATTACTTTGTGTACGCTCATCGGATCGAGACG
Organism: Iris pallida; assembly: GCA_029216955.1. NCBI lineage: Eukaryota > Viridiplantae > Streptophyta > Magnoliopsida > Asparagales > Iridaceae > Iris > Iris pallida. Next base: position 7,216,686 of record JANAVB010000197.1, read on the forward strand.
AAACTTACGCCAGCAGGACCGTATCATTTTTTTGGTCCTGTATGCCAAGTTTGGTCCGATTCTGAGATAGTTGATTGGATCGCCGTTTCGCGGGCCCCACGGTCCGACTCGACGGGTGATTTTGTGCACGGCCCGCCGGAATCCAACTCTGGACATACGGTTGGGTTCGTATCAAAAAACTGGATTTGTAGACATATAGTTTGACGATTTTAGAGACTGTTGACTCTGGCACACTTTTCGGTGCAAAACGGGTCCAACGACGGACACCGTTTTGACCCAAAATTACCGTTTTGCCCCTGTGTCCAGAATTGGACTTAAGGACAGGCAATCCTAGCTAATTTGACTATTCTAAAAACATTAGAAATGTTTATTTTAGCTTTCGGGGACAGTTGTACGGGTTTTGACTATTGTGGCACATTGAGTAGTTCAGACTGTCGGTTTCACCAGCAGAGGACCACAGGCGAGTACAGTTTATTATCTGTATTTCGATATTGATATTTACTATATTTTATTGATTAGTCATTGGTTATGTGATTTTATACTCTATTTTAAATTGTTGAGTCGGGAATGGGAAGTACCAAGGATGTGTGATCCGACCGTAGACCGTGTTTATTTTCATGTAGTAGATCTCGTAGACATTGTTTATTTTATTGCAGTAGATCTCGTAGACATTGTTTAATTTCTGCAAGTAGATCTCGTAGACCGTGTTTATTTTTTATGCAAGTAGATCTCGTAGACCGTGCGGTGTAGTGGCCCAGACTGATCACATATCAAAGGTACTTCTAACAGTTAGAGAAAGTATTTTGTGTCTATTTATTGCTATTGGTTTTCCGTATTTTCTGTTTATTTCCAAAACTCATGATTGATGTCTAACCTTTGTTTTATAATCATTTTCTTTATTTGAAATTGCATTCAGTGAATTGTGCTCGTTCCATTCCTGACTGGAAACCAACATTTTCAGGTTAGCCGTAGATTCACTTAGCTTGGAGAGTGACGAGAATACTTGCAGACAAAGCCTAGAGACTAGCTAGATAGTTGAGTTGTAGTCATTCATTTATTTGTACAAGTTTATATTTTTCTACAAATGTAAAACTTGTGATCATTGTAAGTTAAATTAATTTGGTGAATGAGCATTATTTGTGATTTTGATCTTCATGGCCGTGACAGCGTTCTACCGCCGACACTGCGGCGTAGGCTGGCTTAGACACGTCTCGTATCCGTTTTTTTTAAAAAAAACGGGTACGGGTCGTGACATTTTCTATATTTTATTCGAAACTCTAGAATAGTTTTAATTGTCTAAAAACTTTTGATAATTTAGGTTTAGAATGTCTTTAGGGTTTATGAATGGCATTTTCGAACACGACAAACCCACAATTTCTCTTCAAACCCTAACCCTAAAAAACGACAAACTAGCGAGTCGTTTGTCTGTTGGCCGAGTACAGTAGGACTGCCAAGCATGTGGCAGTCCACATGTAAACAAGGACTACCACAGGCCTGGCAGTCCTCTTTCAATAGAGGACTGCCAGGCCTGTGGCAGTCCTTGTTTACATGTGGACTGCCACATGCTTGGCAGTCCTACTGTACTCAGTTCTGGGGGTGGGGGATAGGGGGTAACAGTTCTATTTTAGTTTGCATTAGTTATTAATTGTACGGTCGCACAATCCATTGTTCTATAGGGATAACAGTCCTCCGGACGCACCAAAAAGAATACGCCCCACCGCGTCAAAGCGGAAGGAACGTACGAAACGTCCTCTTGAGCGTCCGATTACAATTTCCGAACCGGAGCGCCAAGGTCGGGATGGGACACGGAGACCCCCACCGGTTGCACAAGCTCGGTCGAAGCAACGAGCTCGTACTCCTTCTCCTTCTTCCAGTGATGACGACGACGTGCCAATTAGCCAACTCCTACCACCACGTCAAGGTGGTTCTGCTCCATCTGAGGAGGCTGGTCCTTCTGAGGAGGCCGGTCCTTCTAAGCCGCCTGTCCGGCCGCCAGGTTGCTCAATATTGGCTTCTTTTGAGAACCATATTGCATATGCAATATGGAAGGACCCGGTATGTATATTACTTTTGTAAGCTAGCAGTTTAGTATATGATATCTATATGTATTTCATATTTTTTACGTTTTTATATGTTGTTTGATATACAGAGGACATATCGTATCCTTAGGGCTGTGAGTCACGGCAAGAAAACCGTGTCTTGGCCGTTTAGAAGCTTACCGGAGGCCGTCCAGGAAAAAATCGTACCGAGCGGTTTGCATAATTTGGCAGATTATGCCTATAGGACAATGGATAGTGCCCTGATATCCGCCTTTTTGGAGAAATGGCACCCGGAGACCAACACGTTTCATCTCCCATACGGGAAGATGACCATTACACTTGACGACGTCTACCAGATACTGGAGCTACCAGTTACCGGTCGCGTCATGACCAGAGAACATTACAGAGATGAAAAATCCACAAAATGGTACTCGAAGATCGTCAAGTTTGTCTCAAGTAACCTTGGACTTGAGGAAACTAGTTTTACAACTCTCCCCGGCTTCAAGAAATAATATGGAATTCCTCTGTCATTTCTGGTGGAGCACTTCACGAATATGGAATTGGATGAGGATGATGATGAGTTGGTCGACACGATGGCCCCGTGCTTACATGCTGTTCGTCCTAGGAATGTGGGTATTTCGGACAAGTCGAACCTCGATACATGCGAGGTACATGCTCAATTTATTGTTCGTGGATGACTTCATTGATATATCGCGGGTAGCGGTATTCTCGCCTATCTTTACCGCGCGCTCGGCATCGCATCCCGTGTCGGGACTAAGACAATTGCCGGATACCAGACTCTCCTACATGTAAGAAAACTTCCAACGATTTAATCTCGTATACTTCATTTTGTTGTTTATATTTTGTGACTATTAACTTATAAATTAATAGGCATGGATATACGCACTTCCCGATGCTCAGGCGGGTGACATGAACCCATCTATTTTGAACACCTTCCTAGAGTAGCTCGATGGAGGCCGACCCAGGTGGAAACCAAAGATTGGCAAATACTGGCTTCCATTCGTGAAGTACTTGACAATTTGGTACCAGAAGAGGTAATAAATTGGGACTTATTTTTTATGTTAATTTTTTTTTGCTGTTACTGTTTTCCTACAGTATTTTGGGATCCATACGGGATTTTCGCGAGAGTCGTGCCATGCAACAGTTTCTTTATTTCATGGCATGCACATGCTAGATATCAAGGAGCCGTACATGCCTGATCGTGTACTTCGGCAGTTTGGCTTCGTGCAAAGTGTGCCGAAGCGCACACTACAGATGTTGGAAACCTTCCCGCGGACCCAACCATTGAACTACAAACCGTCGTATTTCGACTGGGTGACCGACTTCTACTCCGAGTGGCAAAGGCACCTGCTTGGGGAAGATGAGAGTCAACCGTCACCCAGATGGCCGACTGCAGCGAGGACTACATGCCGTACTTTCGGCAGGTCGGACATCCTAAGTTGTTGAACCCTTCAAACCCCGGTCCCAGGCCGTATAGCTGTTGGAAATCTTCCTTCGAAAAACTCTTGTATGCTTCATTGGTGAAGATGGTGAGTTTCGCATTAGTAGTTAGTTCGAGATTTTCATGTTTGTATACTAAATTCAATTATACTTTCATTTACAGTCTGAAGGGCGAAGGACTGGCCAAGACACTTCGGAGTGCTTGCCAAAGTGATACTAGTGTCTTGTCGACACTAGTGCCTTGGTCGCCAACGAGCATGAGCGCATCGACGACGAGTTGAGTTCCCATTCATGCGTAATGCGGAGTCTCGTTCGAAGGCCCGCCATGATATGTATAGATTGTCTGACGTCTGATTGTATGATGTTGAATACTTGTGTCGAGCATGTTGTTGGATGTTGATATACTTCTGTTGGATATTGTTGGATGTTGTGATATTTTTGGGTGTTGACACTATTTTGGATGTTGAAAATGTGTGGATACTTTAGATGACGCTATTTTGGGATATCTGTTGAAATAAATTCTTGTGTTGACACTATTTTGGATATTGACACTATTTTGGATGTTGAAAATGTGTATATCTGTTGAATAGTTGTGGAAATATCTGTTTGAATATGTGTGGGATCTGTTGAAATAATTCTTGTCTTGAAATTCTTATGTTAAACAAGTACTTGCTAAATGTTCTGTGATTTGATCACAGAACAATTCAACTAGGACTGCCACACACAGGGCAGTCCTTCACATGTGTTGGACTGCCCTGTGTGTGGCAGTCCTTGAAAATTGTTCTGTGATTTTGATCACAGAACATTCACTAGGACTGCCACACACAGGGCAGTCCTTCACATGTGTTGGACTGCCCTGTGTGTGGCAGTCCTAGATGAATTGTTCTGTGATTTGATCACAGAACAATTCATCTAGGACTGCCACACACAGTCCTTCACATGTGTTGGACTGCCCTGTGTGTGGCAGTCCTAGTAATGTTCTGTGATTTGATCACAGAACAATTCAACTAGGACTGCCACACACGGGCAGTCCTTCACATGTTGGACTGCCCTGTGTGTGGCAGTCCTTGAATGTTCTGTGATCATCACAGAACAATTCATCTAGGACTGCCACACAGGGCAGTCCAACATGTGAAGGACTGCCCTGTGTGGCAGTCCTAGATGAATTGAAGTGACAAACACATGTATGACACACATGTATAACACCCAAAACACACAAAACACACATAACACCCAGATAAAAGACATATAACACATGGATAAAAGTAAGAAACATATATTGGACTTCATATTTCATAGTTTAATGTATACAAAAGTGGTCCTCTATAACCAAAATGCCAAAATGTATACAAAAGTGGTCCTCCATATAACACATTGATACTCAGTCGATTTCGACGTCACAGTGGTCAGCAGGTAAGTCTCTTGGCTCCTCAAACTTCAACAACTTCTTACAATGGTCGATTTGATGATCGAAAGGTGTGGTCCAAGCTCTGGCTTCGACCGGTGCTCTTTTGTACCAAACTGTTGAAGGTGGAGGAATCGGAGAATGACCGATCATCTTTAGTATGACGAAGTGATCACCGATGTGACCTATAGTACATAGGTTAGAATGTCCGTGGTCCGGCGGAGGTGCGCACATCGGAAAGAATGTTTCTCTAATACCCATCGAGAAAATTACGAGAGGTATCATGTACCTATTGGCAAATAAATAGCCGGCAGACGGGACTGACATGTAGTGGTCTGTCCCGGTAACACTGTCGGTGCAAGGGATACTTAACAACAAACTTGCAACCGTTTCTTCGCTTAGGAGGCGGAGTAGAATGGAAGACGAGTCTCTAACTCCTCGTACAGCTCCTGCCTCACCCGTCTCCATCCGTCTTTGACATCATAACCAAGATGTCTTGCAAGCACATGGAATCCACAATGGCCATCACCGGGGACATCGACAATAGACCAAATGTATCGGCGAAGCTCAGGTTGGAATTTATCAATATACAAACTCAGTGTTTGGCTTGCAACGGTATCTTCTCTTGGGAGGTCCATTTTCTCTATTTTTCGGCGAATGACAAGCTTGCCCTTCCGTGCGGGCGGAGCTTGCTGTAAGCTTCGTTCAACATGCTCAAAGTGCGATGGATCTCTCCTAGTTGACTCCAGCCTTCTCTTCTGTGAACTAGTCAATCTTGTTTGAGGCCTGCCTTTAGGATTGGAAACAACGGTCGGCTCATGCATTGTAGTAGTGACCGGACATGCAATTTCTTGGATTTTAAGCTCAATGGACTGCCGCTCGCTGCTACTGAGGCTAACCACCTTGCGTGGAGAAGTTTCAGTTGTGGCAAAGAGAAGAAATCATCGTCCGTCTTCACCACAGGCATCATAGACAACTGCCTCCAACGTTGATCGACTGCTTCTACTGGAATAGGAATGGATTCACGGCGATATTCATTAATCTGATGTGCACAAGGGAGGCCCAGTGTATGTCGATGTACACACCCGCAAACTTGGGGATCAAACCCGACATCCTTTGACCTTTCAATCTCATCACATATTAATGTCAACGCCGTGTGATACCACGCGAACTAAAGCATCTAACAGTACATTCTTTCTATGCTCATGCTTGACTATATTTAAGCTCATCTCAAATGATGCCTTAATTTCATTCACCGTCCGGTCTACCATAAGATGTATAGCTTGCCAAACAGAGACAAAGTTGCCGAGAGATGATTTTAGTTGTCTCTTCACTACAGAGTGTGCTCCTTCGACACGGTTGGTAGTTGTCGTGCCGTAATGCTTCACCAAATTCGTCCATGCTAAGACGAAGTGTTCTTTGTGCGGTTCAAGCCATGTATCTTTGATGTATGAAATGCATGCCGGCTCCCTCGCCTCCCACTTTTCCTTGAACATGTACCATGCGGCGTCGTAACTGTCAATCGTAGAGGCTCGCCACACACAATTCCAGTCATTGGAGAATTCTTGAAAATTTTGCATGTCAATTTTACCTTCCTCCTTCTGAAACTTCAACTTACATTGGGCTTCAATATTACGATTGACATGCCAAGTGCATAGCAATGTATCCGCTTGAGGAAAAAAATAGCGAATAGCATTAATTAGGGCATACTCTCTGTCGGTCACAAGAACTGACGGCTCTGTATGACCGCTGTAAAGTGTTTTCAGTTTCTCCAATGCCCATGTGTAGTCTTCAAGTTTTTCACTCTTCATGAAGCAAAATGCCACCGGGAATGTTTTCGAGTAGAGGTGAATCCGACAATATGAAGGAGAGGCATCTTGAACTTGTTGGTCTTGTACGTGCAATCAAGGACTAACACGTCGGCAAAACCTGGCCAGACTTGTGCAATCTGGATGAGCCCAAAAGATTGAAATTACTTCTTACTCTGGGGATGTGTTCTATGGAACTCAACGTAATGATTATCGGCAAGCAACTTCAGCACTTCTTGCATCGCCATTCTTGATTTGGTCCGGACAGCGTTCGAAGAAGATAGGGCGTTGTATATTGACCTCATCGTAGACATGTTCTTCTCATCTTCATGCCGTATGACTGAATATATTTGTCTCGGTGCAACACCGGAAGTGGACAAGTCTTCGGCTATCTTCTTCTCCGTAGGGTTCAACCGTCCGACATACGGATGACCCAATAGTGTCTCGGCAATCTCATGATTGTGGGTTCCATTCTTCACTTGTACTGACCACTTCCCTTCTTCTTCTTTTCTAATCTGGATCGTGAATGGACAACCACATTTCCTCGTTCCAGCTTTCTTTCTTGGAACTTTATTTTGGATAACTGTGTCTTTCTTGTGCGATCTGAACACACCACCTCTTTCACAGCCAACCATCACACTGTGTCGTCCCGGGCGATTTCGGGCCGATCTGGATATCACTAGAACCAACTTGTTTTCCGTCCAACTTCTCGACACCATTGTACCGCATCGTCGCTTGATTGAAACGAAAGATCGGTCCAAAATAAATGCCCTACATCGATTGCAATTGGAGCATGTACCGCAACCTCGGAAGATCGCAACTCCTACAATAGAAGTTAAAAGTCAAAACTAAACAACTACATAAAGCGTATTATTATTTATAGAGGAGTCTGTACTTGGTCACAAGTTGAGACACTTCAAGCGTATCTGTCTGCAACATATAATCCTTAGTTCTCTAAAATTTAGTTATAAATGTAATATAGTTGCTACTTGAAAGTAACATCAGTATTTGGATCAATGTTCATATTTGGGTTATATATATATATATATCTGGACAAGACGTGATACGATTGATCCCTATAATTTTTTTACTGTTAAAATATGGTTCTGTATTTACTCTTTATGTGATATGTCTTCATTTCTCCACTTAAGTGAATGGAAAATGATACTCATATATTATTTATAGAGTTAGCTAGAGGATCATGTTAAAAATATTGGTGATAAGTTGGTAAGGCAGGCTGCTTAAAAGAGGAAATGACTTGGACACAGAGGACTGCCACAGATGTGGCAGTCCCTCACATACAGAGGACTGCCACAAATGTGGCAGTCCCTCACATATATAGGACTGCCACATCTCTGGCAGTCCTATATATGTGAGGGACTGCCACATTTGTGGCAGTCCTCTGTGTCAAAGTCCAATTTTTACCCGAAGTAAAGTTCAAGTGTAGTTACCACGAGGGTTTCCGATGCGTCAAAGTGTTCTTCGGACGTTGTGGGAGGAGAGTATCCAGCATTTGATGGTCCTGTTCCATTTTCTATTTCTTTCTACATTAAACACAAAATTCAACTTTTATGTAAAATTTAGGTTAAAACTTAAAATATTACACAAAATAAATTCGACGACTTACAAATAAATGGAGAAGTGATTGACACTGTATTCTACCAAAAATCTTCAACAATTTTAGGTTGGGGGACAATTTCACCTAGGTTAGGTTAATTATAGGTTTATATGAGGAGGAGAAAAAAGAGTGGAGGAAGAGAAGTAGTAGAGGAAGAAAGAGAGAAAATAAAATCAATTGGCTTTTATAGTATTTTTTTGGGCTGCCCCCTAGTAAAAAAACCAATGGCAAACTTGTAATTTTTTCAAATTTTTTTTGGATTGTCCCCTAGTAAGAGCATCTCCAACCCTATTGTCTTGTTAAGTGTTGTGAGTCTTAGGTGGCTTCTATGTGGCATGAGCCACAAGACATTGTCTTGTTTATGTGGCAAAATTATATCTCAAAAGACAATGGGATAAAAAAACTCTCTCCAATGCAAAAGTATTGAGGACAATAAAAGTATTTTTTTTCAACTTCCAATGCAACTTTTAAGACAACTACTCATCTTCTTTCTTTTTTCTAATATTTTTTTATTCATAATTGATGACATGGAAAGAAGACATTGTCAAGTGCATTGTCTAGAACAAGACAATCAACTTCACAATGTCTTCTTTAATTTTTGCCACATAAGCTTCACAATTGACTTGACAATTGCATTGGAGAAGAACTTTTGAATAAAATTTTGTCATTCCTATGTGGCAACAACTTTTTTCCAAAGTCACAATAGGTTGGAGATGCTCTAAATGTGGTGGTGCCCTAAAAAAAACCTTAATTAATGGAATTAATGAAATAGGTATAGTTTTAATTAATGAAATTAATGGTATAGTTTTTAATTAATGAAATTAATGGTATATTAATGATCACTTTGGTACCAAATCAAACGCGTGCTGCTACTTCAAAAAGAAAAAAATTGGCCTCTCACTGTCGTCACCACCTCTCCACCTCTGCCCGCCGCCCGCCGCCGCCGCAGTTCGATCCTCTCCCCGGCGCCATCCGATCCACTCTCGAAGCCGTCAGTGACCGACCGACCCATCAACGGCGCAGGCGCCTCGACGGCGGAGGTCGGGCTCCTCGCGGTTGCTTCTTCAACAAAAAATTGGTAAAGATATTAATTAGTTTAATTACTGTTTAATTTGTTTATCCTTCCAAATCCGCCCACATCCGCGGCGGGGGAGGGATGTGGATTGTTTGGGAAGTCGGTGATTCCAAGGAGGGACAGGAACTGCTGCACACTTCCCTTTGCAAATTCCCTCGTGATTAATTGTGAGTAATATGTCAATATTTATGAGAGAGGAAAGTTAAATGCAGCAGCAG
>JANAVB010000197.1:7226322-7238822 GCA_029216955.1 Iris pallida
CGGGATCAAAGGGCAACAGATAACTGGGAAAGTCTCTCCATGAACTACTGGATTATTCTAGTAATTAGCCTTAGTCCATTTCAGTATGAATCCCTGACCGTAGGAAACCAGGGATTCATGTCCTAGACATGATGCAAGACGAGACGGGTTTATTTGTACAAACACAATCACCCACGGTGTCAGGATTATCTAATTAATCTTTGTCAGGAGTGCGCCACGACGGGCCACTATCATTATCATTCTTATTTATCATTTCAAGTTATCATGTCAAGAGTGCACCACGGCGGGTCCTATCAAGAATCAGGTCAAGCATATCGTGTCAAGTTATCACTGTCAATTATCAAGTCAAGAATATCATGTCAAGAATATCATGTCAAGAATATCATGTCAGTTCATTTCAAGAGTGCACCACTACGGGTCACCGTCGTGTCATGTCATTTATCAAAGAAGGAAGAAACTTGCACAATTAAATAATATATTAATAATATATATATTCTTGAAGCCAAAGAAAAACTCTAAAATTTTCATGTTGGGAGTGGGAAGAAATTCTGACCACAATTCAAGCAAATAAAACATTTAAACAATCAAAGTGGGACCCATGCGGTCCAAAAGTGGGAGAACAAACATGCGGTCAAAGAGAGTGGGAGGCCACCCATGCGGCTCCGAAATTATTTAAATACAATTAGTCAAACATTTAAGGCCAGCAAGCCATATGCAGCAGCATACAATGGTGCATGCGCCAAGAATGGGGGGGAGCCATGCGGCTCCAAAATAAATGCCAGCAAGAAATATTCCTGCAATCAGAAAAGACAAGAGTGGGACCCGCAATAAATGCAAGCTTCCACTTTGCAAGCAAAAACAATGGAAAAAGGGGCACGTGGCCAAACAATGAAATGATGACTGCCAGTAAAGAGTAGCTCACGTGGCCAAAATATTAAATAGTGGGGAAGGGAGCCTATGCGGCTCATATTAGATACCATGCCATGCGGCTCCAAATTAATGCAAGCTAGCAACTTTATGCTTCATGCGGCCAGCAACTGTGGTTCATGCGGCCAGGATTTTACATAGGCCATGCGGCCGAAGAATTAAGGTCAGAGCAAACTTTCATGCGGCTGGTGCCAAGAAAAACGGGCTTAAAGCATTAACTTCAATTATTAAGGTCTTAATGCAAATAAGCATTAATCAATAAATTAGGGTCTTAAATGCAAATAAGCATTACACTACCAGAAGCCTATGCGGCTCCAAAATAAAGCATATAAGGACAAACCATATAAGGACGAAGCTTATAAGGACATAAAGCTTTAGCCACAATTAAAGTATAAAACATAAAGTAATAAGGGCCTAAATGCATTAAATGCATTCAAAATTTATTCTTATGCGGCTCTGGATGCTTCCAAGAACATAATGCATAAGGACAAAAGCATATAAGGACAATGCTTATAAGTATAAAGGTGGGGACTAAAATGCATTAAGTATGGAATCTACAGTAGCCTATGCGCTCATTAGTGCAGGCCCCATGCGTCTCTCTCCAGGAAGGCTTTTGGAAAAATAAGAAAAGTGCTTTAGGAATAGTGCATGCGGCTGTGCATTAAATGTAACTTTCTTCATGCGGCTAACTTGCAATTAAATAAATGATAAAAGCCTTGCAATTAATTCTCATGCGGTCAAGACAAATGGCTATGCGGCTCAGGCAAGTTGCAGCATGCATGCAAGCTTGCAAACAATTAATTAAAAGGCCATGCAATAAATAACGCTCATGCGGCCAGAAGCAAAAGTGCTCATGCGGCCAGAATAAAAATTGACAGCTCTCACATAGAACATGTCCATGGAAATACCATGACATCCATGCTCCTCCAAACAACAATAGAACCCAAATCCAGACTCCGTAGGTCAAATTTGGGTGAAATGAAATTCTCTACAACCTGGAACTATCAGTTGACAAAAGTATGCACATTTAACAGATCAAAGCTTATGAAACCGAAAGTACCACAAGTTAGATCTACCACAATCTAGCCTCAAAATAGAAAACTCCAAGTTCTAAACATGCTTAGAATTTAACAATAAAGAATGGAACAAACGAAATTGAAATCGTCCAACATTCGGCAAGGTGTACTTGCCTCTCTCCAATGGCTAGGGTTTGGTGGAAAAGAAATGAATGATGGTGAATGAGGAGGGAGAGAAAAAAGTGGCTTATATAACAAGCTCAAGTGATCTCCACCATTCATTCCTCTCCACTCAATCTAAACCATACACCTCATCTCATGAGAAACCAAATTAAACCAAACCAAGTCAAAGTGGAACCGAACCAAATAAAACCAAGTCAAAGTTAAACCAAGGCATGAAAATCCTATACTTAGGAAAATTTTAAAATATACGCAAATCGAGAAATACGAAATACGGCTCGAATAAATACGTATCCGTATAAAATACCGATACAGTGAGACGGGTCTCACAACTCTCCACACCTTAGAAAATTCCGTCCTCGGAATTTCCTGAGGCTAGTCGAGCAAGATAACAAAACAAAAGCTCCAGAAAACTCAACAATCTCAATAAATCAAGCATGGCATACAAGTAAGGTAAAATAATCAGTAATATTTAAATGCGTAAGCGGTAAATAAATGCACAAGAACAAATACAATGATCAAGAAGGGCTGGAGGCATATGGACCAATATGTCTCCTGAGACAGTTGTATGAAACCAACGTCCTCGCTGGCCTAAGCTGACTCCCAAAAATGGATAAAAGTCAAGCCTTAAGTAAGTCGGTACCAATGACTTAGTTAAAGACATGACTCTACCCAGGACGTATCATCGTAGTTGAAACAGATGCATGAACTCTATCACCTGTCTCAAGATACGAAGACAGAAGCGACTGGCTGATCGGATGGACTAACATCTCTGCCTGCATGCTGAGACTGATCCTCCATAACTGGCCTGGCTGAAGAATGCTGAGCTGCCCTCGGCAAAACACGAACAAGATAATCTGAAGGATCAAGAACAGTGCCCTTGAAAGTCGAAGGACACAAGATCAAATCATGGGAACAGGAATGACCAACGATCAAAACAGATATCAAGTCAAGTATCAGAGGTAGAGAATAATCCGAAAGATCAATAAGGATAATCGTGATTGAGATATCTAAACTGGTAACCCCCACAAATCTGAAAATCGAGATTCAGACCTGCATGGCGCCACCACTAAAACCATGTCACGCCCCAGAACCGGAATACCGGAGAGCGGGGGCAGACATAGCCAGCTACGCAATCCCAAGTACGTTAATACTCTGAAATCACGTATAAGCTGTCAAGACATGGGGTTACTCTACAAGCCATCAGTCAATCCTATGGTTTAACAATCCTAGTATCTCAATCACAGGCAATTATACAAGAGCAAGGAGTATCACCATACATAAAATAGTAAGGCGTCCCAAACCACATATACATGGATGATCATGAAGCCAGTACCACACAACTGAGGACTAGCTAGAGTATTAGTCGTACAGATAAGGACTAGCTATAGTCTAGAATACACATATCATGTTTATGCCCGTAGGCTACAATGTCAAGAAAACACCAAAACACAGCTAGACACGTGCTCGGGCTAAACGTTACAAGAAAAGAATTTACATATCAGTGGGAGGATGAAGAAGAAACCCACTGAGGCACTCTGGTGCTCCGGCTGGTCACCGTCGAGTAGATGATGCGGTAGATCCTTCGGGCTTTTCTATCAGAACCTGCCATGCAAAACCAGTGGGGTCAGACCCCAAATAGCAAGTACCACAAAGGAGGCCGAACTATGAACTTAAAACCAGCAATCATTAGCAATCAACAAGCAAATAAGTAAAGGAGGATCGAGATTCGTGCAGTACCAATGCACTTATCCCGAACATAGGAAGACAGTAAGTAAATTATCATTGAGCATAAAGTAAACTGGAGAACATGTTAATAAATAGAACTGGGCAGGTGATATACGATGATAACCATGGGACTATTCAGATAACCAGGTTACAACCCGTAACCAAACAAGGACCGGGTTGTAACCCTTCGTCTGAACAGAACTTGGTTTCTCCCACCATTTATCGGCAGGATAAAATAAGAAATCAGGACATATAACGATCATGTACAGGACAGGCAAATATGAACAATCAGGTCATGTGACAATCTTGCAATCAAGCACTTCTAGACAATACTATACTGGACTAGACTCCATCCAAGCAATCACGGCCAATCATTGCCTACGGCTTTCTACATTAACTAACTAGGGTTATCACAATCCTAGTTACTAGCAAGATGCAATAAGATTCTTCCAAGTCCGGTTTACCTGTTTGTTACTACCTGAATGGCCCCAGCAAAGAAAGGAAAAGATAGCAGATATAGCAGACACACTGTAGTGAGATACATGTGTCCTAAGGTACCACGCTCGACGGCGGGTGGAATGCGCTCATCTCGACGGATAGCAACAAATCCTATGTATATATATATATATATATAAGGCCGGGATCAAAGGGGCAACAGGTAACTGGAAAAGTCTCTCCATGAACTACTGGATTATTCTAGTAATTAGCCTTAGTCCATTTCAGTATGAATCCCTGACCGTGGGAAACCAGGGATTCATGTCCTAGACATGATGCAAGACGAGACGGGTTCATTTGTACAAACACAATCACCCACGGTGTCAGGATACTAATTAATCTTTGTCAGGATGCGCCACGACGGGCCACTATTATTATCATTCTTATTTATCATTTCAAGTTATCATGTCAAGAGTGCACCACGACGGTCACTATCAAGAATCAGGTCAAGCATATCGTGTCAAGCTATCACTGTCAATTATCAAGTCAAATATCATGTCAAGAATATCATGTCAAGAATATCATGTCAAGTTCATTTCAAGAGTGCACCACTACGGGTCACCGTCGTGTCATGTCATTTATCAAAGAAGGAAGAAACTTGCACAATTAAATAATAATATATTAATAATATATATATTCTTGAAGCCAAGAAAAACTCTAAAATTTTTATGTTGGGAGTGGGAAGAAATTCTGACCACAATTCAGGCAAATAAATATTTAAACAATCAAAGTGGGACCCATGCGGTCCAAAAGTGGGAGAACAAACATGCGGTCAAAGAGAGTGGAGGCCACCCATGCGGCTCCGAAATTATTTAAATGCAATTATCAAACATTTTAAGGCCAGCAAGCCATATGCAGCTAGCATACAGGTGCTTGCGGCCAAGAATGGGTGGGAGGCCATGCGGCTCCAAATTAAATGCCAGCAAGAAATATTCCTGCAATCAGAAAAGACAAGAGAGTGGGACCCGCAATAAATGCAAGCTTCCACTTTGCAAGCAAAACAATGGAAAAAGGGGCACGTGGCCAAACAATGAAATGATGACTGCCAGTAAAAGAGTGGCTCACGTGGCCAAAATATTAAATAGTGGGGGAAGGGAGCCTATGCGGCTCACATTAGATACCATGCCATGCGGCTCCAAATTAATGCAAGCTAGCAACTTTATGCTTCATGCGGCCAGCAACTGTGGTTGCATGCGGCCAGGATTTTACATAGGCCATACGGCCGAAGAATTAAGGTCAGAGCAAACTTTCATGCGGCTGGTGCCAAGAAAAACGGGCTTAAAGCATTAACTTCAATTATTAAAGGTCTTAATGCAAATAAGCATTAATCAATAATTAGGGTCTTAAATGCAAATAAGCATTACACTACCAAAGCCTATGCGCTCCCAAAATAAATACATATAAGGACAAAAATCCATATAAGGACAAAGAAGCTTATAAGGACATAAAGCTTTAGCCAAGCAATTAAAGTATAAAACATAAAGTAATAAGGGCCTAAATGCATTAAATGCATTCAAAATTATTCTTATGCGGCTCTGGATGCTTCCAAGAACATAATGCATATAAGGACAAAAGCATATAAGGACAATGCTTATAAGTATAAAGGTGGGGACTAAAATGCATTAAGTATGGAATCTACAGTAGCCTATGCGGCTCATTATGCAGGCCCCATGCGTCTCTCTCCAGGAAGGCTTTTGGAAAAATAAGAAAAGTGCTTTAGGAATAGTGCATGCGGCTGTGCATTAAATGTAACTTTTTTCATGCGGCTAACTTACAATTAAATAAATGATAAAAGCCTTGCAATTAATTCTCATGCGGTCAAGACAAATGGCTATGCGGCTCAGGCAAGTTGCATGCAGATGCATGCAAGCTTGCAAACAATTAAATTAAAAGGCCATGCAATAAATAACGCTCATGCGGCCAGAAGCAAAGTGCTCATGCGGCCAGAAGTAAAATTGACAGCTCTCACATAGAACATGTCCATAGAAATACCATGACATCCATGCTCCTCCAAACAACAATAGGAACCCAAATCCAGACTCCCGTAGGTCAAATTTGGGTGAAATGAAATTCTCTACAACCTGGAACTATCAGTTGACAAAAGTATGCACGTTTTAACAGATCAAAGCTTATGAAAACCGAAAGTACCACAAAGTTAGATCTACCACAATCTAGCCATCAAAATAGAAAACTCCAAGTTCTAAACATGCTTAGAATTTAACAATAAAGAGAATGGAACAAACGAAATTGAAATCGTCCAACATTCGGCAAGGTGTACTTGCCTCTCTCCAATGGCTAGGGTTTGGTGGAAAAGAAATGAATGATGGTGAATGAGGAGGGAGAGAGAAAAAGTGGCTTATATAACAAGCTCAAGTGATCTCCACCATTCATTCCTCTCCACTCAATCTAAACCATACACCTCATCTCATGAGAAACCAAATTAAACCAAACCAAGTCAAAGTGGAACCGAACCAAATAAAACCAAGTCAAAGTTAAACCAAGGCATGAAATCCTATACTTAGGAAAATTTTAAAATATTACGCAAATCGAGAAATACGAAATACGGCTCGAATAAATACGTATCCGTATAAAATACCGATACAGTGAGACGGGTCTCACAACTCTCCACACCTTAGAAAAATTCCGTCCTCGGAATTTCCTGAGGCTAGTCGAGCAAGATAACAAAACAAAAGCTCCAGGAAACTCAACAATCTCAATAAATCAAGCATGGCATACAAGTAAGGTAAAATAATCAGTAATGTAATTAAATGCGTAAGCGGTAAATAAATGCACAAGAACAAATACAATCATGATCAAGAAGGGCTGGAGGCATATGGACCAATATGTCTCCTGAGACAGTTGTATAGAAACCAACGTCCTCGCTGGCCTAAGCTGACTCCCAAAATGGATAAAAGTCAAGCCTTAAGGTAAGTCGGTACCAATGACTTAGTTAAAGACATGACTCTACCCAGGACGTATCATCGTAGTTAAAACAGATGCATGAACTCTATCACCTGTCTCAAGATACGAAGACAGAAGCGACTGGCTGATCGGGATGGACTAACATCTCTGCCTGCATGCTGAGACTGATCCTCCATAACTGGCCTGGCTGAAGAATGCTGAGCTGCCCTCGGCAAAACACGAACAAGATAATCTGAAGGATCAAGAACAGTGCCCTTGAAAGTCGAAGGACACAAGATCAAATCATGGGAACAGGAATGACCAACGATCAAAACAGATATCAAGTCAAGTATCAGAGGTAGAGAATAATCCGAAAGAGATCAATAAGGATAATCGTGATTGAGATATCTAAACATGGTAACCCCACAAATCTGAAAATCGAGATTCAGACCTGCATGGTGCCACCACTAAAACCATGTCACGCCCCAGACTCTGGCATATTTTTCGGTGCAAAGCGGGTCCAACGGTGGACACCGTTTTGGTCCGAAATTACCGTTTGTCCCTGTCTTCAGAATTGGACTTAAGCACAGGCAATCCTAGCTAATTTGACTATTCTGAGAATATTGGTAATGTCTGTTTCAGCTTTCGGAGACAGTTGTGTGATTTGGACTTTATGGCGTACCAATTGACGGTATATTATTGGATCTTCGTGCTACCACTAGGCAAGATACCTTGCCTCCCTCTACAGTTTAATTTCATGCTTATAGTTTTTCCTGTGATTATTGGTTATCATTTGGTTACTCTAGTTCTAGGATTTATATGTCATTATCAGTTCTCTAGTCGACTTGATTTATATATGTTCTTCATATCATGTTCACTAGTTCATTGACTTGCTTGTATCATCTTCATGACTTGATAGTATAGATATGCCAGGCTTTTTTACCTTATGAGTTCATATTAGAGTTGTCCTTGACTGTGTCTTGACTGATTCGTACCTTGTCTCACCAGTACCTTGCTTGAGTCGTGTCGTGGAACGAGTACATGTAGTTGAACTGCTATTTCCCTGTATCGTTTTCCTCAACCAGAGAGTCCACACTCGGGACGAGGGTTGACTAGTTGCACCAGAGAGTCCACACTCGGGATGAGGGTGTTTTTTGTGTTCATTGGCACCAGAGAGTCCACTCGGGATGAGGGTGTTTGTCTTGATCTGATTATATCCGTGAGTCCACACTCGGCGAGGGTATTGTCTTGATTATTTGCACCAGAGAGTCCACACTCGGGACGAGGGTGTTGACTACTTGCACCAGAGAGTCCACACTCGGAACGAGGGTACCTTGTCGTGAACTAACCAGAGAGTCCACACTTGGAACGAGGGTTAGTGATTAGTTCAAACCTGCAAGTCCACTCGGGGCGAGAGTTTGGTATTCCATTGATCTTGTGTTCATTTGTTCATCCAGCAGTTCAGTTATGTATAGTTGTTCTTGTATTCCAGTTCATAGTCACCTGTCAGTAGCCACTTGTCGTTAGTCACTTGTTAGCAGTTTTGTCGTAGTCTCGTGCCATTTTAAGTGTCGTTTCTTGTTTATATCCTGTTTATATTTTCATGCATGATTAAACTGCTAGATAGACATGTTTTTATGTATCTTGATATGTCCTCTGAGGATCTGATGATCTTTTCAGGTTTAGCGACTGCATGGAGTTAGTTCAGAGCGGGATGGTAGATGATTGTGATACATAATTCAGGTATTTGTCAGTGATATTACATTGTTATCCTTTCGTGCTTTACGTTCCTTATCATGAGATATCCTGCTTACTAATTTACTTTAGAGACTCTTGTTGTATTCTTTGGAGTCTTATCGGACATATATGCTAGTAGGCTGCAGACCACGACCCATAGTGTTCATTCATGTTTTGCACACTTATATGGATTTGAGATATAGATTAAATTGCCATGAATTGGTAGTATACCATAGCCTTGACAGCGTTTATATATTCGGGTTGGGCTGGAGTCCGCTCGATACGTAGCTGGCTTGCTCATGAGCTCGCATCCGAAAACGGGTGCGGGTCGTGACAAGTTTCTTTCGCTGCTTGGTTTTGATGAATACATTTTCGTGTTGGTTTTCGATGATTGGTTTTCATTGTTCGCTTTCATCGCATATCACATTCATTCCGAATCTTGAGAGAAAGAAACCGAAGTATGCTAATCGAATGCTGGTGCCAATGCAGGAGGACACATAGACATACACAGAGCGTGAACAGCGTGTGAAGTCCCTCCTTCTCTCAACTAAGATTCATCTTGGTGAGTTGCTCTAACCGAACTTGCATTTATTTGTACGCCCTAATAAAAATGATCTCTAGTCCACTCTGCTACCTCGTTCCTATGATCAACGATACCATAATAACAAAAGATAAGAGAAATAAATGAATCAAATTGAATGCTTGTTCAAGTGTTGTTAAACATATGTTTCAAATGAATGATCATATACGATGTTGCTAGTATGCTATAAAAGTGTAGACATGTGCAGACGGACTTTTACATGTTGAGAGGAATAATAAGTAAGGCATGAAATGAACGTGTTATATATCTGTTAAGACATTAAATGAACGTGTCATAGCCCGTAAAAAAAATCTGTTACATCTGATAGAACTGCTAGAGCATGCATTGGTCTCGGACAACTTGTGCACAAGGTAAAATTTGTCTCACGAGTGGTATCTGAGGCGCATGGAACCACTCGGCCTAGGAGAAATTAAGAGCACCCTGACGTAAAAGAGACCTCATGTTAAAAGCGTAGCTGACATCTAAGTCCTTAGCGACGAGCTGAACCAAAGAGTCACAGCTGCTAATCACGGGAAATGACCCCGTGGACCATCATGTAGATAGGCTACATGCATGACCTAAATTATGAACTTCAATATCTGTAAAAATAAACATGAGTTATTCGTTATGCAAATTGTGCTAACATGTCTTGTGGAGGATAGCTGTCGGCGATGGGTAAGAATGTTATGAAATGTTCTATTGTCATTGTGAGACTCATATCACGGTATCGGTATTTATATGGATACGTATTTGGTATCGTATCATGCATTTATTCTGTATTTAGTTCTTATAATTACCTGCTAATTATTTTTTTGTATTTTATTTTGCCCTTGCCTAGCTCTTGGTTCATTTCAGTTCATGTTGAACCAACTTGGTTTAGCTTGGTTTATCTCGAAAGGGATGAATGTCTTAGATTGAGTGGAGATGATGCATGGTGGAGATTACTTGGGCCTGGTATATATGCCACTTTTTTTCTCTCTTTCCTAATTCACTCTCATTCATTCATCTTCTACCCAACCCTAGCCATTAGAGAAAGACAAGTACATCTTGCCAAAACCTTGAACAAAGTTATTTTTGTTTATTCTATTCTCTTTCCAGTCTGTAAAAAATCTCGTTCTATGCAGTTTAGACCCTTGGAAGACCCGATTTGAACTTATTTTGGGCAAGTTATGCTCTTTTGAAGTTTTTAGGTTCCCATAGAGCTTGGCTGCTGTTTGGAGAAGAAGAACAGTACCGGCGCCTAGTCCAACCCAGGCGCCTTGCGCTCCCTGGCGCCCCTTCCCCCTTGCGCTCACGATGCGTAGGCGCCAATGTGATGCGCCTAGTCTTGCCTAGGCGCCTTGCGCGCCCTGGCGCCCCCTGGCGTCCCTTTTTTCTTGCGCTCACGGTGCTTAGGCGCTAATATGATGTGCCTAGTCTGGCCCAGGCACCTTGCACGTCGTGGTGCCTGTCACGATCCGCACCCGCTAAAAGGGCACGTGACGCGACAACGCCCAGCCCTCACCGAAAAATTGGCATGGAACGCTGTAGATTTTTCTACTCTAAACAGTTTTATATATAACAAAAACCTGTCGAGAATATGGTCAACTCCGAACGGAGGACAAGCAATAAATATATTATATGAGTACTCAATCACGACTCTAAGATAACTAAGTAAAGACTGAAAGATAAAGACAACAAGACGATAATAAAATAATAACCTGTCAAGTCCAACACAAGAATATATACAGTCCAAGTCTCTAATACAGTCCATAATAATAAAAGTCTCAAAGTAGCTGGAGACAATGTCCAGTACAAAAGACCTACTCTAACTAAGCAATAGGTAGGGTCTCATCAGGCGGAGCTAAGCCCTGCTGGACCAAAGTCTCCAACTCTATACCCACTACTCATCCGGACCGTAGTAGGTGCAATAGTCTCCCTCATCTGCATCTGTAATATTTTCAACATATCATGTCAGTGGAACGATACAATCTACTAACAGCAGTTCACAAGATATGATAAAAGCTACAAGACTGTAAATAGATAGTATATACAAGGAAATCATGGAATACATGTGAATATCATGGCAAGGTAAGCTGTAAATCTAGAGCTAGAACAAGGCAAGTAAATTGATCATGACATGTACAAGAATCAAGAATCATATCTCTAGTGTGTGAGTACTAGCTACAATATGTGGCCGGCTTGGGTCTGCACAAGGTCTACTGATCAGCCAATCCCACGTGGAGTGTAGGATTGGTAGCATTCAAGGTCTACAAGAATAAACAAGGCGGGTAATGACCACACATCTACACTAGTACTCTCCGTCCCCGACTGTAGAGTGGATCCAAGCAAGACACGTTATGACACGGGATTCTACGAGAAGGGAGCAAGTCTCCTCGAGAATCGGTGTCTATATACTGTACAAGAACTACAAGGGAGCTTGCACAAGATATACCAAGATAACGAAGAATAATATCTCATGTCGGGATCCATGAATACCAATCCGTGTGACCAATGTGTCGAGAACAAGCATATCTACACTAATTACATGAATTATAACAATTATTATAAATTGAAAAAGTGTCAGAGAATGTACTTGCCTAAAATATGATATGGTACGTCAACCGGAGCAAATGCAGCATCTCGAGGACCTATAGAGAACAGGACGTATCAATACTATGTTTAGGAAGTAAAATCAAATTAATTTGAATTCTATTAAGTCATTCTAGGTCAAGACGCGTCAAACTAGACTGTACGAGGTCAACTTAAGTCATATTAGGTCTAGATAGGTCATACTGGGTCAATGCAAGTCAAACGAATTAATCTAGGTCGATTTGAGTCAACGGTTGACTAACAGTTGACTTTTGGTCAACTGGTCAACTCTGGTCAACCCTGGTCAACCCTAGGTTAATGGTGACTAATAGTTGACTTTTGGTCAACTACACAAGTTAAAGGAA
>JANAVB010000197.1:7241322-7261322 GCA_029216955.1 Iris pallida
GGGGTGACAAATCTATCCTCCTTAAAAATTTCGTCCTCGAATTGAATGAGAACTAAACAACAATCATGAATAGAACAAGGAAAGAAAAGATAGACTTTTACCTCAAGGCTCGAAGAGATATGGAATCGCTCCCGCATATCGTCCTCCCTCTCCCAGGTGGACTCACCTGGAGAGTGGTGTCTCCATGCAACGCGAACCAAGGGAATGACCTGGTTCCGGAGCACCTTCTCTCTTCGGTTCAAGATCTCAACCGGCTTCTCTGGATAGCTGAGTGTCGGTCCCACTACGATCTCTGAGTGGTCCAAGACGTGACTGGGATCTGCCACGTACCGTCTCAGCTGCGACACGTGGAACACACAGTGCACTCCCTCTAGTGCGGGCGGTAACTCCAGTCGGTAAGCCACTGCACCGACCCTGCCCAAGATACGGAATGGTCCGATGTATCGTGGACTACGCTTCCCGTCGCCACCAAATGAATCGTGCCACGCGTCGAAGAAATCTGCAGAAAGACAAGATCATCAACCTAGAACAAAACACAAGACTTAGAGCTTGATCTAAAACAATCACAATCAGACTCAAATACTAGAAAAATCTAAACTATACCTCAAACTCCAATGGCCTCCGGTGGCTATCGGCCCAATGCCGCTGCCTATCCTGCGCCACCCGAAGTCTATCTCTGATAACCCTGACCTTCTCTGCAGCATCCACTACCATCTCAGGGCCAAGCAAAACCCTCTCGCCGACATCATCCCAAGACAAGGGAGTACGGCACCTCCGTCCGTATAGAGCCTCGAAAGGCGACATCTCTATACTGGCTTGGTAGCTGTTGTTGTAAGCAAACTCTACCAAGTGAAGGTGGTCCTCCCAAGATCCCCCGAAGTCCAAGACACAAGTACGTAGCATATCCTCGAGGGTCTGAATCGTCCTCTCCGACTGCCCGTCTGTCTAGTGGTATGCGGTACTGAACTTGAGCGATGTGCCCAAGCTAAGCTGCAAACTCCGCCAGAAGTGGGAAGTGAATCGGCTGTCCCGATCCGAGACTATACTCACTGGCACCCCGTGTAATCGGACTATCTGTCGCACGTACATCTCGGCCAACCTCTCCGTCGACAAACCCACTTTGAAAGGCAAAAAGTGGGCCGATTTGGTCAATCGATCAACAATGACCCAAATCGCATCCTTCCCTCCTGGAGAGCGTCGAAGCCCAGATACAAAGTCTATAGTGATATGCTCCCACTTCCACTCAGGATGGGTAGTGGCTGGAGCAATCCACCGGGTCTCTGCCTCCCGGCCTTCACCTGCTGGCACACCAAGCATCTCGAAACGAACTGAGCCACCTTTCGTTTCATGCCATACCACCAAACATGCTGTCTCAAGTCTCTATACATCTTGTTGGCTCCTGGATGCATAGAGTACTGAGAACGGTACGCCTCCTGAAGAACCTCCTCCCGAAGTCCTCCGCTCGGCATGCATAATCTGGTACCATGCCTCAACGACCCATCCCTTGCTATAGAGAACTCATCCAACAGTCCTATCTGGACCTGCTCCCTGATGACCCTCAGAGCCTCATCCTCAAACTGAGCTGCCCTGACTCTTTCCATCAGCTCCGACTGCACCTGCAGACCCCACATCTGTGCCTCGAACCCAGGAACTATCACCTCTATGCCCAAGCTTTCCAAATCTGCCAGAAGGTGACGATCCATCGTCAAACACATGGCCACGGGATACCTGCTCAAAGCATCCGCGACCACGTTGGCCTTTTCTGGATGGCACTGTAAGGATATATCAAAATCTTTCATCAGCTCTAACCATCGCCTCTGCCTCATATTCAGCTCCTTCTGGGTAAATACGTACTTCAAGCTCTTGTGGTCAGTATAGATCTTCACACGCTCTCCGTACAGATAGTGTTTTCACAGCTTCAAAGCAAAGATGACCGCTGCCAGCTCAAGATCGTGGGTAGGGTAATTCCTTTCATGAGGACGTAACTGCCTAGATGCATAGGCAATTACCTTCCCGTGCTGCTGAAGCACACAACCCAAACCCCATCCTGAAGCATCACTGTTAGATCGTATAACCACCAGATCCAGATGGCAGCGTCAATAGGAGCTGTAGTCAACCTCGCCTTCAGCTCCTCGAAGGCAGCCTGGCACTCATCGGACCAAACAAACTCCTCGTCCTTCCTGGTAAGGCGGGTCCATCGGCTGGACAATCCTGGAAAAGTCCTGCACGAACCTCCGTAGTAACCTACCAGACCCAAAAAACTCCGAACCTCTGCTACTGAGCTCGGCGTAGACCAGGACTCCACCGCAGAAATCTTCTTCGGATCCACTAAAATCTCCTCGCCAGAGACAACATGGCCTAGGAACTCCACGCGATCCAAGAAGAACTCGCACTTGGACAGCTTCTCATACAGCTGCTCCTCCTGAGAGTGTCCAACACAATCTTCAGGTGCTCCTCGTGCTCCTCTGGTGTCCAACACAATCTTTAGGTGCTCCTCGTGCTCCTCTGGTGTCTTTGAATAGATGAGGATGTCATCAATGAAGACCACCACGAACTTGTCAAGGTACTGGTGAAATACCTTGTTCATCAAGTTCATGATATACTGCCGGGGCATTGGTCAACCCAAACGGCATGACGGTATACTCATACTGGCCATAGCGAGTCTGAAAGGCAGTCTTCGGAATGTCATCCCGATTCACCTTCAGCGATGGTACCCCGGTGCACAAGTCGATCTTCGAGAACACTCTCGCCCCGCTCAACTGGTCGAACAGTCATCAATCCTTGGCAAAGGATACATGTTCTTAATGGTAAGGTTGTTGAGCACCCTGTAATCAATATACAGACGTACCGTACCATCCTTTTTGGGGACGAAAGAACTGGCGCGCCCCAAGATGAAGAGCTAGATCGAATAAAGCCCTTGTCCTCTAGCTCGTCGACCTACTTCTTCAGCTCCGCTAACTCGCTATTGTTGATTCTATAGACGTGCTGGGAGATAGGCTCAGCGCCCGGCACTAGGTCTATAGAAAACTCAACATCACAATCTGGCGGCATCCCGGGAAGCTCCTCGGAAAAGACATCCAAGAACTCAGCAATGAGTGGATGTGGCAATACCGGCCCCGCCAACAATGCTCCGCAGAATCCATCTCCCTGCTCCACTGCACCCCTGGTGAACTCATACTCCGGCTCTCCCGGTGGCCTAAACAGAATCCTGTCCCCTCAGCATCGCTGCAGCATGGTGCATGCTCAACCAATCTATATCGAGTACCATATCGTAACTCGGAAGTGGCATTACGAGCAACACGCACTCAGCTCCCGGCCTCTGAAAGAAACTCTCCGTCCCTTACAAATTATTAACTAGGATGATGCCATTCCCAGTCATAATCTTGCAAGTCCTACCAAGATACCAGCAATGATATTGTGCCTAAGTGCAAAAGAAACTGACACAAAATTGTGCGTAGCACCTGAATCAAACAATGCTAAGGCAGAAAAGAATCAAGAAGAACCGAACCTGCAACTACATCTGCGACTGGCTCGATCTCCTCGGCCGCAAGAGCAAAGGCTCTACCCTGACCACCCCGCTGCTGGTGGTGCTGAACAAACCGCTGCTGCTGGGTCGAAGTGGACCCCTCTGTTTGCACTGCAGGAACTCTCGCCGGTGCCCCCTGAGCTGCTACCGCTCCACGGACTACCCTGCGAGGGTTCGCAGGACAATCCCTCAACTGATGTCCAGCCTCCCCGCAGTAGAGCACATGCCCAGCCTCTTCCGACAGACCTCCCAGATGTGACCGGGCTTCTTGCAGTAGCCGCAAGAAACCCCATGCTGTGCCTGCCTCGGCTGAGTGTGCTGCACCTACTGCTGAACTGGTGCTCTGGCCTGAACCTGCGGCTGGTGATGCTGGAAAGAACGATGCTAAAGCTGAGGGCGCATAGCAGCCCCTGCGCCGCTAGTAGCCCCCGAGAAATGATCACGCTCCTCTTGGGCTTCAAGCCCCACTCCCGCTCCACCTTGCGGGCCTCCGCATAGATCTGGCATATGTCTCATAGAAGGAGAGAATGAGGTGCTTGATATCCCAAGCGAGTCCCTCTCTGAACCGGCTCATCCTGATCTCCGGGTCTCGAACCATGTACTCTGCGTATCGGCTCAGACGGCCGAACTCTGCTGCGTACTCCTCCACAGATAGACTGCCCTGCTGCAGATCCTGGAACTGTCGCACCAGGTCAATCTTATCCGTGGGGGAAGAACTTCTCCTTGAAGAGGAGCTTGAACTCTGCCCAAGTATGGCCCTCTCCGGCTAGGGCTGGCTCATTTCTGAACCAGGTGCGCGCAATGTCTAGCAACTGCAAACCTACCGCCTTGACCTTCAGGTCGTCAGCTAGGCGGGAGGCCCTCATCTGTCGCTCGATATCCTCGAGCCAATCATCTGCATAGACCACACCCTCGGTCCCGCTAAAGTCACGGGGCCCGAGCTTCTTGAAGTCCTAGATATCTCCGTACCTCGGTCGCGTCCCCGGATGAGGAGCCCTGCTCCACGGCTGCAAGGGCCAACTGATGGGCATCCTCCATGTCCTGACGCATCGTGTCTGTCTGCCTCTGCTGAGCCTCGGCCTGGGCTCTCTGAGTCTCCAGCATCTGCTGGAAGAAGGTAAGCATCTGCCCCATATCTGTAGCAGAGGAGGTGGAGGTGGAAGTACGTCTGCAACTGGCGGAGGAATCCGCTGCGCAGGAGGAGGAAAGCACCCCCGACAGCTCCCGGCACTACGGGAAGAGCACCCGCAACCCCAGGGACTGTCATTGAGGTAGCTGGAGGAGTACCTCCGAGAGCCCCAACAGAAGTCCCATCTGCGGGGAGGTGACCGGAGCTTGTCCGCCAGAGGTGGCAGACCTCTCCGTCTCTCCGTGCTCCGCGCCAGAAAATGAGTTATCACTATCCTGGAGACAAATTGAAAAGAAGATATCAATATGGCACATGAAGGCAATATCAAAGGAGGAAAGCTAGAATGCAGTAAATCAATATCAAAACGGTAAGCAAGAAAAGATCCTACTGTGATTGAGCACTCTTAGCCTACTACCTCCTATGTGTAACACAGGCTCGTAGTCAACACTCTAAGACGAGTGCCGCCACGATATCATACTAATTGCGACTACAGGACCTGCATGGGCCACCACTAAAACGTGTCACGACACGCACCCGCTAAAAGGGCATGTGACGCGACAACGCCCAGCCCTCACCAAAAATTTGGCGTGGAACGCTGTAGATTTTTCTACTCTAAACAGTTTATATATATAACAAAACCTGTCGAGAATTGGTCACTCCGAACGGAGGACAAGCAATGATATATATATATGAGTACTCAATCACGACTCTAAGATAACTAAGTAAGACTGAAAGATAAAGACAACAAGACGATAATAAAATAATAACCTGTCAAGTCCAACACAAGAATATATCAGTCCAAGTCTCTAATACAGTCCATAATAATAAAAGTCTCAAAAGTAGCAGGAGACAATGTCCAGTACAAAAGACCTACTCTAACTAAGCAATAGGTAGGGTCTCATCAGGCGGAGCTAAGCCCTGCTGGACCAAAGTCTCCAACTCTATACCCACTACGTCATCCGGACCGTAGTAGTACAATAGTCTCCCTCATCTGCATCTGTAATATTTTTAACATATCATGTCAGGATGGAACGAGTACAATCTACTAACAGCAGTTCACAAGATATGATAAAAGCTACAAGACTGTAAATAGATAGTGTATACAAGGAAATCATGGAATGTACATGTAAATATCATGGCAAGGTAAGCTGTAAATCTAGAGCTAGAACAAGGCAAGTAAACTGCATGGCATGCACAAGAATCAAGAATCATATCTCTAGGTGTGTGAGTACTAGCTACAATATGTGGCCGGCTTGGGTCTGCACAAGGTCTACTGATCAGCCAATCCCACGTGGAGTGTTGGATTGGTAGCATTCAAGGTCTACAAGAATAAACAAGGCGGTAATGACCACCATCTCTAGTACTTTCCGTCCCCGACTGGTAGAGTGGATCCAAGCAAGACACGTTATGACACGGATTCTACGAGAAGGGAGCAAGTCTCCTCGAGAATCGGTGTCCATATACTGCACAAGAACTACAAGGGAGCTTGCACAAGATATACCAAGATAACGAGGAATAACATCTCATGTCGGGATCCATGAATACCAATCCGTGTGACCAATGTGTCGAGAACAAGCATATCTACACTAATTACATGAATTATAACAATTATCATAAATTAGAAAAGTGTCAGAGAATGTACTCGCCTAAAATATGATATGGTACGTCAACCGGAGCAAATGTAGCGTCTCGAGGACCTATAGAGAACAGGACGTATCAATACTATGTTTAGGAAGTAAATCAAATCAATTTGAATCCTATTAAGTCATTCTAGGTCAAGATGCGTCAAACTAGACTGTACGAGGTCAACCTAAGTCATATTAGGTCTAGCTAGGTCATACTGGGTCAATGCAAGTCAAACGGAATTAATCTAGGTCGATTTGAGTCAACGGTTGACTAACAGTTGACTTTTGGTCAACTGGTCAACTCTGGTCAACCCTGGTCAACCCTAGGTCAACCCTAGGTCAATGGTGACTAATAGTTGACTTTTGGTCAACTACACAAGTTAAAGGAATTTGGGACTAAATTGGGTAAAGTGTTGACCCATAATTGACTTTTGGTCTAAAAAGTCAACCGTGGTCAACCGGGGTCAAGACTAAGTCTAGACGGCTATTTCTACCCATTACCAACCTCTACAACCCATATCCAAGTCCATCTTGGACGATACTCATATCTTGGCCATAGTCCAATTACCTATTTTACCCTTAAAAAGGGCAAAATTCTACCTTCGACGATTATCTAGTTAACCTACCTACGCTTGATATTTTGACCCGTGCTCCCTAGGGTAGTAAGGTACTAGCCTATAGATATATTACCTACCAAAATACTGAAGTAAAGTGGACGTTTAGTCCATGATACGGCCCGTTGCCAAATCTTGAATATTTCAAGATACACACTGATACGGCGCGATACCGGCGCCCTACCCCGATTTCAACTCGGAGCCTATCCGCAAAATCTAAATCATGTATTCTAACTCCACGCCAAGTTTCATCTCATTCCGACACTCCGGGCTCCGTTTCGCCCTCTAACTCGATTTCTCCTAAAAACTCCTATCTCTAACTCTAATTTCTCTTCTAATTTCTTCTTCTAACTTCTTCTTCTAACTTCTTCTTCCCTTTCTACTTCTTCTCCTCCTTACTACTTCCTATTCTCCTTTCCTATTCTCTTCTAATCTTCTCCTCGTTCCTTTTCTAACTTCTTCTAATTCTTCCTTCCACTTCTCTTCAAATCTTAAGCTTCCTTCTTTCCTCCTAACCTTTCTTCCTAATTTCTTCCCAACTTCTTCTAATTCCTCTCCTATTCTCTCTACTCTCTAGGTATCTATATATATATATTAATATATATAATATATATATATAGATATATATATATATATATATCTATATATATACATACATATATATATATATATATATTATCTATATATATATCTATTATATATATATTAATGGGGGGACAATGAGGGTAAATAGGGTGAAATGGAGGGGGTCCTAGCTGCTACTGCAGCTGCTACAGCTGCTGTGCTCTGCTGTCCACACAGCAGCTGTGTAGCTGCTGCTACTGCTGCAATCCTGCTGCTGCTGCAGCTCCTATTCTTCTTCATTCTCTTCTTCTTCCTTCCCTTCTTCCTCTACTCTATAATATATATATCTATATATATATTAATATATAAATATATATTATATTATATTATATATATATATTATATATATAATATTATATATATTTATACATATTATAATCTAAATCCATATATCTATCTCTACAAACACACTCCTCTATATACATATATACACACACACACACCCACACACACATATATATATATATATATATATATATATATATATATATATATATAGATATATATATATATATATACACACACATATATATATAAATACACACACACACCCTCCCCAAACACAATACTCACACTCTCACACACACACACAAGCACACTCACACTCTCACACCACTCTCATGACACAAACACCACCACCACCATTCTCTACCACACACACAAATACATATACAATACCACATATATTATATATAAATATATATATATATATATATAATATATATATATATATATTATAATTATATAATATTAAAACCCCAAATAATTCCTTAACCTAGATTCTAGGAAATCCTACAAATTTGTGGGTAAAGTGTAGAGAATCCTCTTCTCTACACTTATTGTGAAGCAATAATGGAGTAGAGAAATTAATTAGGGATTTAAATGCATACCTAAGGTTCTTTGGAGAGAGAGAGCTTGGAGGAAAGAAAGATTTTTGAAAGAGAGAGAGATTTGTAACTTAATGAAGAAGAAAAAGGGGGAGGGGGACTTACTTGGCCGGTCCTGTGGGGGGGGGGGGGTTATTGGGTTTTGGGTGGATCCAATAACCCTCCAACCCAATAGACTTGGTTCAAGTTGGTTCGGGTTTGGTTCGGTTTGGTTCGGTTTAACCCTAACTAACTAAATTAGCCTCTATAATGACTTAAGCCATGAAAGTTGGGTTAATGATTTCTAGCCTAATTATGATGGCATGTGGGCTAAGCCCAACTAGTATGTGGGTCCCACTAGGGTCCAGGCTACCATCCCCAATCTCCAATTTGGGTCCGAATGGATAAAATCCAAACCAAACCAAATAATCCCAAAAAATCACATAAAATAAATAAAATTTCTAAAATATAAAACTTGAAAAATGATGAAAATACCCCTAATTTGAAAACTGGGGGTGACAGTGCCCCCTTTCTCCTTGCGCTCACGGTGCTTAGGCGCCAATGTGATGCACCTAGTCTGGCCCAGACGCCTTGTGCGCCCGGGCGCCCTTTCTCCATTGCGCTCATTGGTGCTTAGGCGCCTATTTTGGTGCTCCATTTTAGCCCTGGCGCCACTATGGTCCTGGCGCCTATTCAGGACATGTGTCCAGTTGGCCAAGCGCCTATCTGGCCATGCGCCTCTTTGGCCTGGTACCTTCGGCCCAGCGTCCATCCTGGCCTTGGCGCTATTACGTACCTTTGTGCCTCTCCTGGCCCTATCATCCTTGTGTGCCTAGGCGCCATCCTGGCCTTGGCGCCCCTTGAATCTCGCGCCACTCCGTGTGCGCCACCTAACCCGATGGTCGTGCACCATATGGTGTGCGTCCAGTGTATTACAAGTACCTCCATGTCTCTTCTTGTTTATTCATCTATATGTTTGGTGATTCCCTACTTGTACCCTGAGCTTTGACCCGATCTTAGCATGGTTGTTTTGACGGGTTTTGATTGTTTAAGCTGTTTTGTAGCTAGAATATTGAAAACCTCAAACATGAAAGTTGTAGGTCTTTATTTTGGCTTTGATAATCTTCTTATTTTACTTTAATTGGAGTTTATATGCGATTGATAATTTCAATCATAGTTTTGATCTTTTGGCACGTTTTCTGTACTTGGTCGTTTTTGATATTTTTTGACTGTAATAAATTCTTAACATGATTAGATGATTTCGTATAGTTAGGGAATGATTGTACACCATATATACACTTGACACTAGCACATGTTCAATTATTATTCTATGCCTTGTACTAACTTTTTTATTCCTTTTTACATGTCATGATATGTCTTTCCGTTCAATTATTTCTTATATGCTATGATATGTATTGCCATGCCTTTCCGAATTTATTGTACTTTGCAGTTTATGCCATGTCTAGAATTTCTTTGTTATGGCCCGTCGTGGCGCACTCATGTTACATGTCTTCTTTGCTTACTAGATAGTGGCCCGTCGTAGCACACTCATATTACATGTCTTCTTTGCTTACTAGATAGTGACCCATAATGGTGCACTCTTGTACATGTCTTTTCTTGCTTACATGATAGTGGCCTGTCATGGCACACTCCCTATTTTCTCTATAGTGGCTCATCGTAGCGCACTCCTAGCTTCCAACTTATTATGTTTTCTTGTTGTGGCTTGTTATAGTGCACTTTCTTGTATGGTCCAGTCTTGCATATCATGTCTAGGAGGATTCTGCGGAATGCCACACCCAGATTTCCAATAAGAAAATGTTAAGGACTAAACAACTAGCTTGATTATCTAGATCATTAGGAGGGAAGAATTTCCTAGTTACCTGCAAGCCCTCTGTCCCGGCCCCAACCTGAATGGATTTGAAGCTATCTGTCATGATGAGCACTCTTCCAGCGCACCGTCGAGTATTGCACCTTGTATATGTCTATAGGATACATTTGTCTCCTAGGCGATGTACCCACTATTGTATATGTTTATAGGGTACATTTGTCTCTTGGACAATGTACCCACTATTGTATATGTCAATAAGGTACATTTGTCTCCTGGACGATGTACCCAATATTATCTTAGGATACATTTATCTTCCGGGCGATGTATCCACCATTACTTTCTTTTCCTTTTGGCCTGGATAAGTCGGGTAGTCTGCAGGGCAGGTAACTGGATTGGATTTCTCAAAAGTGCATATGTTAGTAATTAGGATTGTAATATTACAACAAAAAATCCTTTTAATGACGGCTAAAAAGCATCATTAATGACAAACCATGACATTTTTTTTCAAAGCAAGTGTTATGAAAACGGTGTTATAAATATTTTTAAAAGCGTTATAAAAAAACTGCCATGGATAGTTTCTATAAAAGCGTTATGAATAGTTAATATAGTGCACAATTCAGGACATTTTTAAAACGTTATGAATAGATAATATGTATAGGCTCAATGCAGCACATTTATAACATTTATACTATTCAAATTAGCATATTTATAACACTCTATA
Organism: Iris pallida; assembly: GCA_029216955.1. Taxonomy (NCBI): domain Eukaryota; kingdom Viridiplantae; phylum Streptophyta; class Magnoliopsida; order Asparagales; family Iridaceae; genus Iris; species Iris pallida. The sequence goes on from JANAVB010000197.1 coordinate 7,252,256, forward strand.
CTGCACATTTATATTACATTCCAAAAACTTAACATTATATATCACCATCTTTATTACATTTTTCAAAATAGAGTACATATCAACATCTTCATTACATTCTCAAAATAGAATATCCAAATACATATATATATATATTTACAACTACCAAAATTGTCCACATCAAAACTTGGCCATATCAAAACTGTCCACAGAACATATAGCAAAACCCTAAAAAGATAAAAACAAGGTTCAATATACTTTGTAATATAATGTGAAAAATGAAACTTTACATTGGTGCCCCATATAACAAGGTTCAACAACTTTTACTTCATTACATCTTATTATTTCCTTTCTATGCAAGAATGAAAAAAAACATAATAAGGCCAAAAATGCATCTTTATAATTTTATAGAAAATTGAAATAGCTTCAGAATATTATATAAATAAACATAAACACAAGAGAATTTAGGTAGTTGTTTGGGGGACCTTCATCCAGGTTGAGCAGACTCCCATGAGTTGCATAATGTATGGGAAGAGCTAGAAATTTCATATACAGGATCAATTGGTCACTTATAGCAAATACTTGAAAGGCAAAAAATTATGATTAAAGGGAACATACAATCACTTACAGATAGAAAATGGTTAGTTTTGGCATAACAAGAACTCTGTACGTGCATCCCAGGTATTGAAGCGACCAAATGGCATGTAGCAATTCCAAAATCATACTTTGCCAACTCGATCCAGTATGCTTGGCTGGGTACATCACTGATAAGATATGCAATAAAGCTAGCTAGATGTGCTGTAAAATCAGATTTTGAATCTTCAACTATGCAAAAATAGGATGAGTAATCTGGAGCTTTTCTACAAGGAAAATCTTGCCACCAAACTCTATTTGTTATATGGTTCCACTACAAAATAAGCCAAAGTCGAAATAAGAGGAAACCAGATTAAGAAGACTCGTTGGCATTGAACAGTAGATGCATGACCATGATAAGGTGTCGTGAACTATGGACATCTTTTAATATAAGAAAAAGTTGCAAACATTGCAAACCAATAAAATTAGATACAACAGGACACTACACTACACATGACCTGCTAAGAAAACTAATAAGGACAATATGCGCCGGTTAAGTGGTCACCTGCTTTAAAACCAGATTTGCCGAGTATGTTCGCTTTTAATACAGCAAGATAGGATTGCCTATATTCCAACCCAAGTTAAAGCATTAATGGATCTACTTGATTAAAAAATACACCACCATGTTGCCAAATATTACTCCTACAGCTCCAAAAAGGTAGGAAAGTAAATAGGTAATTATCCAAATAGTAATTAAGAGGAAATAGAGGGGTCAGAAAGTACCTTTACACGTAAGGAGTTATTTCTGATTTCGATTTTACAATATAACTCCCATTGACTTACAAATGCGATCAAACTCTAGAGTCGCAATCCTTTGTGCAGTTTCATTATACCATTGGCAGCACCCTGCAATTTAATAACGAAAATATAACACTTGCGTTCTCATTGATCTATTGGTATTAGTACTCTAATAACTACAATGACTAATGAGTAAAGGATATTTTAACTTACGCAATATTTGGCCAGATTCCAAAGATGAAGGTTTACACCCAGCAGGAAGTCCCATTTTTCAACCAAAACCTGATGGACAAAATTAAATGGAGAAAGCATTCAGCAAAAAATCAAATAAGGGAAAACACCTATTTCAACAAAAGGATGAGAAACCTCGTTTGGTTTCTCATATATATCATTTCATATTTTAAACATTTTTTTGTGATAAGAGAAAATACTTGTTTCAACAAATGGACCAATATATCAAATGAGCTTTCTCATAAGTTCACTGAGAACTAGTTAGGCAAGAGAATATATAAATATGATAACTTTCAAAACACGAATTATTAAAAGGATTACAAATTGAGCAACATGAAGTTAAGATGGTGGCATTTACCCAAGTACTGGATATCCTCTAATATCTTGTTCATGTCGTACTTCTCATTCTCACTGTCCTCTTGCTTTGCAACATTTGTGGTTTTATGTTTCCGTTCTCGATCTGTGTGATTTGAAGACTGCAAGAATAAACAATTTTACTATTAAAATTTCAAATTAATAAATAACCCCATAGTCAGTCTATCAGTTATGTCTCATTACAAAAAAAAAGTGCACAATTTTGTGGCAAAAAGTACATAATTAGTCCACCTGTATCAATAACATAACACCATTAGCCAGACAATATGCACTACCATACTCAACATTGGTCATAGATAAATTTAATAAGATACTCAAGGATGGGCACTCAGTATTCTGGAGAAGTATCGATAATAATGTAATATGTCTAAACATTTGCTAAAACTAAAAATCGGTTTCTAATTTGGATTCCAGTTTCATAGCTGATGTCTTTTTAATGTTTGATGTAGCATATACAGGAAGATGGGCAAATATTGTCATCGTTTAAGCATAAAAAGCACACAATAATTTCAGTCAGTTAGATAAAAAAATAGTAAAAAAAACCTCAACGTTCACAACAAAATGTTGAAGGAGATTCAGAATATTCTTAGCTAGTGTCACTAGCTAACGAAGAAGCAAAGTAATAACCAATAATATGAGGGCAACCAAGCACCCGGGTTTGGATTATTTATACTACTCTAACTTTTAAATCCACTTTTCATTCAACAAAATAGATGTTTTCTTAAACGAAAAAGAAGGCCAGTAGAAAAAAATATGGCATACAGAAAAAATAATCCCAAGAAAAAACACATGGAATGGGCATTTTATCGAACACAAGAAGGATGGTGCAGATTGAAAAAAAAAGGAACCTTGAGGTACTAGAGCCAAGAAGTAGTGCTATGTCCACGATCCAACTTCCCCACCATCGCCACCACCAACGCATCACTGAGCCATCGCATCCCTGAACTTCCTCTCTCTTGAATAAATAAGTAAATATAATAAAAAGATACAAGAGTTCGAAGATGATGCTTGAATAAAAGATACAAGAGTTCTGAATCGACCCTCCGATTGGTCTTGTTGACGGTGGCGCTCTCTCTATGTGACGAATTTGACGAATCCCTCGACAAGGCCGACCATGGTGGAGGCGAAGAGGGGATCTTGTCGACTGTGGACTGGTCTCCTCTACTGAAGATGGAAAGGGTTGGGCCTCCAGCTCCCTCCCATCTTTCCTTCCTTTCTAACTAGGTTTAGGGTTTTGGATAGGGTTAAGGTTTTGGAGTTGGGGGAAAGGAAGAGAAAGAGGAGGAGAGGAGGGTATTGCTGAACTAGAGTTAGGGTTTTGGATCTATGGTTAGGATTTTGGAGTTGGGGGAGAGGAGGGAGAAGAAAGGAGGAGAAGGAGAAGACTAGAACGGTTTTGGGGGAGAGGGAAATTTTTGTTGAACCGCGGGGTGTAGCAAGAATTTTGCCAAAAATTGAACTTAAAAATATTACAAGTTTGCCACGCTCTAAAATATTAGTAACGTTTTGTTTTAAACGTTATAAAAAGTCCAGAATTAGCGCAAACCGTCATAGAAAAAAGGTATTTCGAACTTTGATAACGCTTAGGTATCAGGCGTCATCAATATATTTTGTCGAGCGTTATTAATAGGTCTTTTTGTTGTAGTGAACCCTAGTTATCTAATGTATAAAGCCGTACTCATTGTTTGGCCGTGATTGTTGTATGGAGTCCAGTCTAGTCTAGTTTTGTCTAGGCAGTGCCCGGATTGTTTATTTCAGTACATTGTTGTTTATGCTTTACTTTTGTCGATAATGATTAAAGGCTAAGTTCTGTTCAGTAGAAGGGTTATAACCCCGGTCCTTGTTTGGTTTACAGGTTGTAACTTGGGTTCCGGAATAGTTTCTTAGTCATCGTATCATTTGTCGTCCTATTCAGTACTCACACGCTATACATGATCCTTAGGTTGTGCAATGATTAGAGACTAAGTTCTGTTCAGAAGAAGGGTTACAACCTCGGTCCTTGTTTGGTTTACGGGTTGTAACTTGGGTTCCATAATAGTTCCTAAGTTATCTTGTCCATTGTCGTTCTATATAGTTCTAACATGCTCACATGTCCCAGTTATGTCACATGCTTACATGACCCGACTACTTAATATGCTCACATGTCCAGTTTATCTTACATGTTCACATGTTTTCTTTACTTTATGCTCCAGGTTGCTTTGTTTATTGTCTTTTATTATCGGGATAAGTGCATTAGTAGTGCACGAATTTCGATCCACATTTACTTATTTCTGTCTCTATCCATTGCTATGACAGTTATTGCTGGTTTTAGTTCATAAGTTTGGCTTCCTTTGTGGTACTTGCTATTGGGGGTCTGACCCCACTGGTTTTGTTTGGCCAGATCTGATAGAGGAGCCCGAAGGATCTTACGTACCATCTACTCGGCGGTGACTACCCGGAGCACCATAGTACCTTAGTGGGTTTCTTATATCATTCTTCCACTAGTTATCTACATTATTCTTTGTGGCGTTTAGCCTCCGAGCACGTGTTTAGCTCGTGTTTTGGATCTTGAAATGTAGCCTACGGGCCTAAACATGATTTACGTATTCTAGACTATAGCTAGAGCTTATCATGTATGACTATTACTCTTCTAGTTCTCACTTTGTATTACTAGCTTTATGATAATCCATGTATATATAGTTTGGGATGCTTTACTATTTTAGTCTGATGATCATACTTCTTGTACTTTGCATATTGTATGTGATTGAGATACCTAGGATCGTTCGACCTAGGATTGACTGTTGGCTTGTAGTAGTAACCCCCATGTCTTGACAGCTTATACGTTATGTCAGAGTACTGGAGTACTTTGGTATTACGTAGCTGGCTTGGTCCGTTTCCACTTGCCAGTATTCTGGTTCTGGGGCATGACAGTCATGTTTCTTATGATTATTAAAAAGATCCTAGACAGGTAGAAAGAGCACTAGTAAAATGTTAGCTTCACATGTTAACTTAGTACAGATATTTGTGAGTTTCGGCGAAAAGCCGCTTGCCAGTACGTGATGTGTGCTGACCCACGTTGTGGGCATCCTTTTCAGAGAACAAGGAGACAGAGGATTTCAGTTGAGGCACTAAAGCTCATCCAGTCCAGTAGCTCGTGGACTGCCTTGAAGCCACTTTTCCATTTCCAGTCAAGTCGCAAGTTTTCTTTCCTTTGAAGGTGTCTTTACTTTTACAATCATGTAATAAAGGGATATGATGTATGGGCATTGTGGATATTTACAAAAATAGTTTTCAAGGAGAAATATGTAGCCAAGATAAGGCATTATGAGTTTGCAAAGCTTGTACTTGTATTCCTATCAAGTTTATCAATAAAAGAAGTATTTTTATTTCAAAGCTTCCATGTCCAATGTTGGTTTATATGTTCTGTGCGTGTGTTTTGCTTTGTCTAGTTGTTTTGTGCAGGTACTGGCCTTGTGCAAGCGTAACTTAGCTTGCACAACATCACGCCTTAGCGAGGACGAACGATCCCACATGGATCAAAGCGAGGACAACACCCTAGCAGGATCGGGGCGTGACATCATGACCCGCACCCAGATATTTGGGCACAAGTACGTGGGCCAGCCCAGCCTACACCGCAGTATCGGTGGTAGAACGATGTCAAGTATCCAATAAATATCTACACATATGATCTATGATAACAACATGTACTCAAATCACATACACTAAATAAGGTATGAAATAGGAAGATATCAATAACACTGAAGTCTACAAATGATCATATAAGACTAGAATGTATCGAAGATAATCCGATACTGAAAACACAAATCTAAATAAGGAATAATGGCCTAGAGCTTCCAAAAGTCAACTTACGGTCAATAGAATGTCGAGATCTGTCTCAGCTAGCATCCTCATGTGGTCCAAGTATGTGGGGCGTAATAACTCCTAAAAAAATATGGTTATCTAGTCAGGATTGGAGCGAAGTACATAAACTAACAACAGTTCTATTAAATTGACAAAAACTATAAATAACAGAAAGCAATGAAGTACATGATGGATAAGTAGAACTGAACAGTAGAAAATACAGGAAAATCATGTGAGCATGTCATGGTAACAATGTACTGTAAATATCAGGAGTACAGTGTAACAACAGGTAATAATCTAGAATAGAACATGTACTACTTCTAGACATTGCCTTGAGATATTAGTTTATTTTTATGTGATTGGCTTGGGACTAGGATCAGGCTATCCATATGACCGGCTATGCACAAGTACAAGCACAGGTAAACCTGGAGATCAGGTCGGCCATACATGGAAGCTATGCACAAGTACAAGTAAGGTCAGGCTACACCCTACATGTGGCGAGGGTGAGCTATGCATAAATGAGTAAACAAGTAGGGGTATGATCACATAATCTCCTAATATCTCCCCATCCTCCGACTAGTATAATGGATCCAACAATGGCACGTTACAATACGAGATTCTCTAAGAAGGTAGCAAATTCCCTTAGGAATCGGTGTCTATACAAGTACAAGAACAATAACGAGACATGTACCAGTATACCAGGAACCAGGAGTAACATCTCATGACGGGATCCAAGCTATACCAATCCGTGTACTCTCGTGTCAGGTATCAAGCATAACACTACAAACTGTATCATAGAGACTATCAAGGTAATAAAAACTATCAGAGAATGTCTCGTCTTAATTTAGCTAGAGTCGACATGCACGACACGAATGTGTCAACACGAAATAGGTACGATGTTCTGCTCCACAAGACGGTCCCAAACGACGTTACAAACGGTTCCATCGACTCCAGAATAGTCCAAATAGCCTAGTTTGGTATGTAGAAGCCAAAAATTAGAGTTTGGCACGATAATCGAATCAAGAAATAGGAAACGACTATAATAGTCGCAATTTGATTTGAGGAAAAAGAATAATCATATATATAACTATTGAAAATTGTTTATAATATTGTAGATATATAAATATTTGAAAACCTAGAAATCACTTTGGCACTATAACCCCTATTTGGTAGAATACAATTTATTAGAGAAAATACTATAATATTATTTTAGGTTGCTATGCCAATTTGAAAATATAATTTGGCTTTGCAAATAATTTTAGAAAATTATCTACTATGTATTTTAAATAGGACTAAGGGTGCTAATTTTAATGAAAATAATTTATAACATATGTATGCGTGCATATACCCTATATATATATATATATATATATATTATATATATATATATATATATATCTAATATTTATTTTACATTACAAATAATATCCATACTTATACAAAATATATAATAATAAACCAAACAAAATATCCCCAAAAGCCCTCTCAGCCTAACCCAAGATCTGCTCACAGCAACACTAATCCCTATTTTCATCATCAACATATAATAAAAATAACTATAATGTTATAATTAAAATCCAAATCAATGTTATCAATATCAATTCATTAGTATCAATGATATTAATTAATCCTAATTATCCCTAATAAGACAGCAGGGGTTGGGGTCAGTCTGCTAAACTTAATCAATGTTGTTAAAACAAGCAACAATAACCAACCTAATAATAAACCCAACAGTAAAATAGCCGTAACCTTACCATAATACCATGAGTCACTTCCTCTCGTGAGAATCAAATTTTAGGGCCTGTTTGGTAAATGTGAAGTAAATTTGGATTTGGACTTTCAATGAGGAAAGAAAGATATGAATCCATGCAATTTATTGTCCCCCTAATAGGGAACAAATGTGTTTAGTTGAGATAAGAAGTGAAAGTTGGAAAATGGGTGAGTATATTTTTACTATTATAAAGGGGCTTCAAAACGGCTCAATCTTGAGCCGTCTAAGCCGTGTATATCATCCAACCATTTTCTTTTAAAAAACTATAATAAAATTTTAAAATTAACTACATTTCTTATCTTCTGTGTGGATAACCGAACTCTCTCCTCACGTAAAAAATTAAAAACCATCCAATACTAGAATATATTTAAAATTAAAATTATGTTTAAACTAACTACATAATATTATCTAATTAAACACATATCCATAATTTAAAAAAATCATAACAAATTATATTAAAATATATGGAAATTATATTTAAAATATTTTAATATAATTTAAATTTGTATAACTATTAATACTATTATTGATATTTTGTATACGTGCAACGCACGTGAAGGTGACTAGTTATAATAATAACATTACAATTAATTAACATAACAATTTATTAAATCAAATACAGATAAATTAAATAATTACTTTAATAAATTTAAGATAAATATTATTTAAGAAATGTTTTTAAATACTGGAATTAATGGCAGATTTCATTAGGTGATCAGTAATTTTGTTTTTTGCAAAAGTTAGGTGATCAGTAATTAATTAAGGTTTTTTTAGGGGCACCACCACATTTACTAGGGGACAACCCTTACTTAGGGGGCAGCCCATTTGGTGGAGATTTTACTAGGGGGCAGCCCAACCCCCCAAACTCATATTTCCTTCCCATTTCATCATTTCCTCTCTCTCTCTCCTCCAAAAGAAAAAGAAGAAGAGCTCTCTCTCCCTCTCCCTAAACCCTAGAAAATTCTCCTCCACCACTCTAATCCTAATTCCTCCACCAAATTTCTTTCAAGAACACTCCCACATTCGACGATGACACGCAAGTCGAAGAAATCTATAGGTACGTTCTTTCCTAATTTCTTCTATAATTTTCTGTAGCCTCCCTTCTCGAAAATTTTCAAAATATTTTTTTATTTTATTTGATTTAAATAGTGATTTTAGAATTTATAAATAATTAAATAGTTAATTATTACGGTAGATGATTTTAGCCATAGTTGAGATTTGGAGTACAAGGTGACTAGGAATCTTGGCACGGATAGCTCAGTGGCGTGCTTTGACCAGTGTTTAGTCATGGTAGGGAAAGGCCGAGCCATAGTGATGTCCTAACTAAGAAAACCAGGCCAAGTTATGACATGACCATTATATAAATAATTTAATTATTCATTTATTGTTATTTGACGTTTAGGAGACCCGGTTGTACCAAACTAGTCAAACTGAACCCGAACTGAGCCCAAGCCCATGCAGTGATGTGGGGCATCCAAGATGTCCATGCAAACGTATTTT
>JANAVB010000197.1:7263822-7327810 GCA_029216955.1 Iris pallida
GTACCAATGTGTGATCCGACCGTAGACCGTGTTTATTTTCATGCAGTAGATCTCGTAGACCGTGTTTATTTTCATGCAGTAGATCTCGTAGACCGTGTTTACTTTCATGCAGTAGATCTCGTAGACCGTGTTTATTTTTATGCAGTAGATCTCGTAGACATTGTTTATTTTATTGCAGTAGATCTCGTAGACATTGTTTAATTTCTGCAAGTAGATCTCGTAGACCGTGTTTATTTTCATGCATAGATCTCGTAGACCGTGCGGTGTAGTGGCCCGCCCAGACTGATCACATATCAAAGGTACTTCTAACAGTTGGAGAAAGTATTTTGTGTCTATTTATTGCTATTGGTTTTCCGTATTTTCTGTTTATTTCCAAAACTCATGATTGATGTCTAACCTTTGTTTTATAGTCATTTTCTTTATTTGAAATTGCATTCAGTGAATTATGCTCGTTCCATTCCTGACTGGAAACCAATATTTTCAGGTTAGCCGTGGATTCACTTAGCTTGGGGAGTGATAGAAATACTTGCAGACAAAGCCTAGAGACTAGCTAGATAGTTGAGTTGTAGTCATTCATTTATTTGTACAAGTTTATATTTTTCTACAAATATAAAACTTGTGATCATTGTAAGTTAAATTAATTTGGTGAATGAGCATTATTTGTGATTTTGGTCTTCATGGCCGTGACAGCGTTCTACCGCCGACACTGCGGCGTAGGCTGGCTTGGACACGTCTCGTATCTGTTTTTAAAAAAAAACTGGTGTGGGTCGTGACAAGTTTTTGGTGGCTCATGCAGGTCAGTCTTCGTAAATCATGCGAACTCGTGATAGTACTTAAGTTAGTTGTACTATTGCGAGCCTGCGACTAGAACATGCTCATTCACGAACAAGGATTAATTTAAATGAATGACTAGGGCTAGGAGTCCCTTATACAAATTTACCGATGGGTAGTCTAGGCCATGCAATGTAGACGAGGGTTATTGATTTTGATAGTTGTCACATCTCCATAAGTACACTATTTTCTCTAGATAGGACGATATGATTCAATGTGGATAGACTATTCGCTTGGTGAGACAGGGCTTCGTAGAGATAATGATTTAACCTTGATAATGGTGCAATTCCTTCTCCTTGCCCTTTCGATATCATCCTCACATCTTAGTCAAATTGCCTATTTAGTTCCTATTTTTGCCCTAAGAATTATTATTTTTATGTTATCCATAGATGAACCTCAAGTTAGTTTCGATTCAAGTTTTTTCTCAAAGGCTTGAATACAACTGGAATAGTTAGAATGTTTGTATTTCTTTTGTCCTCAGTTCTTTCCCTGTTCAATCCTTTATTTTAAGGATTGTGACTGATAGGACAAATGCTTACGCTTTATTTCATAGTCAACTTGTTTGAATCTATAGAAGCCCATAAAGTTTTACAGATATAGTTAAAAGAATATTAGTTGACTCATAATGGCAGGACAGTAGCGCACTGTCGCCATTTATTTGAATTAGGGAGATGATGTATTCACTGCAGCCAGCAGCGCACTGGCGAGACACGATCCCTAGAGTAGAAATGGGTTTAAGAAAATATAGGTTATAGAATATTCCTAAAACTATAGCTAGTGGTCCTTTTGATCGTAGTTACCCTTGAGTCAATATTGGATAGAGTCAAGAGGTGTTCGACTTGGTATCCTATTTGAGTTACGAAACCAAGGGTTTTATCACAGCCCGAGTATACGGGCAAGGCGTAACTCTCGGTGAAATGACTTCAAACGTTATTACAGGTTTAGGATACTATGGAGGATAGGACAATACCAGTATGTCCCAGGAGACCCGAAACCAATATTAGTGGAAGTTTTAAGTTGGATAGCACGTCTCCCTATATAGCATTCCTGGTCCTTGTGACCTATTGACGAGGATATCGACTGACACTAATAGCTTACCTAGAATATAGAATTCAGAAGCCCCTGAACCATTAGTCGACCAAGGCCTTAAGGGTAAGATGATAGTGGGATGTCTATAGAAGCAAGAATACCGGGTAAGGTTTGATTCTCACAAACTCGAACTACTTGTGCCTTCTTTTAAAATTTCGCATACTTATATTTTGACTATCTTGACCAGCGCTGCTATTACAGCCTAGTTTTGCAAGCTTACTCTTTTATCGAGCTTGATTAAAGATATATGTTTATTGGAGACGTCCGCTAACATATTGTCTAATCAGAATCATTGTATTACGGTCTGATCAACCATGATGCATTTGGTTCGCTCTTCGTTTAATTACACTACGTGGATTGAGATATATAGGTATCTAGGATCTCATCCGCGACTGCTTGACAATTCTTCTTGAATTATACGTTCGCCTTTGAATCACGTGATTGTATTCAGTAACCTCTTTCTTGAACTCTTTCTTGTTTTTATCTTTCACTGATTTGGAAAGACAAAACTCGTAATTGGTAGAGAGATACCGCGTATCCCCAGGGTTATGGTAGTTGTATACACAAGGGTAGTTATCGTCAGCCAGCCATATGATTGAGTTACTCGTTCTCCTCTCGACCCCAAACTGTTATCGAGATTTTCAAGCCATCTGAATTTGAGAATGATTAGGGTTTTACCCTTAGTCGTAATGCCAACCCAGGAGACTACTATCCTCAAGAGTACCAACTGTTGTGAGCCTCTAATTGTTGTTTGAAGCTTGCTTTAACTAGAACCTTCTGCCAATAGTCTGGAAGGCTCGACACAAATAGGAATTCACGACTTGGTTGTTAGAAATCTTTTCATATGATGTGCCTTAGAGAATGGTTTACCCCATTGATAACTCTTGTATTCTTGGATGTGTAAGTTCCTCTATTTCGTTGACCCTGTGTCATTGTACACACTCGTTTTCCATTTAGTGAGGAACGACCCTTGACTTGACTTATATCTACCGTATCCCGTATGACGTGCCTTATTTTTTTATTAACAAGAGTCGAGGTACAATATCCGGACTTTTTGAAATTCTTCTAACCTCATCATTCCTAAAGCTATGTCCTAGCTTCTATGGTATGTAGACTGTAAGCCTTTTTAAAAAAATTTGGGGTATGCAAGGATTACCGATTAATTAGAATGATTTCCATTAGGATGATAGTTAGTGTCCCATTGGACTCCCACTTTCCATTTAGATCATTTTGTGTTCCCGGCCGTGTCATTAACAATCGGAGCACGAGACCAGCTGTTACCTTCCAACAAATTTATACGCAAGATCTAGACGAGTCCACCTTCATCTAGGTATATCATGTCCCACTCAAACCCGTCTCCTTGTACCCTATTTTTATGGTACGACTTTCAGGACAAAAGGACTAGCTATAACCCTTACCATAGAACCGGTAAATTCCCGACTTCTATTAGAGCCTTAGCTTCGACTCAATCCCTTTGACCCAATATATGGTTGTGATCTACTCGAAGCCCACTATGCACATACCACTAGTGTGCCACCCAATTGAGGCCTCATGTGCTACTTAAACTCAAAAGTCACTGAAGGTGCATTGGGGCTATGGACCTAGCTAACCAACCTGACTAGCAACTAGCTCAACTATTTGGAAGGAACCCTATTCTAGGATACTCTAATCTAGTAGGAATAGTTCTATCAATGGGATCTTGTCTAGACCATGTAGATTGAAACCCAATGTTCATCCAACCAACGACCGATGTCCAAATAAAGAACCCTGTAAGACCATAACCTTGATTTCCCAAATTTCGTTCTATTGTGGAACCTTGTTTAGAATTTTGGGAACGAAATTTCCGTATTACATGGATTGTAAGACCCTCCAAGAAACGAGGAGTTCTTCAATTTAGCAAGTGACTAGACTAGAGTAGCCAATCTAACAAATAAGGCAGTGGTTCATAAACTTTCTTTCTATCTGTAACATTGGATACTCTCCACTGCTCTTGAAATTTTACGGTGCTCCGATTATTTTGCCTTATCTCCCTGTCCTCTATTTCGGAGCGATGAATAATCATGCTTACTAGAGTTTACTAATATTCTTAGTTACTTGTATAAATTTACTTGTTAAGTTTTTGGGTTGCTTGATAGATACGAGAGGATTTTAGAAACCAGATGTCTAGATATCTGTTGGTAGGATTGTTAGCAACTAGTTAGAAGATTATGAGATTTTAGTTTGAGGAGTAGTGTGACCAAAGGTGGGTAGAAGTCCTCGATGATTCGTAGTTACGAAATGACAAGGAGAAAGATATAAATATTTCTGAGAAATTAAAATTAAGGTTATTGTGGTAATAGTGAATTAATTTATTTATTTTATTTATTATTTTATGTTTGAATTTTTTGCATGTTTACTAGTTAGAATTTCGAGGACGAAATTATTTTTAAGGTGGGTAGATTTGTAGCCTCCCTTCCCGAAAATTTTCAAAATATTTTTTTATTATTTATTTGATTTAAATAGTGATTTTAGAATTTATAATAATTAAATAGTTAATTATTACGGTAGATGATTTTAGCCATGGTTGAGATTTGAAGTACAAGGTGACTAGGAATCATGGCACGGATAGCTCAGTGGCATACTTTGACCAGTGTTTAGTCATGGTAGGGAAAGGCCGAGCCATATGATGTCCTAACTAAGAAAACCAGGCCAAGTTGTGACATGACCATTATAAATATTTAATTATTCATTATTATGTTATTTGACGTTTAGGAGACCCGGTTGTACCAAACTAGTCAAACTGAACCCGAACGGAGCCCAAGCCCATGCAGTGATGTGGGGCATCCAAGATGTCCATGCAAACGTATTTTAAGCATATGCATTATTTTATATTTATTGTAGGATATACAAATGTTTTTCTACAAATAAGTTGTGGTGCGTACTATTAAGGTGGCACTTCTGGGATACTTGTATTGACTTGTGTCGACCATTGGAGCAGGAGTATAGGAGGTTCATCCAAGACTATACCATTAACGGTCCATCTTGTTTTGTTATTACTAGTATTACTATTATTATTCTATTATCAATATTAATGGGTTATCATTAATAATTCTGTTCTATATTGATTATTTGTGTGTGCGAATATATATATATATATAATATATATGTATAATGCACATATAAATATACGTGTATATGTATAGATAGATATATAGTTTTATATATATATATATAAATGCGTGTATGCGTATGTACATATAAATATGTGCGAATATGGGTGTTTGTATGTGTACATAAATTTAGCGTATAAATCAATATGTATATAAATGTGTAAATATATATATTTACATGAGCATTATGTACATATACATATATACTATATACGTATATAAAAGTATTTTTTGAAACTATTTAGAACTATGGCGTATTATTATATAGGATATTTGTGTGTGTGTATATATATATATAGATATATATATATATATATATATATATAAAATAGATATATATATATATAAAATAATATATATATATACTATAAAATATATATATATATCTAAAATATAATATAGATCCGTATAAAATATATATATATATATATAATTATATATAATATACTATATATATATATATAATATATATATATAATATATTATATATATATTAGGGATATTGTATAAGCGTCTAAATATATATTTAAACGATATATATATATATATTATATATATATATATATATAATATTATATAATATATATATATATATAATATACACCACGTGTATTTAGTGTATTTACGGGTATATAAAAATATATGTGTATTAACATAGGTTTAATGTGTAATAGAATGAAAAAGAAAATGGAATAAGAAACACAAAACAATTTTCTTAAAACCGAGCCCACAGAGGCCCAGGCCCAGACCAGCTGCAGGCAGCCCAAGCCGTTTTTCCCCCCACAGAGCAATCCCCAAACAAGGTCGAGCCTTAAGTTTTAGGCAAACGGTGGGTTATTATATATCGCGTATATATATAGAGAGATAGAACGCGAGAGAGAGAGAAGGAATTTCGAGGAAATCACCCAAACCCTAATCTCCATGCCGTGCCCCCAACCTGGCGAACCTGACACCGTGCGCGCGTCGCCACGATGGCCGCCGACCGGCGACAGAGCCGCCGCGCGCGCGCTCAGGCGAACGGTACAGCAGCGGTACCCAGCGAAGAGGCCGACTTTGCGACGCTTTTTTGCAACGCATGGTTAATCGTTTTGCGATCCATCAATTCGGGTATGTTCCGATATGACCCCCTTCAATTCTGTTCAAGTAAATAAATTCTATTAGGCTATACCGATCAGGAGATCATCGTAAAAAACCCGAAAACATGTTCGAAACAGAACATTAAGTAGTCGAAGGACTCCTGTTTGCGGACGAATCCTCATTAACCTAATAACCTTTTTCGAAATCCACTTGAATAGGTTTGTAACAACCTATACGAGATTAAAACCTATTTGGTAGATCCAGATTTATCAAGTATATACAAAGATATTCGAACTCAAAATCATCAAAAATAGTTTCCAAAACTAGGAAAATTGTTCCACACGACGTGCGTCCGCCATTCCGGGCGACGTGGTCGCGAACCGAAAGATCGATAGCTGCATAACAGCTTCGTGGTGTGGTCTTTGACGGAATTCAAATTGGTCGCGTGTGCACGACGAATTTGATGCGTATCCGTCAAAATTCACCGTATCGTGCACTTTGCAAATTTCTCAATTACTTTTGTACGCTCATCGGATCGAACGAAACTTACGCCAGCAGACCGTATCATTTTTTTGGTCCTGTATGCCAAGTTTGGTCCGATTCTGAGATAGTTGATTGGATCGCCGTTTCGCGGGCCCCACGGTCCGACTCGACGGTGATTTGTGCACGGCCCCCGGAATCCAACTCTGGACATCGGTTGGGTTCGTATCAAAAACTGGATTGTAGACATATAGTTTGACGATTTTAGAGACTGTTGACTCTGGCACACTTTTCGTGCAAAACGGGTCCAACGACGGACACCGTTTTGACCCAAAATTACCGTTTTGCCCCTGTGTCCAGAATTGGACTTAAGGACAGGCAATCCTAGCTAATTTGACTATTCTAAAAACATTAGAAATGTTTATTTAGCTTTCGGGGACAGTTGTACGGGTTTTGACTATTGTGGCACATTGAGTAGTTCAGACTGTCGGTTTCACCAGCAGAGGACCACAGGCGATACAGTTTATTATCTGTATTTCGATATTGATATCTATATTTTATGATTAGTCATTGGTTATGTGATTTTATACTCTATTTTAAATTGTTGAGTCGGGAATGGGAAGTACCAAGGATGTGTGATCCGACCGTAGACCGTGTTTATTTTCATGTAGTAGATCTCGTAGACATTGTTTATTTTATTGCAGTAGATCTCGTAGACATTGTTTAATTTCTGCAAGTAGATCTCGTAGACCGTGTTTATTTTTTATGCAAGTAGATCTCGTAGACCGTGCGGTGTAGTGGCCCAGACTGATCACATATCAAAGTACTTCTAACAGTTAGAGAAAGTATTTTGTGTCTATTTATTGCTATTGGTTTTCCGTATTTTCTGTTTATTTCCAAAACTCATGATTGATGTCTAACCTTTGTTTTATAAATTTTTCTTTTTTGAATTGCATTCAGTGAATGTGCTCGTTCCATTCCTGACTGGAAACCAACATTTTCAGGTTAGCCGTAGATTCACTTAGCTTGGAGAGTGACGAGAATACTTGCAGACAAGCCTAGAGACTAGCTAGATAGTTGAGTTGTAGTCATTCATTTATTTGTACAAGTTTATATTTTTCTACAAATGTAAAACTTGTGATCATTGTAAGTTAAATTAATTTGGTGAATGAGCATTATTTGTGATTTGATCTTCATGGCCGTGACAGCGTTCTACCGCCGACACTGCGGCGTAGGCTGGCTTAGACACGTCTCGTATCCGTTTTTTTAAAAAAAAACGGGTACGGGTCGTGACATTTTCTATATTTTATTCGAAACTCTAGAAATAGTTTTAATTGTCTAAAACTTTGATAATTTAGGTTTAGAATGTCTTTAGGGTTTATGAATGGCATTTTTCGAACACGACAAACCCACAATTTCTCTTCAAACCCTAACCCTAAAAAACGACAAACTAGCGAGTCGTTTGTCTGTTGGCCGAGTACAGTAGGACTGCCAAGCATGTGGCAGTCCACATGTAAACAAGGACTACCACAGGCCTGGCAGTCCTCTTTCAATAGAGGACTGCCAGGCCTGTGGCAGTCCTTGTTTACATGTGGACTGCCACATGCTTGGCAGTCCTACTGTACTCAGTTCTGGGGGTGGGGGATAGGGGGTAACAGTTCTATTTTAGTTTGCATTAGTTATTAATTGTACGGTCGCACAATCCATTGTTCTATAGGGATAACAGTCCTCCGGACGCACCAAAAAGAATACGCCCCACCGCGTCAAAGCGGAAGGAACGTACGAAACGTCCTCTTGAGCGTCCGATTACAATTTCCGAACCGGAGCGCCAAGGTCGGGATGGGACACGGAGACCCCCACCGGTTGCACAAGCTCGGTCGAAGCAACGAGCTCGTACTCCTTCTCCTTCTTCCAGTGATGACGACGACGTGCCAATTAGCCAACTCCTACCACCACGTCAAGGTGGTTCTGCTCCATCTGAGGAGGCTGGTCCTTCTGAGGAGGCCGGTCCTTCTAAGCCGCCTGTCCGGCCGCCAGGTTGCTCAATATTGGCTTCTTTTGAGAACCATATTGCATATGCAATATGGAAGGACCCGGTATGTATATTACTTTTGTAAGCTAGCAGTTTAGTATATGATCTATATGTATTTCATATTTTTTACGTTTTTATATGTTGTTTGATATACAGAGGACATATCGTATCCTTAGGGCTGTGAGTCACGGCAAGAAACCGTGTCTTGGCCGTTTAGAAGCTTACCGGAGGCCGTCCAGGAAAAAATCGTACCGAGCGGTTTGCATATTTGGCAGATTATGCCTATAGGACAATGGATAGTGCCCTGATATCCGCCTTTTGGAGAAATGGCACCCGGAGACCAACACGTTTCATCTCCCATACGGAAGATGACCATTACACTTGACGACGTCTACCAGATACTGGAGCTACCAGTTACCGTCGCGTCATGACCAGAGAACATTACAGAGATGAAAAATCCACAAAATGGTACTCGAAGATCGTCAAGTTTGTCTCAAGTAACCTTGGACTTGAGGAAACTAGTTTTACAACTCTCCCCGGCTTCAAGAAATAATATGGAATTCCTCTGTCATTTCTGGTGGAGCACTTCACGAATATGGAATTGGATGAGGATGATGATGAGTTGGTCGACACGATGGCCCGTGCTTACATGCTGTTCGTCCTAGGAATGGTGGGTATTTCGGACAAGTCCGGAACCTCGATACATGCGAGGTACATGCTCAATTTATTGTTCGTGGATGACTTCATTGATATATCGCGGGTAGCGGTATTCTCGCCTATCTTTACCGCGAGCTCGCATCGCATCCCGTGTCGGGACTAAGACAATTGCCGGATACCAACTCTCCTACATGTAAGAAAACTTCCAACGATTTAATCTCGTATACTTCATTTTGTTGTTTATATTTTGTGACTATTAACTTATAATTAATAGGCATGGATATACGAGCACTTCCCGATGCTCAGGCGGGGTGACATGAACCCAATCTATTTGAACACCTTCCTAGAGTAGCTCGATGGAGGCCGACCCAGGTGGAAACCAAGATTGGCAAATACTGGCTTCCATTCGTGAAGTACTTGACAATTTGGTACCAGAAGAGGTAATAAATTGGGACTTATTTTTTTATGTTAATTTTTTTTGCTGTTAACTGTTTTCCTACAATATTTTGGGATCCATACCGGGATTTTCGCGAGGGGAGTCGTGCCATGCAACAAGTTTCTTTATTTCATGGCATGATCACATGCTATGATATCAAGGAGCCGTACATGCCTGATCGTGTACTTCGGCAGTTTGGCTTCGTGCAAAGTGTGCCGAAGCGCACACTACAGATGTTGGAACCTTCCCGCGGGACCCAACCATTGAACTACAAACCGGCGTATTTCGACTGGGTGACCGCTACTTCTACTCCGAGTGGCAAAGGCACCTGCTTGGGGAAGATGAGATCAACCGGTCACCCAGATGGCCGACTGCAGCGAGGACTACATGCCGTACTTTCGGCAGGTCGGACATCCTAAGTTGTTGAACCCTTCAAACCCGGGTCCCGAGGCCGTAGTAGCTGTTGGAAATCTTCCTTCGAAAACATCTTGTATGCTTCATTGGTGAAGAGGTGAGTTTCGCATTAGTAGTTAGTTCGATTTTCATGTTTGTATACTAAATTCAATTATACTTTCATTTACAGTCTAGAAGGGCGAACTGGCCAAGACACTTCGGAGTGCTTGCCAAAGTGATACTAGTGTCTTAGTCGACACTAGTGCCTTGGTCGCCAACGAGCTGAGCGCATCGACGACGAGGTTGAGTTCCCATTCATGCGTAATGCGGAGTCTCGTTCGAAGGCCCGCCATGATATGTAGTATGATTGTCTGACGTCTGATTGTATGATGTTGAATACTTGTGTCGAGCATGTTGTTGGATGTTGATATACTTCTGTTGGATATGTGTTGGATATGTGATATTTTTGGGTGTTGACACTATTTTGGATGTTGAAAATGTGTGGGATACTTTAGATGACGCTATTTTGGGATATCTGTTGAAATAATTCTTGTGTTGACACTATTTTGGATATTGACACTATTTTGGATGTTGAAAATGTGTAGGATATCTGTTGAATATTGTGGAATATCTGTTGAATATTGTGGGATATCTGTTGAAATAATTCTTGTCTTGAAATTCTTATGTTAAACAAGTACTTGCTAAAATGTTCTGTGATTTGATCACAGAACAATTCAACTAGGACTGCCACACACAGGGCAGTCCTTCACATGTGTTGGACTGCCCTGTGTGTGGCAGTCCTTGCTAAAATGTTCTGTGATTTGATCACAGAACAATTCACTAGGACTGCCACACACAGGGTAGTCCTTCACATGTGTTGGACTGCCCTGTGTGTGGCAGTCCTAGATGAATTGTTCTGTGATTTGATCACAGAACAATTCACTAGGACTGCCACACACAGGACAGTCCTTCACATGTGTTGGACTGCCCTGTTTGTGGCAGTCCTAGTTGAATTATTTTGTGATTTGATCACAGAACAATTCAACTAGGACTGCCACACACAGGGCAGTCCTTCACATGTGGGACTGCCCTGTGTGTGGCAGTCCTGCTAAAATGTTCTGTGATCAAATCACAGAACAATTCACTAGGACTGCCACACACAGGGCAGTCCAACACAGTGAAGACTACCCTGTGTGTGGCAGTCCTAGATGAATTGAAGTGTGATCAAACACATGTATGACACACATGTATAACACCCAAAACACACAAAACACACATATAACACCCAGATAAAAGACATAACACATGGATAAAAGTAAGAAACATATATTGGACTTCATATTTCATAGTTTAATGTATACAAAAGTGGTCCTCTATAACCAAAATGCCAAAATATACAAAAGTGGTCCTCCATATAACACATTGATACTCAGTCGATTTTGACGTTACAATGGTCAGCAGGTAAGTCTCTTGGCTCCTCAAACTTCAACAACTTCTTACAATGGTCGATTTGATGATCGAAAGGTGTGGTCCAAGCTCTGGCTTCGACCGGTGCTCTTTTGTACCAAACTGTTGAAGGTGGAAGAATCGGAGAATGACCGATCATCTTTAGTATGACGAAGTGATCACCGATGTGACCTATAGTACATAGGTTAGAATGTCCGTGGTCCGGCGGAGGTGCGTACATCGGAAAGAATGTTTCTCTATACCCATCGAGAAATTACGAGAGGTATCATGTACCTATTGACAAATAATAGCCGCAGACGGGACTGACATGTAGTGGTCTGTCCCGGTAACATTGTCGGTGCAAGGGATACTTAACAACAAACTTGCAACAGTTTCTTCCGCTTAGAAGGCAGAGTAAAATGGAAGATCTCTAACTCCTCGTACAGCTCCTGCCTCACCCGTTCCCATCCGTCTTTGACATCATAACCAAGATGTCTTACAAGCACATGGAATCCACAATAGCCATCACCAGGGACATCGACAATAGCCAAATGTATCGACGAAGCTCAGGTTGGAATTTATCAATATACAAACTCAGTGTTTTGGCTTGCAATGGTATCTTCTCTTGGGAGGTCCATTTTCTCTATTTTTTGGCGAATGACAACTTGCCCTTCCGTGCGGGCGGAGCTTGCTGTAAGCTTCGTTCAACATGCTCAAAGTGCGATGGATCTCTCCTAGTTGACTCCAGCCTTCTCTTCTGTGAACTAGTCAATCTTGTTTGAGGCCTGCCTTTAGGATTGGAAACAACGGTCGGCTCATGCATTGTAGTAGTGACCGGACATGCAATTTCTTGGATTTTAAGCTCAATGGACTGCCGCTTCGCTGCTACTGGGCTAACCACCTTACGTGGAGAAGTTTCAGTTGTGGCAAAGAGAAGAAATCATCGTCCGTCTTCACCACAGGCATCATAGACAACTGCCTCCAACGTTGATCGACTGCTTCTACTGGAATAGGAATGGATTCACGGCAATATTCATTAATCTGATGTGCACAAGGGAGGCCCAGTGTATGTCGATGTACACACCCGCAAACTTGGGGATCAAACCCGACATCCTTTGACCTTTCAATCTCATCACATATTAATGTCAACGTCGTATGTGATACCACGCGAACTAAAGCATCTAATAGTACATTCTTTCTATGCTCATGCTTGACTATATTTAAGCTCATCTCAAATGATGCCTTAATTTCATTCACCGTCCGGTCTACCATAAGATGTATAGCTTGCCAAACAGAGACAAAGTTGCCGAGAGATGATTTTAGTTGTCTCTTCACTACAGAGTGTGCTCCTTCGACACGGTTGGTAGTTGTCGTGCCGTAATGCTTCACCAAATTCGTCCATGCTAAGACGAAGTGTTCTTTGTGCGGTTCAAGCCATGTATCTTTGATGTATGAAATGCATGCCGGCTCCCTCGCCTCCCACTTTTCCTTGAACATGTACCATGCGGCGGCGTAACTGTCAATCGTAGAGGCTCGCCACACACAATTCCAGTCATTGGAGAATTCTTGAAAATTTTGCATGTCAATTTTACCTTCCTCCTTCTGAAACTTCAACTTACATTGGGCTTCAATATTACGATTGACATGCAAAGTGCATAGCAATGTATCCGCTTGAGAAAAAATAATGCGAATAGCATTAATTAGGGCATACTCTCTGTCGGTCACAAGAACTGACGGCTCTGTATGACCGCTGTAAAGTGTTTTCAGTTTCTCCAATGCCCATGTGTAGTCTTTAAGTTTTTCACTCTTCATGAAGCAAAATGCTACCGAGAATATTTTTCGAGTAGAGGTGAATCCGACAATATGAAGGAGAGGCATCTTGAACTTGTTGGTCTTGTACGTGCAATCAAGGACTAACACGTCGGCAAAAGACCTGGCCAGACTTGTGCAATCTGGATCAGCCCAAAAGATTGAAATTACTTCCTTACTCTGGGGATGTGTTCTATGGAACTCAACGTAATGATTATCGGCAAGCAACTTCAGTACTTCTTGCATCGCCATTCTTGATTTGGTCCGAATAGCGTTCGAAGAAGATAGGGCGTTGTATATTGACCTCATCGTAGACATGTTCTTCTCATCTTCATGTCGTATGACTGAATATATTTGTCTCGGTGCAACACTGAAAGTGGACAAGTCTTCGGCTATCTTCTTCTCCGTAGGGTTCAACCGTCCGACATACGGATGACCCAATAGTGTCTCGGCAATCTCATAATTGTGGGTTCCATTCTTCACTTGTACTGACCACTTCCCTTCTCCTTCTTTTCTAATCTGGATCGTGAATGGACAACCACATTTCCTCGTTCCAGCTTTCTTTCTTGGAACTTTATTTTGGATAACTGTGTCTTTCTTGTGCGATCTGAACACACCACCTCTTTCACAGCCAACCATCACACTGTGTCGTCCCGGGCGATTTCGGGCTGATCTGGATATCACTAGAACCAACTTGTTTTTTCCGTCCAACTTCTCGACACCATTGTACCGCATCGTCGCTTGATTGAAACGAAAGATCGGTCCAAAATAAATGCCCTACATCGATTGCAATTGGAGCATGTACCGCAACCTCGGAAGATCGCAAGTCCTACAATAGAAGTTAAAAGTCAAAACTAAACAACTACATAAAGCGTATTATTATTTATAGAGGAGTCTGTACTTGGTCACAAGTTGAGACACTTCAAGCGTATCTGTCTGCAACATATAATCCTTAGTTCCCTAAAATTTAGTTATAAATGTAATATAGTTGCTACTTGAAAGTAACATCAGTATTTGGATCAATGTTCATATTTGGGTTATATATATATATATATATATCTGGACAAGACGTGATACGATTGATCCCTATAAATTTTTTTACTGTTAAAATATGGTTCTGTATTTACTCTTTATGTGATATGTCTTCATTTCTCCACTTAAGTGAATGGAAAATGATACTCATATTATTATTTATAGAGTTAGCTAGAGGATCATGTTAAAAATATTGGTGATAAGTTGGTAAGGCAGGCTGCTTAAAAGAGGAAATGACTTGGACACAGAGGACTGCCACAGATGTGGCAGTCCCTCACATACAGAGGACTGCCACAAATGTGGCAGTCCCTCACATATATAGGACTGCCACATCTTTGGCAGTCCTATATATGTGAGGGACTGCCACATTTGTGGCAGTCCTCTGTGTCAAAGTCCAATTTTTTACCCGAAGTAAAGTTCAAGTGTAGTTACCACGAGGGTTTCCGATGCGTCAAAGTGTTCTTCGGACGTTGTGGGAGGAGAGTATCCAGCATTTGATGGTCCGGGTTGTTCCATTTTCTATTTCTTTCTACATTAAACACAAAATTCAACTTTTATATGTAAATTTAGGTTAAAACTTAAAATATTACACAATAATAAATTCGACGACTTACAAATAAATGGGAGAAGTGATTCACACTGTATTCTACCAAAAATCTTCAACAATTTTAGGTTGGTGGACAATTTCACCTAGGTTAGGTTAATTATAGGTTTATATGAGGAGGAGAAAAAAAGAGTGGAGGAAGAGAAGTAGTAGAGGAAGAAAGAGAGAGATGAAATAAAATCAAATTGGCTTTTATAGTATTTTTTGGGCTGCCCCCCTAGTAAAAAAAACCAATGGCAAACTTGTAATTTTTTCAAATTTTTTTGGATTGTCCCCTAGTAAGAGCATCTCCAACCCTATTGTCTTGTTAAGTGTTGTGAGTCTTAGGTGGCTTCTATGTGGCATGAGCCACAAGACATTGTCTTGTTTATGTGGCAAAATTATATCTCAAAAGACAATGGGATAAAAAAACTCTCTCCAATGCAAAAGTATTGAGGAGACAATAAAAAGTATTTTTTCAACTTCCAATGCAACTTTTAAGACAACTACTCATCTTCTTTCTTTTTTCTAATATTTTTTATTCATAATTGATGACATGGAAAAGAAGACATTGTCAAGTGCATTGTCTAGAACAAGACAATCAACTTCACAATGTCTTCTTTAATTTTTGCCACATAAGCTTCACAATTGACTTGACAATTGCATTGGAGAAGAACTTTTGAATAAAATTTTGTCATTCCTATGTGGCAACAACTTTTTTCCAAAGTCACAATAGGGTTGGAGATGCTCTAAATGTGGTGGTGCCCTAAAAAAAACCTTAATTAATGGAATTAATGAAATTAATGGTATAGTTTTAATTAATGAAATTAATGGTATAGTTTTAATTAATGAAATTAATGGTATATTAATGATCAACTTTGGATACCAAATCAAACGCGTGCTGCTACTTCAAAAAGAAAAAAAATTGGCCTCTCACTGTCGTCACCACCTCTCCACCTCTGCCCGCCGCCCGCCGCCGCCGCAGTTCGATCCTCTCCCCGGCGCCATCCGATCCACTCTCGAAGCCGTCAGTGACCGACCGACCCATCAACGGCGCAGGCGCCTCGACGGCGGAGGTCGGGCTCCTCGCGGTTGCTTCTTCAACAAAAAATTGGTAAAGATATTTAATTAGTTTAATTACTGTTTAATTTGTTTATCCTTCCAAATCCGCCCACATCCGCGGCGGGGGAGAGGATGTGGATTGTTGGGAAGTCGGTGATTCCAAGGAGGGGACAGGAACTGCTGCACACTTCCCTTTGCAAATTCCCTCGTGATTAATTGTGAGTAATATGTCAATATTTATGAGAGAGGAAAGTTAAATGCAGCAGCAGTAGAATTGGTGGGTCACTCTGTTTCCGTTTTTGGGAAGAACAAGAAAATGGAGGAGGAGAAGAAGAGGACGGTGTTTGTGACGGTGGGGACCACCTGCTTCGACGCCCTCGTGAAGGCAGTGGACTCCCATCAAGTCAAGGAAGAGCTGCGGCGGAAGGGGTACACCCATCTCGTTATTCAGATGGGCCGCGGATCGCACATCCCATCCAAGGTTTGCTCTGTCCTCTCGCCTTTCGAGTTTGTTGATTTATGTGTTCAATTTCGTCATTGAATTGCTTGTTGGACACTGTAATTTTATTTATTCTTTGATGGGTCGAACAAGTTTCATGCTGGACCGATATGTAGGTGTAGGTTTGCTGATATGTAGGTGTAGGTTTGCTGAAATTACTAAGGGCACCACCAGAAGTGATAGGGGCTATCATATGATGGGGGCATCACTCTTTAAAAGTGGTAAGGGCAACACACAGGCAACAAACCATTCAAACACCCAAATTCTTCTTCCTCTTACAATCTCTTCCTCTTAAAGTTGTAAAAGTGGTAGGGGCAACACACATGCAACACACCATTCCAAACACCCAATTCCTCTAACTCTACACAACTTCCTTTTCCTCTTACGACCTCTTCCTCTTTTCGAACTCTGTTACAAGGGTTTAGTATGACAAAGAACTGCGAGAATCTTGTCAGTCCTAAGACAGAAAATTCTCTGTCTTAGGACTGATAGGATTCTCGCAGTTCTTTGTCATTCTCAACCCCGACTGTCACAATTCCTAAAGCTTCTAAACCCCGACTGACAGGATTCTGACAGTCTTAACAATAGTCAGTACCGTCAGAATTCTGACGGTACTGGGATATATATATATATATATATATATATATATATATATATATATAATTGTATGTTCTAGGAGTGTCAGGATCTGGCAGTCCTAATTGACAAAATCCTGACACTCCTTTGTTGTCTCCACTCCGACTGTCACGATTTCTAAAACTTCTAAACTCCTAGAACGAGTTTCGAAACCACCTAGTAATTGTGTTCGAGATAGGAAGAGTTGGAAAGAGGAAGAGGTTGCAAGAGGAAGTTGTGTGAGAGGAATAATTGTGTTCCAAAGAGGGAGAGGTTGCAAGAGGATGTTGTGTGAGAGGAAGAGGAAATATGAGAGTTGGTGTTTAAAATTGTTTGTCCTCTTAACATTTTTAAGGGTAATTTAGGTATAAAAAACTGACTATATGTTTTAAAAGATGTGATAGCCCATAGATGTGATAGCCCCTACCACTTTGTGTGTTGTCCCTAGTAATTTCATTTTAGAACTGGGTTTTGAAAATAAAAAGAGAGAAAAAATGTAGTCAAGAATGTAGTTTCACAAAAAGTCTAGTCAGACTGGAGTTCCGCTTACTAAGATTTGGGGTGGGGTGGGTGAAGTTTCATCCAAGTCCAACCCCCCCCCCCCCCCCCCCCCCCCCCCCACCCACCCACCCACACACACACACACACACACACACAAGTTAAAGCTATTTGGAGATTGGAGGCCTAAACCCATGAAACTCCAATTTTCTTTTCCAAATGACGATCCCAAATTAGGCATAAGTTTAGGGTACCTCACGGACGAAGGCTCGAGATGTTGCCCATTGTCCACCTTTTGCATCGTTTCGGAAGCAACCTTTTCTACCACATGAAAACTTATGCATTCAATTAACAAAGGAATCCTCTATCCATCCCACACACACCATTTAGACTTGACTATACTTGCTGTCGCTCCTGGAGTTTTGGTTAAGATCTGGGAAGTATGTTGCATTAGGTTGGCATGCTGATCCTAACTCGACATACTAAAGGCTATTTTTAGCTTTCATTTGGTTTAAAATATGTACTGATCACACAGTTCTTTGCTGGTGTTGGACCTAGGCTTTTGTTCTAATTAGAAAGTAAACTATGTATTAAAAGGAAACACCTGTTTATAGATTAAGATGTCCATCAAAGAAAGGTAGTGGCTGTAATATGACAGGAATGAAGTTTATAACTGGCCTTGTTGCTACATTTCTGTAAAGTGTAATGGCATCCTCGACAGAGCTAATATGGATTATAGTTTGCAGGATCGGCCGTTATCGTTCTAATATGGCTGATACCAATACGGTTTGACATGTCCCGATCCGGTACCGACCGCTGCTGATACTGACGTTGGGGGTCTCTTTCATAGTCAATTTGGTAAAGAATATTGAATGATAAAAACCAATCAACCAGGCCGTAAAAGCACAGTAAGGTTGTAAAAGCATATAAATGAAGAAAATTTATTTATTGCAGGTAAAACAATCAGCAAGAGCATCTCCAATATATGGGGCTAAAAATGCATCTTGGGGCACAAGTTTATAATAAAGAAAATAAATCTAGGGCATGTCGGAATAATAGAAAAAAGGGTTACGGGTATTGAAATTTTTTCCTCACTCATTTTCAAAGCCAAAATGGGTTGGGACCATCATGGGGCTCAATTGAGTCTTACTATTCTACAAAATGAGCTCCTACATTCTGAATGTAAAAATTTTCAGACCCAGTCTACTGCTCCTGTGGCTGGGATGGGACCACCAGGAGCTCCAATTACGCCTTACTATTCTACAAAATGAGCCCCTACATTCTGAATCTAGAATGTAGAAATTGGAATGTGCCCTACTTTTGATGCTCCAAGGATGGCTATTATTTCATTCAATATTAAGAAAAAACAGATAAAATACTCAAAATTATTACGTAACAACAAATAAAATACTTAAAATTATGTCTAAATGTATAATCTTTTCCCCTTATTTTTAATAATTATTTGTTTTCCAATACCAAAAAATTGGACACTCCAATCCGAAAATGCCGATATCGCCGCTCCCGATACTCATAGGAAGGGTCCGATACCGATACTGCGAAACTTCATATATATATATATATATATATATATATATTTTTTTTTTTGGAATAAGGGTGAATTTATTTCTCGCATATAGCGGAAAAGGTATTAAAGTACAACATCACAACTTTCCTAGCCCCAACATACTATTATGGGACCAATACAGATACATCGAATTCTAAATTATGTAGAATTCCAATAGGGGGGTAGTCAAGCCCTCAAAGATACGTCTGTTCCGCTCCTTCCAGATGTGCCAAACAGACGCAGCAAGACGAACTCTGGCTCTTCTAGCCCCCGGATCCCGGCTACTGTGATCACGGATCCAGCTGAGGATGCTCCGGATGTCTCGATCTATCCCAACTCTTCCTCTCAGCTGTGCACACTGCTCAGTCCAAATGTGCCAAGCCACCGGGCAACCAAAGAATAGGTGCCCCATCGATTCATCTTCCTCATTGCATAGCACACATTTGGCATCCGGGATCTGCATCCCAAACCGGAGTAGTCTGTCTCTCGTCATCAGTCTACCCCGGAGAAGGCGATATGCACAAAGTTGCATTTTCCGAGCTACGCCCTTTCCCCAGATGAAGTCCACCTCCTCAGCCTGGTCGTGGTGGGTCCGAACCAAATCGTAGCAGCTACGAAAGCAGAAATGACCTGACCCGTCCCCCGCACCTGGTACTGCCCAGTTCCATGTATCCTCAGCCTGGCTAGCGTCGATAGTAATAAGGCGGATCTTCTCAGCTAGCTGCGCTGTATAAGTATATCCCTCTGGCCTCCAAACTCCATCTCTGATGATCCGACTGCAGGTGAGCCCCCTGCCCGCTTCTCTGTCCAGCTGCCCCCCCCCAGACGCTCGAGCAAGGATCTGGAACCCAACCAAGGGTCCAGCCAGAGGTCTGTAGTCGTCCCATCCTTCATGTGCCTGCAAATAGCGGTCTGGAGCACCGGCCTACACCTCAGGATGGCCTTGAACGTGACCGAAAAATTGTT
The DNA here is from genome assembly GCA_029216955.1 of Iris pallida. Taxonomy (NCBI): domain Eukaryota; kingdom Viridiplantae; phylum Streptophyta; class Magnoliopsida; order Asparagales; family Iridaceae; genus Iris; species Iris pallida. The sequence goes on from JANAVB010000197.1 coordinate 7,284,041, forward strand.
GTCTATCCTGCAAGCCTAGAAGTTGGTCCTCCTCAGGTATCTGCTTGCCATCCAATCTGCCCAGAGCGATCCCCCCTTGATGAATCTCCAGGCCATCTTCACACAAGCTGCCTTTCTGACTGTATGAAGAGGCCTCAACCCCACCCCTCCTTCCTCCCGTGGCCGACATAACTGGTCCCAGGATATCGCATGCATCCCTCCCCTCCAGATGAAGTCAGCACAAATGGCCTCCACTTTCCGAATAGTAGCCGAGGGGATCTGGATAGACTGGAACCAGAACATCGTGATGCCAGCAATAACCGAACGCACCAACTCTATCCGGCCTCCGAAAGATAGACCCGCAGCTTGCCATCCTTCCACTCTCCTCTGAGCAAAGTCCACCAAGCTGTGGCAATCCTGCTCTCTGGCATAGTTGACTGTCAGCGGGACTCCCAGATATTTCACTGGGAGCTCGCCTCTGTCCACGCCCAAGGCGAATGCCCTCTCCTCCTGCTGTGTACATCGGGAGCTGAAATAGACTCGGCTTTTCTCCCTGTTCAATTGGAGCCCAGATAACCGTCTGAACTCCTCCATAATGTCAGAGAGCGCTCTCATTCCCCGCATGGAAGGCTGGAGCAGCACCAATAAGTCGTCAGCATAGATCAAGTGGGATACAACCGGACTCACCAAGCGAAAAAGTGGGACGATCCTCTTGCTATGTACTGCCATATCCATCAAACATGTAAAGTACTCCATCACCAGGGTAAAGAGGTACGGTGAGAGTGGGTCACCCTGCCTCAATCCCCTGTTGCTCCTGAAATAGCCATGCGGCATACCCTGGATGAGGACAGAGAATGTAGGGGAGCAGATGCACTCCCTTACCCTCTCAACCCACCTCACGTCGAACCCCATAGCAAGCATCAAGTGACACAGGAAGTCCCGGTTGACAGTATCATAGGCTTTCCGAAGGTCAAGTTTCACACAAGCCTTCATCCCCCCAGGTTTGCTGAACTCTCTCACCATCTCATGAGCAAGGAGGCTGTGCTCCGCTATCGACCGTCCCTTGATGAATGCTGCTTGATTTCGGGACACCAATCCCTGCATAATCACCTCGATACGCCTGCACATAAGGTGAGTAATAATCTTGTAAAGAAAATTGCAGCAAGCAATGGGTCGAAAATCGGCAAGAGAGGTCGCTCCCTCCTTCTTAGGAACCAGCGTCAAGAATGTGTGGTTCATCTCCTTCAGGAGCTTGCCTGTCGCAAAGAACTCCTGAACTGCCGCCAGAACCGGGGCCTTAAGCACCCCCCAGTGCCTCTTAAAGAACCCAGAAGAGAATCCATCAGGCCCCGGAGCTTTATGAGGATTAGCCTTCATCACAATGTCTTCAACCTCCTCCATCCTCACAGGAGCCAAGAGCAGACTATTCCCATGCCGGGTCACCAGTCTCTTCGTGACAAGGGCTGGGAACGTGTTGGTATAGTCCGTCTGCTGATATAAGTCAGTGTAAAATCTGACGGCCTCCTCCTGAATCTCCATCGGATCCCCAACAAGGCGTCCCTCAGCATTCAGAAGTCTGGGGATGCTGTTCCGGTGCTGACGGGTGCGGATCACATCGTAGAAGAATTTGGTGCAGCGATCTCCATCTTTGAGCCAGGTACATTTGGCCCTCTGAGCCGCACTGATCTCCTCCTGCAGTCTCATGGTGCTGACCTCCTCGATCAAGATCTTCTCCTTAGCCGCCAGCTCCCCGTTCATAATGTCAGCTTGGAGTGCCACCTGGATGTCCCGAAGCTCGGCTTCCTTATCCGCCATGGAGGTCCGCGGTCTCGTCTTAACCCATCCCCTGATGGTCCGCTTGAGCTGCTTAAGTTTGTGAACCATGCGGAACTGAGCCGTGCCTTCCGGGAAGTGTTCCATCTCTCCCATAACCGCCTCCTCATATCCAGCCGACAAGTACCAGCTGTTGTTATACCGAAATGGCCTCGCCCTCTGAATGGATCTCTCACAAAGGCCAACCCGGATAGGGGAATGATCGCTAGTATCCGCCGCAAGTCCTTCCGCCACCGAGTTCGGGAAGCACCTGAACCACTCACTATTGCCCAAGGCCCGATCCAGCTGACAAGCAATCCGGTTAATAGTAGCCTTGTTGTGCCAGGTCCATATATGTCCAGCTCGCTCCAACCCTCGCATCCCTGACCTAAGCAGGCACATCTGGAAGTCATATAAGATCGGGTCCGGAACAGGACGACCACCCACCTTCTCATGACGGAGTAGCATAGCATTGAAGTCCCCCATGATGAGCAGGGGAAGATGCATGTTGTCCGCCAGAAGACCCAGATGCACAATATCCTCCCATAAAGCCTCCCGGAGTCTCCGATCATTATGTCCATACACAGCACCCAGGATGAACCGGAACCCCCCTTTGTTCTCGAAGGTGACGCCGATGAGTTGTTCTGATTTATGGATCTGCACCCCCTCCCAGCTACCTTTGTTCCACCTAACCCAGATCCTTGCCATATCACAAAGATCTAAGTTATGAATATGATCCCAGTCTGCCGGAGTCCTACGCGATAGCATAGCGGCCCCTCTAATCTTCGTCTCCAGCAGGATAGCAATGTCACATGACTCCCTTCGCAGAACCCTCCCAATCTCCCTCCATCGCCCAATGGAACACCTCCCCTAATGTTCCATGCTAGGACCGACATCTAAATAAAAGAGGGGGGGTCCCTCTGGAACTCATCTGGATCGACACTCGAGGGAAGTGTCTCATCCGCCTTATCAATGACTGCATCTATCATGGAGGAAGGGGCAAGATGGGCCTGGATCCTACTGAGGGTAAGAGTCCAGTCAGGATTGTCTTCGGACTGGTCGTCCATATCCCTCGCCTGAGGGATATCCTCCCGTGTAGCCGGAGCGTGTCTCTTCCTGCTGCTGTACACCTGGATCGCCTGGTGTGTCTCCATCACCCTCTGACCGCTACCAGCCTCGCTCATACCCCTGGTCACAATGGCCCTCTGTGGCCTGAACGGGACCAACGCCCCCTGTGTGCTCTCCTGTCTCATCGGTGATCCTGACTCTAGCCTCCTATCAACCTCCATCCCTGTGTCCTCCTCCATATGTCTGACTGTCTCCGTCTCTCCAGACAAGTGACTGGGTGTCGACGATGTCCCAGGTGCTTCCGTCCGAGCCCCCCGTGGCCTGGCAATCTCCTTCCCCTTGCACTTGCACGCACTGGTAGTGTGCCCAAAGCACTCACAACGAGAACACATGGGAGGGACCCAATCATATTCCACCGCCTGTGTCAGTACCTCCCCTGACGGTACCTGATACTCAAGCATACTCGGCAGCTCCGAGCCCGCCTTTATCTCCACGAAGACCCGAGCATACATCAGTCTGGTGCGGAAAGTGGTGGCCTCGTCAGCTTTTATCGGCTTCCCCACAAGACTGGCGAGTCTCATGAGGAGCGGGATACTCCAATATTGTACGGGGAACTCAGGGAATCTGACCCATATGGGAATGGCGTTCAGCACCTCCTTCTCACATCGTAGCTCCGGCGTCCACTCCTTCAGGATAATAAGCCGCCCATCAAATGACCAAGGCCCTCCCTGTAAGATCCTGGACACATCCTCCGCTAACCCAAATTTGACATAATAGAACCCGTTCTCACGCGAGAAGAATTCCATGCTACCTTTGGGTCTCCAGACCCGCTCCGCATACCCCGAATTTGGCCATAGAACGGCTTGTTCCCTAACACATAGAGCACCAGGGTGTTCTTCCAGAATTTGGACACGACCGCTATTTCTTCAGCGGGAAAGTACGTCCGGAGCCCTCCTCCAACTGACATCGGTGGGACAAACTCCATCGACATCGGGCTTTTCGCTACCACCGGCGTGCAGACCTCTTTCCATGACCGAGGCCTCTGCTCCTCAACGTGCGTCCTGGTCGGGGGATTTATAGGACACTGGCCTGGCCTGCCGGTATCAGTCGCAATACCCTTAGCCTTCTCGGCCGCCGTCGCCTTTGGCCTCCAACCCGAGACGGATTGCACCGTGCCTCCCCCACGGCGCCGGGAATCCATAGCGCCGATCAAGGGTCGATTCCCAGAATTCCCTGGCCCCGCCCTTCCCGAGACTTGGGGCAGTACCCCTCTCCGTCCTCCAGTCCGTCGTCTCGTCACGGTCTGCCAGCCGGCATCCCCATTTTTGTCCCTTCCGGAACCAAACTCGAATATGGGATCTACTCCGGAAGTGTTGCCGCCGCCTCCACCCGTCCCCCCCCCCCCCCCCCCCCCCGCGTCGGGGGTTCACACCGCCGCCACCAGTCCGAGGACCGCTGCCCCCGTTGCCACCCGACTCCTCCCGACCCCCCCCCCCCCCCCCCCCCCCCCCCCCCGCCTAGGGGGGTCCCGCCGCCGATGCCTCCCGCCCCCCTCGCCTGGGGGGGTCCCGCCGCCGATGCCTACCCACCCACCCCCGCCTGGGGGGGGTCCCGCCACCGACGCCTCCCGACCCCCCCCCCCCCCCCGCATGGGGGGGTCCCGCCGACGCCTCCCGACCCCCCACCCCCCCCCCCCCCCCCCCCCCCCCCCCCCCCCCCCCCCCGCGTGGGGGGGTCGCGCTGCTGCTGCCGCCTGTGGGTTGTCCACCCCCTCCCAGCCGCCGAGGCCCCTTCCCCGCAACGGGGGAGGGGGGGAGGGGTCGGCATCAACGCGAAAACCCTAGGTGACGCGGTCGCGCGATCGCCCATCAGAGAACTTTTTTATATTATATATATATATATATATATATATATATATATATATATATATATATTAGGATAAACTGCAAAGTCGATTAATTTTAGGAATCAATCTTGGAGTGAACTGATATTGTGCTTTTAAGTCTGTGCAGTGAGCCAATGACTCATTGGTGTTGCCCATATGGTTTCAGTTTTTTTTTTTTTTTTTTGCGAAGCTGATCCAAAGCCAATTCAAAGTATCGCCATCAACTAACAGCTTATATATATATATATATATATATATATATATATATACTTTTTTCAAGCATAGTGTAACCCTACAGGATTTGAGTTATATAGAGAGAAAAGGATACACCTAGACAATGTCGGTCTCATTTGATGACAACATTTAGGTTTGAGCTTTGAATCAACTTCAAGCTAATGGAACCTTTAGTTGGATCAACAGTTTCATGTATACTCCAGTTCGGTTGAAGTAGTTAAAGGATTTCGATTACTGATTCTATTTATACAATATGACTTGGAAACAATCAATTAAGTGTGAGAAGAAGTTATAAGGCTTACATTGACAGGACTGTAATTTGGCTAGCGAAAATTTATGTTACAGATACGGACAGGGACACGATACTATACGGGATATGGACATTTTCTAAAGGACGTCTCAGTGCCACGAGGCTCCCACTTATGCAGATATGGACATTTTCTAATAGAAACAAGAGTGATTACATGTTGCATGAGTGCGGACACGGACATGATATGTATACGGACACCATTTTGTGGGTCTTTGCAATATAACTGCACAGACAGTGCAAAATAGGCAGTGGCACACCAAAATCAATGATACGTGTCTCCACGTCTGTATCATGTTGTGTGTATTCATTTAATGGACCATCCATTCCATGTAACTGAGTACAATAAAAACACTATAATGATGATACACAAACATAGAGGAATTGAAAGACTAGATGGAACTATACTGGCCTTAACTTTGAAGCTGGCAAAGTTACTCTCAACAGGTCGAGTGCTATAGTCTATCCCTATGTATGTATGATTAATGGAAACTGGCACATGGTGTTTGTCACTGTAACTCTCCTAAATTTACAGAAGGATACAGCTTTTGTAGATATAGGTATATTTAACATGGATTAGTTATGTCACTGGATATATTTGTGTATTACGAGACCTAACAAGTATAAAAATTGAGCAAAAGGATTGAAATCTTTATGGTAATTGCTAACTGGAGACGTAATATTAGTATATTACTCATCTTATGAGTATCTTATTATTCACATACGAGTTCTGCCTTTAAACAAGTCATGAGTACATGTGCGGCGTCGAACAAAGATCGGCACAGTGAATTCCAGTAGGATGAATTAACCTACATATCAGAGGCTAGGTCCATAGTACTAAGGAACCCCTTCCGATCCCCTCCCACCACCACCACCACCACCACACACACGCACACACAAACCCCCCCCACCCCCCCCCCCCCCCCCACCCCCCCCCCCCCCACCACCACCACACACACACACACACACACACACACACACACACACACGCATTCACACACACACACACACACACACCAACATGCCTTTCCCTACCCTCACCAATTTCCCGCTCCTCTGCAGCCTCCTCCATCTAGCCTTCAGGAGAGGCAGGCTGATATTTTTTTTCTGACAAATATGGATGCCAAATAATAGGACCTTGCATCAGCAAGCACTAGGAAACTAGATTTCTCATACATGGGTGTGCCTGTACATCCTACATTTAGAAGCAATTTTCTCTACTTCCGCTGACTTTAGTATGAATTGACTGACCCTGCCCTAGGTAGATCCACAAACTAGCCAGTAAACAGAAAGTGACAAATATATCTTGTTTTTTGGCCTATGTGCACCAATTACGAACCTCTTATTTATATTTCAGCTACTAGACCTGAGCATGACTAATTTGGTCAAAGAATGGTAATGGCTCTGTAAAATGATTGGAATGAAGTTTTTAATTGGTCATACTACTAAACTTTTAAGTGCAATGAGAAGTCTGACAGAGCTAACAGGGATATGTATACATGTATATTTAATTTATGCTATGGATATTTAGTATAAATGGCAAGGGAGATTAATTTAGGAATCAATTTTGGGAGGAAAATAAACATCGTGCTTTTTAAGTTCCCTCTGTGACATCATTGGTTTTGGCTATGTGATCTCATTTTTCTATGTGAAGCCGACCCGAAGCCTATTGAAAGTATCGCCATCGGTGGATACTATGTTTAAACCTATTATAAATGAATGATAGTACTTTGTTCGAGCATAATATAACCCTACAGGATTTGAGATATACAGAGAAAAGGATGTACTCCTTGCCAATTTCGATCTCATTTTCTGCTGCTGTCACCTGGACTCTCATTTGCTGACCACCTCTTCTGATGCTGTCACCTGGACTCTCTTTTGATGGCAACATTTAGGTTTGAGCTCTGAATTGGCTGCGAGCCAATAGGACCTTTAGTTGGATCAATGGATTCCTGTATATTCAAGTTCAGTTAAAGTAGTTAAAGGATTTCAACTACTGATTCTATTTATATAATCTGACTTGGAAACAATCAGTTTAAGTGTGAGAATAGGTAATAAGGCTTGGATTGACAGGAGTGAAGTTTGGCTAGCCAAAAGTTAATATGACAGATTTGTTCTATGTTGCATTAGCATGTGGCTTGGCAGATGCTATAGGCAATGCGGAGGATTATGGAAAATTTCATAAGAATCCATTTTATTCAAATTGTGTTATATTTTATATACCTTGTAAGTGCAAAATTCAAAATTGATCTGAAATAAACTGAACCATGGAAAATAACCAGAGTCTGAAGAGCATGATTCTTTCTAGTGCCCACACTTACCATGAGATACCTAGGCTTCATAGTTTGCAGTATCGGCCGATACCAATCCGATACGGCCGATACCGATACGGTTTGGCATGTCCCGATCTGATACTGACCGATCCCCGATACTAATCGATACTGGTCGAGACCGACATTCAAGGTCTTTTTTCCGATCAATTCGGCAAAAGAAAAATGAACAAAAAAGGCCAATCAATAAGGGTGTAAAAGCATATTAAGGTTGTAAAAGAATGTAAAAGAAGAAAACTAATATATCGCATGTAAACCTATCGGCAAAGGTGACTACTATTTTATTCAATTTTAAAACTACTAAGAAACAACACTGGAAATACTTAAAATGATGCCTAAACATATAAAGTATATTTTCTAAAATGTTAATATTTTACTAATAGTTATTTTATTTCCGATACCAAAAAATTCGATACTCCGATCCGAAACTGCCGATATCGCCGGTATGGCGATATTGCCAATACCAATACACATGGGAATGGTTCGATACCGATTCCGATACTGATATTGCGAACCTTGCTAAGCTTACCAGTCAAGGTATACATCTACTGTCCATATCATGTTCTAAACACAGCTACGAAATAATAGTATATTCAATGCTAGGAAGCACGAGAATTGCAAAAATCGGTGTTGTCTGCAACTCGTCGTGTCAAACACGTATCAGATATTGTAAACACTCTAAAATACAGTAGGACACATCAAAATCAAGGGACACGTCAAAATTAACTTTTTTTCGTGTTGACATGTCCTCATGTTGTTTTCATGTTCGTGCAACATTCAATGTAACTGAATATAATAAAAACATTATTATTGATGATGCACAAACAGAGAGAATTCAATGACTAGATGGACCTGTACCGTCCTTGACCTCACCTTGAATCTGGGGAAAGTTGGTCTGAACAGGTTGAGTGCTATATGTGCCCGAGGATCTTGGCCAGTTACATGATATGTATGTACACATGGTGCTTGTCACTGTAACTCTCCAAACTTTAGACAAGGATACATCTATTGTAGATGTACGCATACTTGACATGGATATAGTTATATGTCTCTCGGTATATACTTGTGTATTACGAGACCTAACAAGTATAAAACTGCACAAAAACATTGAAATCTTATGGTAATTGCTAACTAGAAACATGATACTCTTCCATCTTGTGTTAATTTTATTATTAATAGAACTTTATGAGTTCATTCCTTCAAACAATACACATAAGACCATGTGCTGTGTACAGACACATATCAACACAGTGAATTCCATTAGGGTTAAGTTTCCTACATATCATTGGTTAGGTTGATCAATAGTTCTAAGGAACCCTCAGATCGACAGTTAGGGTGAAATTTCCTACATATCATTGGCTAGGTTGATCCATAGTTCTAAGTAACCCCTCCCCATCCCCCCCAACACCACACCATTCCCCCACTCTCACCTACTTCATGCTCCTCTGCGGCCCCATCTAGCAATCAAGGAGAGGTCGGCCTATAGATTCGATCTCTGACAAATATGAACTCCCAATAAAACAGGACCCTATATCAGCATGCACTGCTAAACTAGATTGCTCGTATACGGGTGTGCCTTTAGACCTTCCATTTGCATGTAATTTTCTCTGCTTCCATTGACTTCAGTATGGATTGACCAGTCTTGCATAGGTTTATCCGCAAACTAGCTAGTGAACAGAAAGCGACAGATATAAGTAGTTTTAGGTTCATGCCTATGTATATCAATTGAGATAGTTCTTAATTATATTTCGCCTACTAAACCTGATCATATATAATTTGCGAAAGAGTTTAGCTTTTGCAAGGCTCCACATCCTAGTTTTTGTTAGCTAATAAAATACAAATCTGCTTTAGGGGGTGCTATCAATTAAGCTATGGGAGATCTTAATAATTGTCATATATGTGTTGTCAAGTAGAAGTTTAGATTGTTATCTTTATCGGGGACGTAGCATAGTTTTATGATTTTGGTGGGTGACTAAATTGGCCTTGATTGGTAAGTGGAGAAAATCTTAATGATGGGTACTTGGATAGCAGGCCTACTGGACCAAGGGAGTGGTTGAATTTTGATAAGTTGTTCGCATGTCCATGGATTTCTCTCTTACTCTATGTTCTCTATTTGCACTTCATTAATTCTGTTCTCTACTCCATACTTGCCCTAGTTTTTTCTTAATTTCCTATTGTTGCAATTTGGTTACTTCAGTCAGTTTGCATTTGCATACATAACATGTTGCCTATTCTACTACCCTATCTACCCTTCCACCTTTCCCTGGAGTTGTTACTTTGGGGGACAAACAGAAATAGTAAACAGTCATATATTCCAGTTTTCTTCTCATCTATAAATTCATTTACATAAGTGTGATTTTAAACCTTCTTCATGATGTGCTTGATGTATTTTGGCAAATGCTTTCGGGGAAGCTGCTCAAGACAATTTTTCTTACGAAAAGCACAAATTATGATTAAAACTTGAAAGGAGAATTTTTTTTTTTCATTGTCAATCATATACTTCAGCATCGTTATTTTTCACTTGCTTTGCAAACTGTTTAACTTAATGAAATATTATTCTCTTCTTTGGAAAGGTCCTTTTCCGTTTTTATGGAAAACTTATGATTGGATTCTTGTTTCTAAATTCAGTTTTCTGGAGAAGATGGCTCTCTTGCTGTAGACTACTTTACTTTCTCTCCGAGCATTGCCGACTACCTGAGATCAGCATCCCTTATTATCAGCCATGCAGGTAATTTGGGAGCACCTTAACAATAGAATAATCTTATTCTTAGTATCATTGCATAATGTGCACAGGAACCATGCACTTGTGCATGCCCAGATACATAAACTTACATGAAGGAAACTAATTTTGGTTTCATCTTTTCCTTACAATTCTACAAAGATGAAATTGAGTCAATTAAAGAACCTTGTTATTCTACTTTCTTTAGACTAAACTTCAGTCTGACAGAAGTTTGGAGAGAGATTCCATGGTTGCATGATTCTAAGCTACCTGAGTGATAAGGACGCTTCCCTACCACTGACTAGGATACTTGTGTGGTCCGGTTCCAAGCTAACCCAAGAACCAACACATCCATTATGGTGAAAAGTTTTTGGCCTAGTACAAAACGAATCAACATCCAGCCCTAATTACTTTGGCTGTGGAGTCTTTTGTACTACAGAATTACCGTTGTAGATTCATGAGAGAGAAGGCAGCCAGAATTAAGCAGCTATACACATAGGAAATGTTTGGAGCGACTAAAGAGGCACTTGACTCTCTATGAAGAAGGGAAGAGAAGGGAGGAGAAATTTAGTATCTTAGGAGATTCGGCTATTGGCCTGCCAACTTGCCAAAGTTTGGAGCGACCAAAGTCCAAAAGATGATAAAAGAATGAAGAGACAGTCCATGTACTCTCCGGACAAAGAGGCCTTAGTACGGACTAGTCTTGATGATGCGGCAACTTAAGCTGCGTTCCCCTTGCCGTATTAGGTTTCTCTGCTATCATTGGTCTCACCTACGTTGCCGACATTATGACTTGTCGGTCCTGTATCAGTCTAATATGCTTACCACCACAATGCCGACACCAATTTGGCTTGCAAATCACAGCATCATGTCTTCCCACAATAATTGTCGGTACTATCCTTTCACAGTAATCTTATCCAGCGCATGCTTGTTCTGCACTCTATCTTCACATCTACTCGTTACCAATCCACCATATCAACCATTGCCACATAAACTTTATCAACTTCTCAACCAACAAAATTGTATCAACACTTTATCATCATACCATATTAACTGTATTAACCACTGAATATATCAATTTTTCTCTCTTTTTTGACTCTACTGAATATATCAATTCTCTCTCTTTTTGACTCTTCCATCATAGTTCTCCCCCTATAAAAATGAGATCCACTCATAAGCAAGGATCAAATGTTTAACCCCTTTTTTCTCCGAAGGCTCTCGTCTGCCACACATTTCTACTACTACACCTTTACTCCATAAAAGGACGTCCATCATCCTTCCTCAAAACACAAAACACACATCATAGAGCCCACTTGCCCTCAACCAAAACTAAACTCCAAAAGGTCTCCATGCAATAACAGAACTTCGACATTGTTAAATCCACTATCTACTACTGTTTCTACCAAAATTAGTAGTACATGGGAATCTTGTATCGTACTTTGGTATCAATGAGTGATGACAAGCAAACTTGCTTTGAGTGTGGAAAGTCAATGTTTTTGTTTTTTTGCACTTAATACTTTCATCATTCATTTCTCTCTAGTTCTCCGTATTCGTGTTCGTATTTTCGTCAACATAGCCCACCTCCCTTCAACCAAAACTTCTCTTTCCTTCAAAATATCTTCACACCATAACAAAACACCAAGTAATCCAACTTCATTATAGATAAATCGACCATCTTATCATCTTTCAATCTGAACCAGTGGTACAGGGAATCTTGTAGCATACTTTGGAATCAGTGAATGAATGACAAACATGCTATGGGTATGTGCAAAGTATATTGTTTCATCACTTAGTACTTAGATTGTTTATTTCTCTTGCTATTGTATGTTCTATTTTCCATCAAATGTTGGAGATCAGCTGAAGTGAATCTTCTCAAAAATGTGAATTATCTTCCCAAGTCAGGAAAAAAATGCTCTATTTTTCTTGTAGGATCTAGAAAGTATATGCTACAAACAATGAAGTTATCCCCTTAACCCTTTCTATCAACAATAGAAGCAAAAAGATTCACTTTTTTGTCTGTCGTCCTCGTCTTGTCTGCATGAAACTATAAATATGCATGGACGTAGCTTGTTCTTTGTTTAAAGAAGCAATCATGTTTTCTCTCAAAACTTAATTTTCTTTTATACTTTCCCCGTTTACAAAGTAAAGCATCGTTTTCCCTTCTGCATTATTGGTGAAAGTTATATACACCATGGATGATCACATTAAAGGAAGAAACTTCTAAGTTAAGGTGAAGAACTTCAGTTAATTTGAAACAAAAACTGTGCTGCTTCTTGCTCTCCTTCATCCTGTTCTGTTACTGATGTCGCTGCCATAAGCGCTGATCTTGTGGACTGTTGTTTCGATACCCGACTGCTGTTGCAGCCGCATGTACTGCTGCGAGGACTTAGTCATTAAGGCATCATCACCCTTTGCTTGTCGTTTGTATTTTGGACAAGTTGAACTGCATAAAAATGCTAACATGTCGCTCATTGACGAATAAGAGGAAAAATTGTAGCTGTATTTCCATATTATTTGTTTTATTTTGCGAATATAATGCTTAGTTTTGGTACATTCTGAAATTTTTTTTTTTTTAATTATCTTTTGTCATTTTAGCTTTGTTGGCTCAATTCCTTGACATTCATACACTCAGTGCAGCATGCATACTAATGCCAACACTTTTGATAGTAACCAAGTATTCTCAATGACAATGCACTGGAATCAAGACTAAGGTTATGGATTTGTTAAATCTCTTTGATGTCAGTGTTGCTACTTAATTGCAAACTTTATTAGTAATAGTCTTTATGATACTCTTTATAAATCCTTTTGAAAACCTTGATACAATTGCATCAACATGTTGATTTTCGAATCCATGTGAAGCACAACATATTTAGAGACTTACGGTTAATAGGAATCAAAGGTGTTCCTCGACCACGGGGGTATAAATTGACTCTTTATAAATCCTTTTGAAAACCTTGATTCAATTGCATCAACATGTTGATTTTCGAATCCATGTGAAGCACAATATATTTAGAGACTTACGGTTAATAGGAATCAAAGGTGTTCCTCGACCACGGGGGTATAAATTGACTTATGGGTCCCGGATTGCAATCACCTGAACCCCCACGTGGACCGTATGTCCCATTTTCATACTAAAAAAGGCAACAGTCAATAAAATAGCACCCCTCTTGGCAAGGGTAGCACTGTGCAAGTTGCTGCATCTTCCCGACCGTCCGTACTAAGGCCTCTGTGTCTGGAGGGTACGTCGTATTGACCGTTTCTTTATCGTCTTCTAGACTCCGGGTTGCACCAAATTTGGCAGTTTGGCGATGTCAACATCGGCTTCTCACGTATCCAAATCCAAATACTGATGTTGATTTGTATCTTCTATCTTCCTATCACAACAAGGGAATGAAGAACAGACTCTACACAAATATTGTGCATGTGTATTTAAAATTACACTTAAATGAGTTCTTTGGTTGGATCTATGTCGACTAATATAGCCATTCCAATGGGTCAAGAAAAGTAAAACCCCAACTCACATACAAAGACCCTATCCAAACCAACTCCTTGAGTTTGGATTAGCTTTTGTCAGGGAAGGCTGATTCTCCACTAAATACTCACGAGTCTTATTGCATTTCATCTAGTGTGTCATGGTTTGGTATGCTGGTGTCTAATCCCCAGGATTGCCAACAACAGCTGGTTTAGTTCCTTCTATATTGCATCTGCTGATTTCTTTTCGTTGCGAGTTTTTGTAACTGTTCTAGAAAAAAGATTAACTGGCCGAGCAATTGGCCACTTGATTTCATTACTTTGCTTGCAAATTAATAAAAAAGGCCAAGTCACTGCTTAATTGTGCTTAAGCATGTAATGAATACTGATTAATCAATAAGCAGCCATTGACAAAGCATGAAATGAAAACTGTTTAATATTGCATCTTCTGTAACTCTTGATGATGTCATCTCATCTGATTAACTTTGGGGAAGATGCGCAGGTCAGTTCTTGGGTTTACTCGAGCCAAGCTACCTCACTATCATTAACTATTCGTGCTGGTTCTGTGACACGTAATCTTGCTAGAACTTGATACAGACCTGTATGTAACTGAAATCATTTAAGCTCAAACAAACTTGTTGCACCTGACTAGAGGTTGAAGGACAGGAAAGTTGGGCCATGCTTCTCCTTTTTTATGAGGGAAGAGTTTTCCTTGGAACTTCTCATATTCTAAGATGAGACCAGAAAATGGATTACTAAATGATTTTGTTTTCTTGTCTTATTGAACAAGTTCTAACATGAATTTTTAGTTTACTTTAGGTTATAAAGCTTTCCATAATATTCAAAATAGAGTATTGTCAACATCAACACTAGCATTTACATGAACTTCAGGAATCATCATCATCCAAGCCTTTTGCCATCTGAATAGGGCCGGCTATGTAGTATAAGAAAGTTCACTAAAATATCTGACAGATTTTATAAATGTCGACCTGACATCAACTCTTAGTTTCAATGGCAGATTCCGAGACAAGGTAACTATGAGCATAAAATGGTCATATCATGAAACCGAGATGGTTACTTAGGAGTAACTTTTGAATATGCAGTTACCAGTAACTTTTAAATATGCAGTTTAAGCTCAAGCAACCAAGGAACACCCTCCTTGATCCCGTAGGCTATAAAAGTCTAGACGAAGAGGTGAGATAATATAATATTCTGTAGGGAATTGCATTTTTGTCTATGACACATTTAATCAAAGAGTGAAAAGAAATGGATCCCATAAAATGATACTCCATGCTACAATTATTTGTTTTGGCCGTGTATATACTCAAGGACAAGGCATAAAGCAACAACAAAGCCTATATCCCATTTTTTGGAGCTCAGGCAAGGTTCCTGATACTAGATACCTACGCCGTACCAATTAGGGAATTTCCATGTCGGAAAACGGATACCGGACTATAGATCGGGCGTAATCCCATGAAAGTATATGATAATAATTCATATAATATATGAAATATATCACAAACACACACACACACACACACACACACATATATATATATAATATTCGCATTCTCTCATTTTTGCGTCTCCCTCCATCCCTGGAATAACAGCCGTTGGATCTTGTTTAAGTCATCTAATCTTAACTGTTGATTTGACTAAATCAACGGTTGAGATTAGATGATTTAAACAAGATCCAACGATTGTCTTCATGGGGATGGAGGGGGGATGTTTAAGTGAGGGGATGTGGATCCCTCTCTCTCTCTCTCTCTATATATATATATATATATATATATATATAGTCAAGACCTGGTAGTTCAAGTGGCTAGAGTGGAGACATAAGACCCGAAAGGGCGGTGCTCGAATCCTGGTGGGAGCGATCATGACAAACAATTACCTTTTTCCTATATATATATATATATATATATATATATATATATATATATATATATATATATATATATATATATTGAACATGAAGGATGGGACAACTACCGACCTATGGCTAGACCCTTGGTTGAGTTCCAGATCCTTACTTGAGATATTGGGAGGTCAGCTGGATAGAGAGGCGGGCAGGGGACTTACATGCAGTCGGATCATCAGGGATGGAGTGTGGAGGCCAGAAGGATATTCGTATATTGCTCAGCTTGCCGAGGAGATTCGCCGTATTACTATAGACGCTAGCCAGCACGAGAATTCCTGGAGCTGGGCCAGCCCAGGTTCGGGGGGCGGGTCAGGTCTATTCTGCTTTCGTAGCTGCTATGACTTGGTCCGGACACACCACGACCGGGTTGAGGAGGTGGACTTCATCTGGGGCAAGGGGGTTGCACGTAAAATGCAACTATGTGCATACCGCCTGCTACGGGGTAGACTGATGACGAGAGATAGACTCCTCAGGTTTGGAATGCAGATCCCGGATGCCAAATGTGTGCTATGTAATGGGGAGGATGAATCTATGGGACATCTCTTCTTTGTATGCCCGATGTTCTGGCACATTTGGACGAGCAGTGCGCGCAGCTGAGAGGAGTTGGGGTAAACAGAGACATCCGGAGCATTCTCAGCTGGATCCGAGATCACAGAGGCCAGGATCCGGGGTGGGTCAGAATAGCCAGAGTCCGTCTCGCCGCGTCCGTTTGGCACATCTGGAAGGAGCGGAACCGACGCATTTTCGAGGGCTTGACTACCCCCCAATTGGAATTCTACATAACATAGAACTCGATGTATCAGTAATGGCCCCATAGTACTTTAATTTGGGGCTAGGGATGTTGTGATATTATGTATTTTAATATCTTTTTCGCTATTTGCGAGGAATAAATTCACCCTTATTCCAAAAAAAATTATATATATATATATATATATATATATATATTGAAGATAATTGTTTATGTTCGCTCCCACCGAGATTTGAACACTACCCACTCAAGTCTTATGTCTCCACTCTAGCCACTTAAGCTACCAAGTCTTGACTAATAATCATCACTATCATTATCCATTAACAATTATAATAACACTGTATTAGCATGTGTAGCATATAACCCAATATGGATAATGGGCTTAGGTGGCGTCTAGGCGCTATGCGGCTGTCCATCGTCAAAATTTCAGTATATTGTGCGTTCTAGGTGGTATACAACATTATGCAAAAAAAATGACATTATGCGGGAACAAATAGTATTTGCGGACAAAAAAGAAAAATGCCGTTTGGATTGTGGTATATTATTTTTTGGCCAGTTTTTTGTTCAAAAAAGTTTTTTGGCTAATCCCTTTTATTTTCTTGGTCAGTTCTTGGCCTAGCCCAAAAATATTTATATTGACCTTATATTGACATTTTATTTTCATATTATATTATTTTTGGTAAATTATAAACTATAATTATATTTGTTCAATACTTGTTATTGTAGTCTTTGGTCCATTTGAGTGTTTGCTAAAGCTCTTTGTAATGTAATCCTTATTTTATATATGCTCATAAATATATAGTTTTGTATTACTTTCAATAAACTAGAAAATCCTAAGCTTTTTTTTAATGGTAGCATTTTTTTCCCCACATAAATGTCTAGGAGGTCGCCTGGACGCTAGGAGTCCCCTTGTCGCATAACGACCAACTAGTACTTTCTATAGCATTGATATCAATGGATGAAAGCTAGCCTGGATGCAAGACATTCCCTTTGTCGCGTAACGACCAACTAGTGCTTTCTATAACATTGATATCAATGAATGAAAGCTAGGTTGGATAATTTTCAAAACTACATAGTATTAGATCCATCCCACTTCCGATCCTAGGGCTCCCATCCTCTTCTTTCTTGTTCCTAAAACCAGATCAACACATATTTAACCCACAACCATCATCTACATAGACAACGTCCGCATTATCGACCACATTCCTCTCCACTGCGTCGACGATCATCTCCGCCTTGCCTCACCACTGTCGATGGCTGCAGTTACCATCATGCAACTCCATCATGCCTCTACACCTTCACCTCAACACTATTCCAGAGGCTGCCACATTACGACATCATCTACGACCTCGCCGGTGTTCCTCCTCCCACGTCGACATTAACCGACGTCCCCAGGTCCCTCGCTGGCCCACACCAATCTACCTAGTTGTCTCATCAACCACCAGACCCTCTCCATCTCGAGTGAAGTCTTGAATGCTGTCGTCGTTCTCCAGACCAGTCCAATCAGAAAGCCCTAAAGTGGGTTAGAAGAAAAAATTTCTCTCTTACCCTTAGTCAAGCCAAGTTGGTCCGAGCCGAGCCAACTCAAGTCGAGCGAAGTCAAGTCTAGCCGAATAAGTATAAAAAAAGTCGGTTTTCTTTCTGTTTCATACTTCGGTTTCTGTCCAAAAAATCCTTTGGTCTGGTTTTTCCTTTTAGATCTATTCTCTCTATATCTATATCTTCCATAATTTTTTAGGTTGATATGTGCTTTTAGATATGTTACTTTATGTCTATATCTTCTATGTGTTTTTCTATTTTTAGACATGATCATAATCGTCTCGTCTTGGAGTTTCGGAGATTGCTATGATTTGTGTGGACTTGGAGCACCGTGATTGGGTTGTTTGACTATTGTGTTGCATCGACTACTTTGGATATTCTCGTCTACTCTTGTGATACAAAATTTTGATCTCGGACTTACGTTGATTATTGGGTTTCCTCTACTACTTAGACTATTGCATATCTAATGGCTCTCATATTCAGATATTGGAGCTTATTGATTGGCTCTTTGGATTCTGTTGGTATTTGTCTTCTATTATGCTGGTTACTCCTCTTATTGAGTTCTTTCGTTCGTCTATTATGATCTACTTTATTCTGGCTCATATTTTATTGTGATCGACTATTAGTCTGTTATTATTCTACTATTATTAGTTTATTATTCCCGACTCCCGTATTATGTGTGGTACTCTCTTGCTTCTTACTACTATTCTATAATGGTGTCCTCCACTTTAGTCTATAGCATATCTGCTCAGTTCTTGAGCCTTGACCATGATTATGATTCAGGGAGAGTCTGATGTGATTGTTCTATTGGTCATTCTATTGGCACCTCTTGCTATACTTGTCTATGTCCGCATTGTGGTCGTACTAACTACTCTTTCTATTATTGTTGGCTTAAGTATGGCATCTTGTTTGGGCATGATGAGTCACTTCGGTATCATCTACTACTACTACTAGTACTACTCATTCTCATGCGTTCTTCTATGGTGATTCCTTGCATGGAATATGACCTCCTTCTTTATACTGTGTCGATTCACATTATGGCTCTACCTTCTACTTCTGATTCGTTGTTTCTTTTAGAACGTCTCTCGATATAGATTCTGGTGCCACTTCACATGTTACATGTGAACAGTCACATTTCTCTTGGATCCAATATACGTTACTCGTTTCCTTATTTATGTTGCGGATGTTAGGTCTCCCTAGTCACCGGGACAAGAGTCGTTTACATTTCTCCTTCTATTACCTTGGATTGCGTACCTTATGCACCTAAGTTTCGTTGAATCTTTTATCTATCAGCAACCTGATTAGGACTTTACACTGCTCTGTTACCTTTTCCTTTTCCTATTGTGACTTATAGGGATCTACGGATATGAGTAAAGAGTAGAGGAGGTTCTCCCATAGGAAACTTATACTACTTAGACGTCATTTCTTTCGGCTTCTCCAGCTTCTGCAATCTTTACTGCCACCTCAGTTTCTACTCTTCAGTGACATCATTATCTTAACCTTCCTCTGGAGAAGCTTAAAAAGATTCTCTCTAGAGCCATTTGTCCCTCAGTTTTGGTGTGAGGCTTACGAATTGGAAAAAAAATCACCATGCCTCTTTTCCTCCTAGAGTTGACAACACAAGTTTAGCTCCATTGCTTTGGTTCATTATGCTATTTGGGGTCCTAGCTCATTTTCATTTGTTACTGGTCTTCATTGCTTTATCACCTTGATTATGATTACGTACGACTTATATTGATTTATTTGATGAGGATTATGTCTGAATATTTCGACATGTTTCAGCTCTGTGTTCAAGAAGTATATACTCAAATTTCTCATGTTGTTATAGTTCTTCGCACATACAATGCCTTAGAGTATATGCGATGCGATATGTCTTCATATTGTGCCTCTCGTACCATTTATCAGACTTCTTGTGCTCATATATCTCTGTAGAACGGAGGTGCGGAGCAGAAAAGCCATCATCTACTGGATATTGTTCGCACTATGATGTTTCATATGAATATTCCAAGTACCTTTGGCATGATGCAGTCCTTACTGAGACCTATTTGGTGCACCCTATGCTCTCTTTTATTCTTGATGGACAAACTTTACTCTCATGTCTATATCCACATAAGGTTATGTTTTCCTTTATTCTTTGCGTTTTCGGCTTGTGTGCACCTGGTCGCGACGAGCTATTCCCTCGGTTGATCAAGTGTGTTTTTCTTGGATATCCTTGTACCTAGAAAGGGTACCGTTGTTATGATCATTTGGGACGTCGCTATTATGTGTTAGTGATGTTACGAGGATACATCATATTTTACTAGGGCCACTCATCCTCTCCCTACTTCTCCTGTAGAGGTTCCCTAACTACACTGGTCGTTCTTGCTCTTCGATTACAACCTACTATCTCGACGGTTCCTTTACCTACCTCCTTTCTTACTTCATCCACTATATACTACCACATCACCAGTTCTTCATGTAGATCTTACGTGTATTCCTACTACATTACTGTTATCCGCCTCTCTTACTTTGGCTCCATCCACTATTACATCTCCGTCCTTGAGGGTTTATGCTCGTCGTTGACTGACACCTAGTCTTCCACCTACCCCTGCTCCAGCTACCATTAACTGTATTCGACCTCCTCCAATTTGGATATTCCTATTGCTCTCAGAAAGTCAAGTGTACTCCTTGCCCTTACCCTATGGATGATTGTCTTATATGCTCGCCATGACCCTTCTTTTCGTCGGATGGTCTTGTCACTATCTATTGTAGCTATTCCTCGAACATCATAGAAGACGCTTGCCATACTTGCCTGGAAACATACCATCTATGTTGCACGAGTACATACACTGATATAGATTAGGACATGATACTGGTACGTGATACGAGCATTTTCAAAATTCAAATATTTACAGTGTAGTCACATGTGTTGCACAAAAACATGCACAAATACATGTACATACACGATACAAATGATACCATTTTTTCGTGTTCGTGTAGTATAGTTGGTGGATGAGATGAATATCTTATTACTTATGGCTCCTGGGAGCTAGTTCCGGCTCTTGTTGATAGTTATGATGTCTCTTGTCGATGGTCTTTACTCTAAAGTATTTGTCAGATGGTTCTATTAACTGCCATAAGGCGAGACTTGTAGCGAAGGGTTTTAGTTAGACTTATAGTATTGACTACATTCAGACCAATATTGTTGCTCGCCTCACTTCTATTCTTTTTTTTTCCCTCTTTGTGGTCAATCATGATTAACCGATGTTTCAACTGAATGCGAAGAATGCCTTATTGTATGTTGATTTTAATGAGAAAGTCTATCTAGAACAACCTTCCAAATTTGTTGCTTAGGGGGAGAATGTTGTATGTAAACTCAAGAAGGCTTTCTATGGACTCAAACAAAGTCTCCGTGCTTGGTTTAAAAAATTTAGCCAAGTTGTCTCTATAGTCAGGTTCATATGCAGTCACGTGGAGCATTCAATATATATATATATATATATATATATATATATATATATATATATATATATATATATATATATGGAACACCCAAATTGGATGGTCATTCTTATGATATATGTTGATCATATTCTACTATCGGGTTATGACCTCGGAGGCATTAAGGAGACCAAGGTTTATCTTCACAAGCATTTTGTTACCAAAGACCTAGATCAGCCTAGGTACTTCTTGGGATTGAGATAACCATTAGCCCACAAGGAATAGTTCTCTCCTAATGAAAATATGCAACAGACTTGTTGCAGGAGTCTGGCTTAGTTCGAAACCACCTGATACTCCTATGGAACCCAATTTAAAATTGTGGTCCGATAATGACGAGGATATTGAGGATAAACTTCTGTACAAAAACTTGTTGGAAAGCTGATACATTTGATAATGACTCATCTAAACATTTTCTTTACGGTAGGCCAGATTAGTCAGTTCATGGAGCATCCCAAGCGATGCCACTAGGATACTGCTCTTAGAAGCTTAAGATATATGAAAGGATATCCGGAAAAGACCTTTTATATAGATGACACGGACATCTCAAGAGCTAGATCTACTTAGATGTCGACAATGTTGGGCTAGAGAGTGTCAAACGTTCTACTTATGGATACTGTACCTATGTCTGAGGTAATCTCATCACTTGGCGCAACAAGACTAGACAATTCTGGCCATATCTAGTATAGAGGCATAGTACAGAGGATGACTTGTGCAATTTGTAAGATGATACGACTCAAGACACTATTGACCGACCTTGGTGTTCAATATACTGATCCACTTCCTATTCACTTTTTACAACCAAGCCACCATCTATAGCCAGTAATCATGTCTTCTGGGAGAAAACCGAGCATATTGAGGATGACCATTGACTGCCATTTTGTTCGCGATGCAGTCATGCGTAATTTGGTCAGCACACCATTTACTCGATATGAAAACCAGATTGTCGATCTTTTTAGCAAACCATTGCCTATATCTTGTTTTTTCTTTCTTTGTAACAAGCTGGACATGACTGACATATATGTAGCATATGGCACAATATGGCTTATAGCTTGAGGGGGAGTATTAGTATATGTAGCAAACCATATATATATATATATAATATATATATATATATATATATATATATATAATTTGAGGGGGAGTATTATTATATGTAGCATATGGTACAATATGGCTTATAGGCGTATCTCTTTACCTTGTATATATAGTATCAATGAATTAAAGCTAGGCTGGATAATTCCCAATATAATAAAATGTGCAACTCGAAACTCAAAAATCAATTGAAAAACAAAGGAGAAGAGAATAGAGAAGATATGTGTCGAAACTGTTGCCAGGGAATTACTGTTTCTTTTCCCTCTAGCGAGAAACAGTTTTGCAATTAGATCTTTGTAGGGGCTTTAATGGAAGGTCAGCCAATATATGTATATAGCTTCTGAAAAAAGGGTTTATCAACGACTAATAGGCCAATTAATCAAAAGTTTCAAGCATGGTAACAAGTTCGTCATTCGAGAATAATTTTGCGATGTTGAAGGTTCAGAATTCAATAAATATTCAGAAAATTCGCTAACAATTTGGCAAAAGTTCGGATAAAGAAAGAGAATAAAAATAGAAGTGATGGATACTTTCTATAATTTTAGACATGAATATAAATAAACCAAAATTTTATCAAAACTTCTTTTAAGAAATTGCGTTGAAAAGTTAAAAGGGGCATTTCATTGCCATGAGGCTCCTGCTTTAAGCATGGTCTTGGGAGGGTCAAGAAATTGCATTAATTCAAAAGAGTATAATGAAAAACTTTTCCCCTCTAATATTCTGTCACTGCATCAAAGTTGCATTATAATGTTTTTGAAAAGTTCATACATCACAAATTTTTGAAAATAAATCTTTTGATAATGTCAAGACTATAGTTGTTAGTTGGTTTTATTAGTAAGTTTCATAAATTCATTTAAAAAAGAAAGCATAGGGAAGCTCACATGTCTGTTGGCTAAAATGAGCTTTTGAAGAATCGTAAAGAGAGCTTTGCTTGTATCCTTGCTTTGAAGGAAAGTTTCCAACCAATAGATGAAGAACTATTAATAAAACAGCCCCAACTTATAGTCCCACATTTCTTGAGGGAAAATTGGAAACTTACACATTGATTATAAGTAAGATGGAGATACATTTGTCTAGTATAGAACCAATTGTTCCATATGGCCTGGGAGAAGAGGACTGATTAATGTTGTCTATAAATGGGATGGCCTCCTGCAATAACACTAGTGAATTTTGTGTACTAGCTTCACGGATAATTCTTTTTTAATTTACGATGTTTTCTTTTATTCACAAATGAAAAATATTCTTGATTTATGCGTGCATTTGTTGTGCGAGTCATTTATTCGTGAGTTATTCACGAATATTTTGAAATATTTGCGAATTTTGTGACTTGTTCAAGTGGCCATGTCATATGATTACGATTAATCGGTCAAGTAATTTCTAATAATATGTAACAAACCGTGGACCGTGTGTATAATCAAAATTGCTTAATATAATGTTGGTCGATATATCCGGTATACCCCACATATCAGCCGGTATACGGGCCAATATGGTTAAATTGACGGTTTTTTTCAAACTGGTTATTGATTTGCCTTTTAAACCTTTATACTTGCTGATATACTTATCATACCAGGAGATATCCTGAGCATAGGGGTCAACTACTTGACTTCTTTGTTTCATTAAAATCAATTAAGACCCTGCCACTTTAATATTGGCAACTAGTGTAATTTGGTTTGGTTTGCCCTTAGTTCTAGCAGTTTTACAGATGTTGTTGACATGTCCACCATATCATATTGACATGCCATTTTCACAAGGAAAAATGACACGTACCGCCACCATTTGTCAATTATATCTTTGAGAGAATGTCGGCACCAGTTTGTTGCCGAGACGAAATAACCTAATAATGTCTGATATGTTTAAAATCGTGTTTTCTTTTTTAACTTTAAATGGTAACATGTTCCAACCTGTTAAAAGCCCAATGTCGAGTTGATGTAGAGTGAAATGTCAAGGAATAATTTGGTTCTTAACTTGATGAGACTCCTATAGTACTTGATACAAGATTTTACTATTAGTAGTTTTTTTTGGACTTAAAATTGTTAGCATGTTATGTTGCTTCTTAGTTTTGGGACATTCAGAACATTTAGTATATTAGAAATTATAATTAGATAGAACGATTATTATCTGTAATATATTGAAAAAGGGCGTCCCGATGCCGTGAGGCTTTCGCTTATGCAATATATGGGTACAATTAAGATGTACAAAGTCTTATCCCCATATATATATATATATATATATATATATAGAGAGAGAGAGAGAGAGAGAGAGAG
Source organism: Iris pallida (assembly GCA_029216955.1). Taxonomy (NCBI): domain Eukaryota; kingdom Viridiplantae; phylum Streptophyta; class Magnoliopsida; order Asparagales; family Iridaceae; genus Iris; species Iris pallida. Next base: position 7,308,890 of record JANAVB010000197.1, read on the forward strand.
AGAGAGAGAGAGAGGAGGTGCCACCTTACGGGTGGTGGCTATGTGTGATCCCCCATGCTATCATCATGTTTCAAAAAGTGTGCAAGTGCATGATGATAGCAGGAGGGGGTGACACAGCCACCTCACCGTGAGGTGGCACCACACCTCCCTTCTCTCTCTCTCTCTCTATATATATATATATATATATATATATATATATATATATATATATATATATATACACTGTTAGGAAGGTGGACCGGATTTGTGCAGATTTCATTTGGAGAGGGGGTATGCATGCGATCTCTTGGGATCAGCTCTGCCGTCCCAGGGAGGAGGGAGGTGTGGGGCTTCGGTCTCTGCTGGAGATTCGGGAGGCCTCTGCGCTCAAGCTGGCATGGAAATTCCTAAACGGGGGGTCTCTCTGGGCTGACTGGATGCATAGCAGGTATGTGAAGCAGGGAACTTTTGGACGTGTACTTCTGACAACAATCATTCCGTCACGTTCAAGAATGTCCTGCGGCACAGGGGTATCCTCAAGTCTGCTATCAGGAAGGTCATGAAGGATGGGTCTGGGACGGACCTCTGGCGAGATCCCTGGATAGATCGGAGTTCGTTGTTGGACATCAGGGGGGCTCCGACTCACCAGGAGGACAGGAGGGGAATGACGTGTAGTCGGATCATTCGGGATGGCGAGTGGAGGCCGGAGTCCTATCGTTTTACTATGGAGCTGGGAGAGATCATTAGCACGGTTGCCATTGATCCGGACTTGCCGGCAGATCGGTGGATATGGGAGCCGACGGGTGCGTCCCCGGGTACTGGGGAGTTCCAATTTAGGAGTTGCTACAATCTCATCAGACGCATTTTCCCTCAGAGTCCTGACTATGATTTTGTTTGGTGTAAGGGCCTGACAAGGAAGATGCAGCTCTGTCTTTACAAGCTCCTATTGGGTCGCCTTCTTACTCGAGATCGGCTGCTTTCTTTTGGAGTGCCGGTTCCGGATCCTAGGTGTGTGTTGTGCGGGATGGAGCTAGAGTCTATCAGCCACATCTTCTTTGAGTGTGCCCTGACTTGGCAGATCTGGAAGGAGCAAAGTGAAATGTTAGGAGGTTGTGACTCTGGGAAGAGTACTGGGGACATCATTTCGGTGATCCGAGATAGTAAAGGTCGAGGGGAGGACTGGTTCCGGACTGCCAGGGTTCGTCTGGCTGCTTCGGTTTGGCACGTCTGGCGGGAACGTAACCGTCGGATATTCGAGGGACTAGTTACACCTCTTGTGGGCTTGCTTCATAACATCGAATTTGATGTAAATGTTATGAGGTCTTGATGAGTGGGTTTTCCCACTTTGACTGTATGTATGTTGTACGATTACTGTGTTTCTTTGGAATAAAATTTACCCTTTTTCCAAAAAATAAATAAATAAATATATATATATATATATATATATATATATATATATATATATATTTATATATATATATATATATATAAGCTGTTTCCGTGATAAAATGCTTCCTCCATAATGCAAGCTCCAAGATGCAAGTAGTACCTATAATATCTATTGATATGTGACATTTTAAAATGTCTACATATTTCCGATATTTCAAAACCCAAACCGACATGATGCGCCATCTACAACATTGAGTCCTAGCTATTCTGTCGACATCCGACATCTACAACATTGAGTCCTAGCTATTCTTTAAGTATACGATGTTCTCTCCCAATAGGTGCTTATCTTCCCCTTTCCATTGCACATGTCTATACCATCTCAAACTTTCCATATCTTATCCTTAACTGGATCTCTCCTGAATGCAATCATTTCTTACCTTGGTCGTCTGTATCTTTTGCTGGTTGGTCGCTCGTCCATGTCACCATTCTGGACGTGTCTCAATCCTGCAGTGTTCTCACCCATAAAGCATGGTTTCTCGTTTAACTGTATACAATTTTCTTTTCAATTATTTCTCTACATTCAGGTTATTAGAGTTGGATATACATATTCTTCTACAAATGGCTAATCAGTTACCATACATCTTATCAATTAGCGCATTCACTCATTGAGAAACTTTGAGGTGCCATATTCATGGTCTTTCCTGATGTCTCAAGACTCTCAAACATCACATTTCTAATTTGTTCAGGGAGCATCTTGAATTTAGAACCGTCTCTTTTGCGAACAGGTCAGGAAATTTGTTATTCCTGGAAAATTAGGCAAGTCAATCCATTTCTTGTTGGTTTTATTTTAGTTTCTTGATTATATTAATTCCATCGGCTAAGAAACATCATCACTGGTTTTAGTATGTTCGTTCTAATTCCAAATATAATAATTACTCTTTGTTTTTGTTTAATTTGTAAGTTGCACTAGTGTAGCAATCTAATAGTTCTGCTCTATTCAGGGTCTCATTTTACTACATAATTCTTCCTGTCAAAAAAGTTCAAGGACCTACAAGTACAAATATTAGGGTTGATATGTGCGCGACACACTAATGAAGAGTTCTTTCTAATTTGTCTTAAATATCTATTAAAATCCACTTTATTAATACTATATTATCTACTTGTATTTTAGATGGCTGACATTTGTTGTCATGCAGGATCTGGGAGCATATTTGAGACCCTGCGATTAGGAAAGCCGCTAATTGTGGTTGTGAATGAGGACTTGATGGACAATCATCAAAGCGAGTTAGCGGAAGAGCTTGCAGATAGGAAGCACCTCTTTTACGGAAGTCCTCGCACTCTCCATGATACTATCAGGGCCATGAGTTTGGAGTCTCTCCTTCCTTACCAACCGGGGAATGCCTTGCCAGTTGCTAAACTAATGAACAGGTTCCTGGGATTCCCATCTGGTTAATGATTTACTTTTACGTATATGCTTTTTGTGTAATGCTCAAACCTCTATGGTATAGTAAAGAACTAATTTAATCTGTTCTTATGCCTCAAAAGGGGATCATAGGAGTATTTTATTTACAGAAGAAACAAGAACTTGGAACAATTTCTTGTTGTTTTTTGTTACTTAGGTTGCTTATGTTGGAAATATGCCATGACACAAAGACCAATAAACTGGTAGAAAAATTAAATTGATATTAATGGCCTGTAAAGTTTACAAGGGACAATCATAGGAAGTTCATTTTGGTTATGGTACGGATGAAGCCTATGATTTGGTGGTAGGTAGAGAGCAAAGGCTTTGATTCATGTTGAGAATAGTGCTAAAATCAAATGGATTAATTTTAGACAAATGTTAAAGGCCACCCCCTTTTTACTAAGGGCCACCAACTTAAAATTTTAAAAAAATTTACAAGTTTGCCATTTTGAAAACACTAAGGGCCACCCTACTTCTGTCAATTGAGGACTGCAGGACTTGCCTGCAGTCCAAAGTAAAGACAGGACTGCAGTGCTGGCCTGCAGTCCTCAATTGACAGATTTTTTTTTTTTTTTTTTTTACCTACAGTGACTGCAGGATTTTCCTGCAGTCCAAAGTGAACAGAGGACTGCAGTGTTGGCCTGCAGTCCTCTCCGTCGATGTTTCTGTTTGAGAGTAACCACCATTACCATCACCTCCGGTCACCATCCAGTAGGCCTAAGCCAATACTCCCGCCCGGTCCTGGAATCGTCCTCTCAACAGAATGGAGGTTGCAGCTCACAGCAGAGGAGAGAGGTTTCTGTTTTGAAGCAAACAGAGAGAAGAAGAAGAAGCAAGAAGAAGAAGAATAATGTTGATTGAAGCAGAAAGTTATCAAACAGAGAGAAGAAGAAGAAGAATAATAATGCCGCAGAAAGTTGCAGCTCACAATTGGCGGCTGCTGCGTCCCGCTCCTCGTCTCCCTCCTCCTCTCCTCCTCCAAGACCGACGCCTTCTTCCTCCTCCGACGCTTCCCCTTCTCCCATATCTCCCAGGAGCCCCCCCTCTTCGTCGAGCCTAAGCTCTCTGCCATGGCTCCGCCAAACCCACCCCGCCCGGTCCCCCGCCTCGCCTACCTCATCTCCGGCTCCGCCGGGGACGGGCCGTGCCTGAGAAGGACCCTCCGCGCGCTCTACCACCCGGCCAACTCCTACGCCGTGCCTGAGAAGGACCCTCCGCCGCCATTTGTTGAAGGAGGCCATTTTCTTTGGTTCCTCTTGGTGGCCCTTAGTAAATCACTTTACATTAGGTTGCTCTTAGTAAAAATTTAAGAGGGTCATGGTTGCCCTTAGTAGGATGGTTGCCCTTAGTAAAAAAGGGGTGGCCTTTAACATTTGCCTAATTTTATTGATCTGGAGTACATATTTGTAGGAGAAGGTGAACATCTCATTCTAGTCCTTATAAGAAGGAATATATATATTGATACTTGCAATTAAAATCTCTTTCCTCTTTTTTCATCAGAGAGGGACATTGTTATATTGTAATGATCCAGAATGAACAGGTTAGCTGAGATCCACTTCAAAGTTTGATTGCTTGGGTTAGTGAAACTTCAATACATTTCTGGAATATGCAAGATCATCAAACCTATTGTTACATTTGTACTTCATGTAGAGTTGGAATAAATGGGATGATTTTTATTAATGAAGGAGAGCTACATATATATAGAAGAGGCTAACCCCTCTCACTATTGTTCTAGGCAATGTGGGGACTAAAGCCCACTAATACTAATACTAATATGACTAATATATAATACTTAACACTCTCCCTCAAGGTGGAGCATAGATGTCAATCATGTCCAGCTTGTTACATAGAAATTGAATTCGAGGACCTAAAAGAGGCTTAGTGAAGATATCGGCTATCTGATCACCGATCCTTACATGGTAAAATTTTATCCTCTTTGTATACTCATCACGGACGAAGTGGATGTCGCTTTCAATATGCTTTGTCCGTTCATGAAATGCATGATTGGTAGTAATATGGATAGCAGACTGATTATCACACTACATATCTGCTATGCTCGATCCTGCTGCTTCTCCCAATTCTTGTAGAAGATGCTTCATATATAACATCTCTGTTGTACCATGAACAATGTCTCGATATTTTGCTTCTGAACTTGATTGTGCTATCACACTCCGCTTCTTGTTTTTTTAAGACACCAAGTTTTCGCTTATAAATACAAAGTAGCCAGATGTAGATCGTCTATCTGTCAAGCTTGCACCCCAGTCAGCATCAGTAAAACACTCAACACGAGTGTGTCCATGATTCTCCATCCGAATTTTTTTTCTGAATTTTTGACTAGATAGCACAGGATTATGAGAACTGTCTGCCAATGTGAAACTCTTGGAGTACCCATAAATCTACATGCAATACTAACTGCGAAAGAGACGTCCGGACGAGTCATGACTGCCAAGTAGTTGAGTTTTTCAACTACTCGTCGATACTGATTTGGATTGGTCATTAGGACCTCCCGTTTGGAAGTAACTTAGCCCCTGGATCCATAGGCGAGGTTGCTTCCTTGGCTTGTATCATTCCTGCATCATTCAGTATGTCTAACACATACTTTCTTTAAGACATTACAATGTTCCGCTTATCCCGTGTGACCTCAATGCCCAAAAAATAGTTTATTCCATATTCTTTGTTTGAAATTGTTCTCCTAGAAACTTTTTGAGGTCTGCAATATCCTGGCTGTCGTCTTCCATGATTACAATATCATCAACATAGACACCAAGTAATATCCTTCTAGCTGATGTCTGTCGGTAGAGTACCGAATGATCATTCTTTGATTGTTACATGCTAAACTGAGTAACAACATGCGTAAATCAACCAAACTACGCACAAGATGATTGTTTTAGACCATAGAGGGTCTTTCGCATATGACACACTTTACCCTCCCTTGCAATGAACCCGAGAGGTTGCATCACATACACTTCTTCATCAAGATCCCCATGGAGAAAAGTATTCTTGATATCCAGCTGAAGCAATGGCCAGTCATAGCGAACAACCAAGGCCAAAAGTACACGAACATATGTCATTCAGACAACTAGAGAGAAGGTCTCAAAATAATTCTCAACATAGGTCTGAGAATATCCTTTGGCCACCAGACGAGCCTTTAGGCGATAAAGAGAGTCATCTGATTTCACCTTGATCGTGAACACTCATTTGCAACCTACTATGTGTTTACGGGGAGGTAAATCGACTAAGTCCTAAGTATGATTCTCATGGAGAGCTTTCATCTCCTCGTCCATAGCTGTACGTCAACAAGGATGTTTGAGATCCTCAGCGTTTTTGGGAATATGAATCCCATCAATATTAGTCACCAGAGACTGAGTGTGGTTGGTAAGTCCTTTGTAGTTGTCAACATACAAGGGATTATCACGACAAGCACGGCGATGACGAGCTGCTGGCGGAATAGACGGAGCTACTGGCGAAACAGACGGAGCTACTGGCGAAACAGACGGAGCTGCTGGTGGAACAAGCGGAGGCGAATCAGTGGAACCAGAAGAGAATGACTACATGGGCATCATTGACGATTTATATATAAAAAAGAAGAAAAAAAGGAAAAGAAAAGAAAGAAAACAAGAAGTACTGTTCCTCGGAACAGTTCATGCACAAACCGATAGATAGGCATAAGGATATCCTAGAGGAACACCCTTAGCTGACCAATCGATACAATTTAGTCAGGCTAGACAGGAGACGAATAATCAGAGGCAAGGACAAGCATTCACCATGACAGTGATAAACACCCATCCTAAGGGTAGGGGATATAATAGGTATTATTCTAGTTACGCTATTATCTTTTGAAACAAGGTTTGATATTAGTAGCACACCTTCATTTTTTTAATCACTAGCTTAGCATCATGCATCATATAATTATCTTTCTATCAAAAATGGGGAGATTGTTAACCCAATGAATGTATCATATTTTTTAATATGATAAATCGATTAAGTTTAGCATTATATTATCACTAATCTTCATGCAGTCACTATAACATCTTTACTTATACCTTTTAGTGATATGTGTTTATTATTTTACATATTAGTGATGTGTTTCTATTATATCTAATAAAAAAAGGATATTGTTAGCTCAATGATCTAATCATGTTTTTTGATTGTGGTTATTCGATTGAACTTAACATTATGATATCACTAATATGCATGCTATCGCTATAGTATTTATACTTAAACTTAGCGTAGTCCTAATGTGCATTACAATTATCATACTTGCTACTATGTACATTGCTTTGTTCGTCTAACATGTATTTGCAGAAAAACAATAAACAAGATCAACATGGACACATACAATTAAGATACCATGTTGAGCCAAAGACGACGATATCCCACAAGATTTTTTTTGAACCGTCCAACGACATCTCCAGGGCTACGCTCAGAGAGTTCCGCTACCCGGTCAGTGGACGGGGGTCGAGGGGGTTGTAGCATTTGCTTGCCTAGAATTTATTTTTAATTTTGGAGAACATTTTTTTTTTATTAGGCATAGAGTTGTTAGATCAAGGTTTTGATTTTGAGATCGTAAGGGTTCATACCTAAGCCTATAGGTAAAGTATGATAATATTAGGTCATATATGGTCACTAGGGTTCATAAGTAGCCCCGAAAATTTTATTTTATTATCATAGTTTTTTTTTTTTTTTTGAATTTTTTTGAATTTTTGGATAATTAAAACCTATATAATTTATTTTTTCCATGGGATTTTGGGATTTACTGTGGGGTCACACGGAGATATTTTGAGACCAAATTTTTTGTTTAGGCTTTAAACACCTTGAAATATTTTCTAGAATCTTCTGAAATTTTTCTGATTTTTTTGGAATTTATTTCAATTTATTTGGAGTTAAAATGAATTTTTAATGAATTTATGTAATTAAATAATCAATTACACAGTTAGCATACCCAATCAGCCACCCCAGGCCCTCCTGTCAGCCTCTCAGGCTAGCGCAACAGATCCAATATGTCAGTCAGAGCTTGACTGACTCAGCTATTTTCTTATATCGGATAAGCCGAGCCGAGCCAACCAAGTCGCGTCGTTTTCTGCGGAGCCTCATAGGCAAGGTTCTAAACGACGGTAGGCGGGTGCACGACGGTGAGAGTCCGCCTACCGCCTAGGCCGCCTAGGTGTCATCTCCTGATTCGACTAGGATTCAAATGGAAAAATTGGAATTGGGCTTTATTTGAAAAAAAAAAAAACGAGATGTGTTAGACTAGGATTCAAATGGAAAAATTGGTTTCCTAATGAAGACTTTTCATTATTTATGGAAAGAATTCATATGGATATTGAATGCAGGATTTAATAAGAATGAATGAGAGATTTAATTGAGTTTGAAATTGTTTTTTAAAAAACAAAAAAAATTCCATCTACACAAAAGTGGGTTCGACACAAGGGGCGGGGCTTTTCCGAGTACTGTTCCTACGGGAACAATATCTCAAGTGTTTTTTTTAAAACTAATACTAATAGAACTATTAATTATATCTAATATTTTAACAAAAATAATTTCTAAAATAATTCTTAAATAAATAGTAAATCAATTCTACATACAAAACATATATATATATATATATATATATATATATATATATATATATATTTTGCACACACACACACACACACACATAGGGGTGGCGATGGGTAGGGTAGGGTAGGGTAGGGTAAGGGCAGGGCAGGGGTAGGGTATTGACATTTTTTTGATACCCTAGGGGAGTCATGAGGGTAGGGTAGGGTAGGGTAGGGTAGTTCTCTTCCAAAAAATTAATACCCATTACCCGTCCTTGCCCTTTACCCTCATAGGGTAGCTGAGGGTCAGGGTAGGGAGGGTAAGGGTATTATTCTTGCCATTTCAGTTTTTTTAACTTTAAAAATCAATTTTTTTGCTAGTAAACACCTTGATACTTAAGATTTTTACAACATTCAAAAATCATAACAACTTAACAAGAAATAACATGGAGAATATTTTTTTTTACTAAAGGCGCTGAACCCAGTTATATAGTAGAACCTGGGCTGCCTACATACCCAAGGAGGGGGCTAGACCTGACTCCTTAGGATCAAGCATCATGTAGTTCTCCTAATCCTAAGTGCTAACTAATTACAAAAAACTACAAGTATGTAGTAGTAATACTATGACAGTGGGAGTGTGGGACTATACAAAATTATAAAGCACATATTTACAGGAGGGGGCTAGAGCCTAGACCTGACTCCTTCAATCTTCATTCTTCAGTATTCACTCAACAAAAGAGTAGTCCACAGACCCCATACCTGCAAAATAAAAAGAATACATAATTAAGATTTGTAAAAATCAATAGAACTTATAAGGATAGTGGGTAGGGTAGTGATTCAGGGTAGGGTAGGGTTCAGGGTAGGGTTACAGGGCAGAGGGTAGGGCGGGTACCCAGGTAATTGCACTAGAGTAACAGAATAAAACCCTTACCCTACCCTAATTCCAAGAGGGTAAGGGTAGGACTTGCCCTCCTAGGGTAGAGGGTACCCGTGGGCACCTGAGGGTATAGGGTACCCGGCTAGGGTAGAGGGTACCAGGACAAAATTGCCAGCCCTACACACACACACACACACACACACTAATTAACCTAATCACGGGCTGACCCGGTGTTATCGTAAACGATCACACCCGGTAAAATTTATGCCCGGGCCGACCCGGCTCGGCCCGATTTACACCTCTACCTGATGTAAGCAATAGATATTTCTTTGGATAAAAATCTGTAGAAATAAATTCTATCATTTCAGCAATGATTCATATCTCAACTATTATTATTAAATGCACCCCTATTTTTATTCACTTTATCATTTTTGTTGATTTTGTTAAATTTATCTCGTAAATTGTTTTAGTTTACCTTCTTTCTCTCTACTCCTATATTCCTTAAATCAACTAAATAGTTTTATTATCATATTAAATTAAACTTTTCAATAGGGAAAAAGATAAAAAGAACGAATGAAGAGGGTTAGAGACAAATGAAGAGGGTTAGAGTTTACAGTAAGCATCATAACAAACTCAAAGAAAACATTGAGTGAAGATGGAATGAATGATTAAATATGCAAGCCTACTATCTTCGTTTCTGAACCTTTCATAAAGTTGTCTCTCGATTTCGATACGAAAAACCCAAAAAAAAAAGAATATCAATTAGATATTTAATCACGAGTTACAAATAAATACTAAAATAGGTTATTTTTTCAAAAATAATAAAAAAAACTCATTTTCTGAGTAAACTAATAATTTAATTTTTGAAAAAATGTAAAGCTGGTTAAAACTCCCACAAATAAGGAGAGAGGTAAACAGAATGAAAACATGGATGTATTTAATACACACACATTAAAGGATATTACTCAATTCAGTCCCAAATCTTTCACATGTAAGATCAAAAGATGTTATTACAAACACTAATAACATCAAAGATGTATATATCGAGAGTCAAACTACACAATCAAAAAGCCTTCCAGCGGCATTACTGTTGAGGAAACTGACAATGGTGCTCGTTCGGTACTTCTGTTTGATCCTCTTTTTGTTTGGATTCACTTCTTGGGGTCAAGTTGGATGGGCAGTTCCTCAGCAGGTAATGGCATAGGAAACTTAGTGTAAACATCTTCTTTGCATCTCAATTTCCACTCAAATTTTGTGACCAAATGGTGTATCATGACTAGTGTCTCTATCCTTGCAAATTCGTTGCCGACGCATATTCTTGGCCCTGCCCCAAATGACAACATAGAATAAGGTGGGATGGACAATGGATTTTCAAAATGTGTCGGATCAAACTTTGCAGGATCATGAAAGATAGTTTCATCCATATGTGTTACACTGGTCACCCAAAATATCTGAGGCAACAAAAGAATAATTTAGAGTTCAAATAAGAAAAAGGAATTAGCAACTAATATTACTATAGCTAGAACGTATTTTGATTAATTTGCTTACATTCCACCCCTTTGGGATGATATATCCATTGTACTCGGCGTCTTTAAGAACCTTCCTGAAGGCCCCAAACACAGGAGGGATCATCCTCAATGTCTCCATTGCGACTTGCCATGTGTATTTCATCTTAGCTATATCATCCCATGTTATTGGATCCTCACTTGAGTCCTTGCTATTAGCTATATTTTCTTGCTCTACACAACAAAAACATAAGATCATGTGTGATTTAGACTTTTTGAGATAACATAGGAATAAATCTTGTGATGATAATTAACGAACAAGCTCAATTACAAAAGAGATGCCTCCAAGAAAAGGAAAATTAGAAAGATGCAAGATTACAGATCTAACTATACTAGAATATGCAGATCTGATAGCCATAATAAGTTTCAAACATATGAGTGTATTATGTATGTATGTATGTATGTGTGTGTGTGTGTGTGTCATATATTATATATATATATATATATAATATATATATATATTATATATATATATATATATATATATATATTATTATTATTATTATATATATTATATAATATAATATATATATAATATATAAAATATATAATATATATAATACATATATATAATACATTATATATATGTATTATTAATATATGTATTATATATATTATATATTTTATTATTATTATATATATATTATATATATAATATATTATATATAATAATAATAATAATATATATATATATATATATATAGATTATATAATATATATATAATATATCTATTATATATATATTATATATATATAGATATAAAATAATATATTGTATTATATAATATAATATATACATATATATATGTATAATTATATATGTATTATATAAAAAATATATATATATATAATACATATATATTATTATATAATATATGTATTATTATATTATATATTTATATATCTATATATATATATATATAGATATATATATATATATATATTATATATATATATATATATAAGCCTATACAAAAAAGCGCGACTCGCGCGGAGACTCTACAAACAAGGAAGCCGATCGGAGCCGGTGGGTGCATCGGGCCAGTCCAGAAACTGCCCAGATCGCGGTTAAGGTAGCCCCCTCTGTTGCTCGCCCTCAGTGAGGGAACATCGCCTGCTGACCTTGAGAACCTGTATGCAAACTTCTCTGTAAAGTTGTGGGGAGTTGTATGATCCGCCTTCGTATCTGTGCTTGTTTCGATTTTTCCATAATACCCAAATGCCGGCGGCTGCTACGATCTGGTGCATGTTGGAGTTCTCCCAGTTGGCGAGGAGATCGTCGAAGCCCCCAGACTGTTGGCGCGGTCGCCACCTGATGGATATATATATATATATATATATATATATATATATATATGTGTGTGTGTGTGTGTGTGTGTGTGTGTGTGTACACACACACACGCACGCACACACATATATATAAAAAGAGATTATATATATATATATATATATATATATATATATATATATATATATTTCTTGCTGAGGGGAGAGAAGCTCTCCACGTGTGAGTGTGCGCGCGTGCGTGCGTGTGTGTGTGTGTGTGTGTGTGTGTGTATTCTTGTTGAGGAGAGAGAAGCTCTCTACGTGTTCCTCTCCGGCAGTTCTCAGGCTTCGCTGTCGACCACCCCTGTCAGCGGGTGGTCTCCCCGGCCGTTTTGGTAGGTTGGTGCGGCTTCTCCGCGCCCCTTGTGCGGTTCTCCGGCGGCTCCCCGCCGTGTGGCGTCCCCATCTCTTTCGTGTCGTGTTCCCCTGTAGCCCTCCTCCTGCGACATGTCCGGCCTCCCCTGCGAGGTCGGGGGCCCCTCGGAGGGGTCTCCCCTGGTGCCACCGGACGTGGTCGAATCGTCTCCGGAGGTTGCTCCCTGGTCTGCTGACCATCTTGCCCTCTTCGGCTTAATCGCTTCGACGGACACTGCCCCTCCTCCTGTAGTCTCCGTGGTCTCCCGCCCGAGTTCTTCGCTAGCAGCATAGGCCTGGCTCTCGTCGGTGCCAGCCGCTGCAGGAACCTGGTATTTATCCATCCCCGTGAGGCCGGAGGATGCTGTCCTCCTTCCCAAGGCCTCCGTGGCCCCCCGCTCCGAATCTTCACCAGCAGAGCTGGCCTGGCTGTCGACGGCGCCAGCTGCTGCCGGAGCTTGGTCTTCTTCTTCCTCCGTACGATATGACGTGACAGATGCTCAATTTTTAGGTTGCGGGTCCTCTTCTTCCTGCTCACCCTATTTCCATTTGAATTCAAATCCAAATCCAAATCCGTTTCCGTCGAACCTTGCGCTATCTGAGAATGGCGCTGCTCCCTTGCGACCCACCCCCTTCCTGCTGGCTCCTTGCGCCGCCTGGCCAGGCACATATTCTCCCTCTCTCTCCGGTTCCCCCTCTGTGTGCGCTATTTGAGGATGGCGCAGCCCCCTTGGGACCCACCCCCTCCCTGCTGGCTCCTTGCGCCACCTGCCTTGTGCCTCCTGGCCGGGCACCTATTCCTCATCCCTCCCTGGTACCCCCCTTTGTGTGCTGAATGCCCTCCTTCACGTGATGGCCACGTGCCCTCTGCGCGCCATCCATCCAGCGCATCTCATCTCGTGGCTGCCTTTGGCCATGCACAGTCTACTCCTGGCACCAACCTGTCCCTGGGTGTTCATGTTCAGGTGCCCTCCGCGTCGGTGCGCGCACACTATGCTTTCAGCCCACCCCCCCTCTGGAGCGAGTCTCGGTTGCGTCTTATGCTGATAAGCTCAGGCCAAATCGTGCAGCCAAGCACTTCACGCCCATCTCTGAAGTTGAGCTGCCCGATATCGAATACTCTATTTCGTCTGATATCCACGAGATCATGGTGCCTTTCTCTACCGCCGAGATTTCCTCCTTATCTGCCACGTTCCCGCATACTTTTGTGCTTAAATTCTCTAGCGGATGCCCGAAGTTGTTACGGGTCCAGGAAGTGATCGCCAGTTGGGGTCTCACTTCAGGATACAGGATGGCACCTACGGATCCTAAACACATATTTCTCCACCTCTCCTCGGAGAGCGATCACAAGAACGTATGGACCAGAGGCACTGGCATGATAGATTCACACACCATGAAAATTGTCAAATGGTCTCCGGATTTCAACACCAAAGAAGATTCAGCAATCATCTCGGCGTGGGTCACCATCCCGAACCTTCCCCTCATATGTTTTGCCCCCGCAGTTATAAATAGGATCGCCAACTCCTTCGGGACGTTTGTGGCCATGGCGGATGTAATCCGAAACCTATCCAAGGGAAATTATGCCAAAATATGCATGGAACTTGACCTCTCGAAAGACCTTCCTAATCATATCCAAATCTCGCTCGACAATAAGGCTCACACCCAACAAATCATATACAAGAATAATATCATATTCTACAAACACTGTCACATGCGCAGCCACACAACCGAGCATTGCTTTCGTGCGCATCTAGAACTGAAGAAGAAAGTTACCCGAAAGGTGGCCCCTACTCAACCATCCGGAAAATCCAACCAATCCCCACTTCTTCCTTTACCGAACACCCGGATCCGATTTGAAACCAGCGCCGAAAACTCCCTTACCCAAGAACAAGCTCCCCTGGGAAGAGCCATAGTGCCCTATAAATCTCCAGCCATCAACCTCACCAACAAATTTGATATTCTCACTTCAGCCCTCACAGATGCCTCATAAAAGACAACCATCACTGAAAATTACACAGGAGTTCAAAGTCCGATAGAGGAAATAGAGAACAGCGATGAGTCAGAGATAGCACTGGAGCACATAACACAGGAGAACCTTTCGGAACCGTCAGGCAAAGAGGCCCCCCAACCCCGTGACACAGAAGCCCCCTCTAAATCTCTTAACGTGGCCGCCATTCGTGCGGACGCTCTGGCCATCATTGGTTAAGCACCAGTGACCAAAATGTAACATGCCATTGACGCTGGTCTCACCAGCACGAACAGCTGCTTCGGAGCCTTGGCAGAGATAGTTGGAGAGGTCTATATGCACCCGACTGAGGAGAAAGACGGAACCACCAAGGCAGACGGAAAGGCTGCATACCCCACCAAAAAGTCTAAGAAAAGAAGCGCAAAAGAGGCCACGTCCATGACCAGTAGGTCAGCCGCGAAACTCACCAAATCCTCCCTCCCCAGCATCCTCAATGCTTAACATTCTCTCTTGGAATGTTAGGGGCCTTGCGAACAAACCTATCTTGAGAAGATTAAACAGTCTCAAGAAAATCCACAGAATCGACATTTTAGTGATCATTGAACCAAAAATCCCTCAAAAGAGACTTAAGTCCATCCAGATGCAGTTAGGTTTCTCCTCTGCTATCGCCAAATGCCACGATATCTGGTTCCTCTTCATGGCCGACATGAAGCTCGGCATCATCCACGACTCGAGGCAAGCGCTCTCGTGTTGGATGGAACACCCCACGCTCTATTCCCGTTCTCTCTTGTCCACCGTACATGGCAGCTGCGACATCTCTGAATGCAAACAGCTTTAGGACACCCTGAGGGAAACTAATCAAAACCTCATCAACCTCCCTTGGCTCCGTGTTGGTGACTTCAACGCTGTTACTTGTAGAGAGGAGAAGTCGGGAGGTCATCCTCCACCATCGTCGGCTATACAGGATTTCACCAACTTCATATTTAGGACCACCTCTCTCTCCTTCAGTTCTTCGGTAACACAGTCACCTGGTGTAACATACAGGAAAGGGCTCGACGGAAATATTCCTGCCTTGACCGCGCCCATCAATGTGAAGTGGTCTAATATGGAGATCATCTCCAGTCTCTCGTACCTCAATGCGACCGAATCGGATCACTCCCCTCTCCTCATTAAAATCACCAGTAATTCGAATCAGATCAAGAAAAGTTTTCATTTCCTCGACCTCTGGAGCCATCATCCCCAGTTCAGGTTTACTGTAGCTACTGCTTGGAGTGGTATCGACGCCCCAGACCCACTAGTCCGAGTGGCGGCGAAACTCAAAGCCACCAGAAAATCTCTCACTGTTTGGAGTAAGGAAGCTTTTGGCGACATCTTCCAGGCTTTCCGTATTGCTGAGGACGATGTTACTCGTGTGGAGATTCTGTTCGCTACCAACAGATCGCCTGCGGCCCGGGCCTCCCTCAATCTCACCAGAGCACTACTGAAGTTTCGACTGTAAGTCGAGGTAGAATTCTGGAAACAGAAAGCTAGGCTGACCTGGGAAACCGAGGGCAACATAACTCTAGCTACTTCCACTCCTACGTTAAGGGGCGCAGACAACAGCTCAACCTCCACCAAATCGCGGACGAGAGCGGTCATATTATGAAAGACCAACGGAGGATCCAATCGACCACTACTAATTCTATTCCCAGTTGTTCACCAAAAGAAGCCATCATCAGGGACGAGGAATTCCCTGAGGAGATCCCTCGCTTGATTGAAGATAGAGACAATACTCAACTGCAGCTCCTTCCTTCTGAACTAGAAGTCAAAGATGTCATATGGGCACTAAACGAGCATAGTGCTCCTGGACCTGACGGATTCACTGGTGTCTTCTTTAGATCTTGCTGAGACATCATCAAGTCGGATATTCATGAGGCGGTTATCGTCTTCTTCCAAGGAGCCAAGTACCCTAGATCGATATCCTGTGCTAACATGATTCTTATTCCCAAGCAGGAAATCCGGAGACCTTCAAAGATTTTTGCCCTCTGAGCTTGTGCACCTTCGCTAAAAAATTATCTCGAAGATTATTGCCAACCGCATGATCGGACTATTTCCAAGATTATCTTCGAAGAGCAGATCGGCTTTGTTCGTGGCCAGAAAACTTTAGACAACATCCTGCTAGCTCAGGAAATGATCACTGTATGAAATTCCCGTCTAGGAGCGGGAATATTGCCATCAGCTGGACATGGAGAAGGCGTACGATAGGCTAGACTGGCAACTCATGATATGGGTGTTCAGGGCCTTCGGGTTTCTCGGAGACATGGATTGACATCGTGTGGAGATCGATCAGTAATTCGTGGTTCTCTACAGTTTTTAACGGCCAAGATGAGGGTTTCTTCAAATCTAGTCGCGGAGTCAGACAATGAGACCCTTTATCATCCACCATCTTCATCATTGCCTGCTGAAGCTTCGAGCAAAAATCTAAACAAAAATGGTTGCTACCCCTGTTTTCAACATTTTCACATCTCAAGCGGTTGCCTGATCATCACCCACCTGGCATATGCCGACGACATCCTCATCTTCTCCTCCGGCGATGTCGGGTTCGTGGAAGTGGTTAAACCACGCTGCAGAGATATGCCAGAAGCTCTGGTCAGGTGTTAATACCAAACAAGAGTGTTATCTATGTCCACCACTCGGCCAACAGAGACCACTCCTCCACTCTTACTGACTTATTTCCTTCTCTGTTGTGTACCACCTTTCTCGTACTTGGGGTTCCCGTTGGTGTACGGTATATCCAATGCAGGCATTTATAAAGGGTTGGTGGGCAAAATAAAAAAAAATTGAAGGATGGCACAATGCGATCTTATCGCCTGGCGGCGGAAAGATGATTCTGATTCAGCACGTGCTATCTTCCACCCCATTTACACTCTAGCCGCATGCTATCCCCGAAGAAGGTGCTCACATCCATTGAAAACTTTTTCGCCAACTTCTTCTGGGGCATACACGGAAAGGATAAGCTCCTTGGGCCAGTTGGGACTCCATGGCCAGACCTACTGATGAGGGCGGTCCAAGTTTGCAGGCTATCGCAAGTCGTTGATGCTTTCTCGATGAAGATTGTGGTGGAAGCTTCGCGAGAGTCATACTATCTAGGCTCGATCCATGAAGGCCAGATATTTCAAACACACCCACTCGACAAACGCTGATTTCAATAGCAGATCCTCTGCTTCTTAGCGCCGCATCCTGCATGTTCGGCGTCTCGTCGAGCCTTTCATTCCGTCTCCACATTGGGCTGGGGTAAATCGTCCTCTTCCACGAACGTTGGTCTGGAGATGATCTACTCCCCCTTTTCCTGTTGCTCATTCCAATAGCGTGATGTTAATGAGATGTGGGATAGCTCGGTGACTGGAATTGGGAGAGGGCCCGGAAGTGGACTGGGGAGGGAGGCATCAGAAGCGTTACTCGTTTCTGGGTTGAAGGTCAGGACGGAACCGGACTCTCTGAGGTGGTCCTCTCGGCCAACGGATCCTTCTCTTTAGCATCGGCTAGAAGAGTCGTTCGCGACATTAGAGTGCCATCTCCCATTATTGGTCCTTTCTGGCAATCTTGTATTCCTAAAAAATGGTCCTTTCTGATTTAGAAAGCATTCCACACACACTCCCCACTGATGACACTCTCAATACCATTGGCTTCAGTTTAGCATCAGCATGCCATTGCTGCTCGGAGCGACAGTTTGAAACTGTCGACCATTCTTTATTCTGGAGACCTGGCAGCGCTAGTTTGGACCACACTCTTCCATCGTTGAAGATAGGACCAAGTTTCTGGGAGCTTCAACAATCTTCTAGCCACATGGGGTAGCGCTTCGTACGGCCACCAGATCGTTGCAGCCGCCATTACGTGGGTCATTTGGAAGAACCGCAATAAATTCAGATACGAGGGTTACCATATACCTCCAATCAACTGATCTGGGAGGTTATCAGACAGATTTCTGAAAGTTAGCAGACACTACAAGCATGTCCAGGAGGGAAGCTAGCACTCCTGGTTAAGTTGACTTGTTTTGGGTAGGTGAGCGGGTGATTGCCTCCCAGCTCCTTTTTTCTTTTTTTCTTTTATAGCTCCCTTTTAAAGGCTTCGGCTTTTTGCGGCCTTATACATGAATAAAGTTTGGGGGTTGGTTATATATATATATATATATATATATATATACATATACATATATATATATATATATATATATATATATAATATATATATATATATATATATAAAACACAATATATATATAATGATGGCTAGAAACCGTCATAAATGACATTTAAACGCTTTTTTGTAAGCCGGAGACCATGAAATGTTATAAATAATACACCTATATATAACACTGAATTTCTAAAACATTATAAATATGACCATATATATAACACTTTCTTTTTAAGGTGTATAAATAGGAATATATATATATATATACGCTTTTTTAAACGGTTATGGAC
>JANAVB010000197.1:7331021-7333521 GCA_029216955.1 Iris pallida
CGGGTGAGCCATGATTCCCCGCTAGCCCAGTGATGCTTATCCTGGCCGTTGCTATGCCCCCAGAAGAAGTTACAAAGATCTGTTCGATCGAAGAAAGAACCTTAGTGGGCGGCGAGCACGCAGCAAGGGTGTGGGATAGGGATGGAGGATTGTACGTGATTGATGAGGATAATCTGCCACCGGAGATAAGGTGGCATTGTGCCACCCTTCTAGTTTCTTCCTGATTCTGGTGATTAAGTCCTCGAAAATGCCGCTGTTGGATTTCCATACACTAAAGGGAAACGAGATAGTTGAACGGTGGCTTAGCAACAGAAAAGGATGTTAAGCTGGATAGGTTGTTGGCGTGCTCTCTGTTGGTATGTGGTGGGCGTAGATAACGTTCTTGAATGATTGATTTTCTGGCCTGAGCATCTAGAGTATCTCTCCAGGGTATTGTGAACCACTGCCACCGCGCCTTCATCCCCGGAGGAGAAGATGAGAAGGTCGTCAGCGCATGCAGATAGATGATGATGGGACAAGCACTGGACGTTGATAGTGCTAAAAGTTAGGGGTGTTGACCATATTGTTGAGGTTCTACTCAGAGGTCAGCTGCTATGATGAAGACGGTGGAGGATAGTGGGTCTCCTTTGTCTCACCCCGCGGTAGGATTTAAAAAATCCCTCAGCTGGCCATTGGGATGACCGTCGAGAACCACGAGTTGCTGATGGATCTCCAGACGATATTGGTCCAAGATTCCGAAAATATGAAAGCTCTGAAATCCAGATCATGAATTGCCAATCCAGTCTGTCATAGACTTTCTCCATATGTCGATTTTTGACAGCAGTTGCCTCCCCTCACCGAAAATTTCATGCAGGTGATTAACTCTTGGGCCAGCATAATATTATCCTGGATGTTCCTCCCGCAAACAAATGCTTTGCTCCTTGAAATGATCTCGGGAAGAAGACCTGCCATTCTGGTCGTGATGACCTTGGTTATGATCTTTTTGGTGAAGTTACAAAGACTGATGGGTCGAAAGTCGCGAAGGACTCCGAGTTGTCTTTTTAGGGATTAGGATCAGGTTGGCACTAGAAATGGCTTTCGGGTATATAGCACCTTCGAAGAAAATGATCGCCGCTTCAATGATGTCGTGCTTGATCATATCCCAGCATGTGCGAAAGAATATCCCCGAAAACCCGTCCGGGCCTGGAGCACTGTGCTCGTTCAGAGCCCACACTACATCTTTAACCTCCTGAACAGAGGGAGGGCGGTTCAACTGGGCGTTGTCGGTGTCGTTAACGAGGAGGGAGATTTGGTCTAGGAATGATCTATCTTTGTGAACCGCCTCTTTGGAGAATAGTTTGGAATAGAATTCCGTGGCCGCCTCATGGATGCTCTTTTGGTCGGTATGATGTTCCCATTTTCATCAGTTGTTCTGTGAATCGAGAGCTTCTGTCTGCGACCGTTAACGCAGGCATGAAAGTACTTCGAGCTTTTGTCCCCTCGCTGTCCCATTTCAACCTCGTTTTCTGTTTCCAGAAATCAGTCTCCACTTTGATTCGAATTTAAGCATGGCCTTGGTGAGGCTGAGGGCTCTCCTAGCCGCTAGGGAGCGATCCGTGACGATAGGGCTTCGGCGCGGGTGACGTCGTCCTCAGCGACGCGAACGGCTTGAAAGATATCTCCGTAGGCTAGCTTGCTCCAGACGGACAAGGCTTTCCTGGTGGCTTTAAGCTTGTTGCTCACTCGAACCAGGGGGTTGGGGGTTCCTCGCGGTTCCATGCTTCCGCAACGATGCCCATAAATTGGGGATGCCCGGTCCAAAAGTCGAGGAACTGGAAATTCTTTTTGGACGAGTTAGTCTTGTTTTTGATCTCTACCAACAGGGGGGTGTGGTCGGATTCTGTGGAGTTGAGGTGGGACAGGTTGGTGGTGATCCCCATCCGTGCAGAGGAATTCATGAGGGTCCTGTCAAGCTAGAGTATTGACGACGGTCGTCATCCTGCATGTTGCACCAGGTGAATGCAATGTCTGTGAACTGGAGAGTATTTAAGTGGGCATTGAAGATGAAGTTGTTGAAGTCAAGCATAGCCGGAGCAGGGGGGGCGGCCTCCTGTTTTTTCGCGCTGCTGGTGATCGCGTTGAAATCCCCAATGCAAAGCCAAGGGGAGTTGGTGTAGAGATGATGGATGTCAAGTAGGTCGTTCCAGAGAAGTTTCTCTCCGCTACATCGCAGCTGCCATGGACCGCTGAAAGGATGGCTCGATTGGGGAGACTGGGTGATCGAACCAACAGGAGAGGGGCCTGCTGGGTGTCCTGGATGACTTCGAGTTTGAGTCCTTCGTGCAGAGGATCAAAATATCGTGTCTGCCAGCTATGGCCTAGGGGAGGCCCAGTTAGGGGTGAGCAACGGTTCGGTTCGGTTCAAACGAACCGTATATATGAAAACCGAAATAACCGTAAACTGTATTTCTCAAAACGAAAATCGAACGTTTTTATGAAAATCGAACAAAAACCGAACCAA
>JANAVB010000197.1:7338521-7430393 GCA_029216955.1 Iris pallida
AACCAAGGAGTTGAAGAACCACATTGCAAATATTTCTCCTGAGATCTTCGTGGAGTACTTCGATGTAGAAACCTGACACAAGTATTTCTCCTGAGAATTCTACTCTTAGTTAATCTGTCTTCTAATTGCATTGTGCAAAAGTTAGACACATAAATTACCATATACATTTGCACTACGACTACTTTTCTTGTCTGATGCTGAACTTTCTTATTATAATATTTCTCTCAAATATAGTGCATACTTGTTTGCCTTGTCTTTCAAAGAGGAGATACCTCAAAAATATTACAAAAGGAGGCAAGCGTACTTTACAACTATTCGAGAGAGAGAAAGAAGGGATTGACGGCTATATCAAAGAGGAGATCGTTTCAAAAAATTCTTTCTCGTCATCTTCATCCTTCGTGTTCTTGTAAATCGTGTTTTCTTCTTTAAGGAGTTGTGATGATCCGTTTGGATCGGTGAGAAGCTTGTAGAGGGTGTAATCTTTTTCCAATAGTGGAAGCTTTTCAAGGTTGGACTCCAATCGTCCCGTGATTTTTTTTTGCAAGAATTTTTCACGTCAAAAATTTATTATGTTTGCGTTTGGCTTTCTATATGCTTTTGGCGTTTGGTTTTGTGTACTTTTCTTCGGTTCTCTCGCAGACTCCTTGGTTTGGGGGAACTGTGTTCGCATTTCGTTCCCAACACGTGTATCAGAGCCACGTTTTTTGGAGGATGTCAAGGTTGACAGTCAAACCGAGGAGAAGAGAAGGATGCGAAGCTGATGCGCCTTGTAAACCTAAACGGAATAAACTACCACTATTGGAGGAGTAAGATGAAAGACTTGCTATTTGTCAAAAAGCTGCATTTGCCAGTATTTGCTTTCCAAAGGCCAATTGATAAATCCAAAGAGGATAAGAACTTTGAGCACATAGAGGTGTGTGGGTACATCAAGCATTCATTGACAAGAATGTGTATAATCATGTTGCAAGTATAGAGCACGCGAGGACACTGTGGGATAAGCTGAAATCTTTGTATACAAAGAAGACTGGGGTGAATGAGTTATTTCTGATCCAACAAATGATGGATCTATGGTACAAAGATGGTACGTCTGTTATGGATTACTTGAGTGAATTCCAGGACGTAGTTGACCAACTATATTCAATGGGAGTTAAGTTCGACGATAAGGTACATGGACTATGTTTGCTATGTACATTGCTAGACTTCTGGAAAACCATACGAGTGTCTATGATCGCTTCTGCTTAGAAAGGCGTGGTCACTCTGGAATTTGCCAAGAACGAGGTACAAAATGAAGAGGTGCGGAGGCGTTCTTAAGGCATTTCATCTACATCCCACTCAGAGGCGCTTATTTCAGATAGTCATAAAGGAGTAAAAGCAGGAGTCTGGACGGTGGCAGAGACAAGAG
This sequence comes from Iris pallida, assembly GCA_029216955.1. NCBI lineage: Eukaryota > Viridiplantae > Streptophyta > Magnoliopsida > Asparagales > Iridaceae > Iris > Iris pallida. The sequence continues at coordinate 7,339,924 of JANAVB010000197.1, forward strand.
TATGGTAAAGTCCAAGGGTCGGTACGATAACTCAGGGTGCTACCATTGATGCAAGAAAGGCCACATCAATCAAAATTATTTCGCTTTGAAGAAAGAGAAGAAGGGCGACAAAGGAAAGCAAAGTGAGAACACTATAACGGCTTCCTCGACACATGGAGCATGTGATCTTTGTGGGTGATTGGGTAGTCATGAACCTCGCTTGCGATGACAATTCTTGGCTGGTAGACTCAGGGCTTCAACGCACATATCTCATAACATGGTACTATTTACCACTTACACCACATGAGATTATGGAGTATTGAAGATGGGCAATGGAGATGTGTTGAAGGTTGTTGCTACTGGAGATATACATTTGAGAATGAAGACATGTGCGGTTCTTGTTCTGAGAAGTCCGATAGTGGAGTTTTTCAGGATATTTTTATATATAGTAGGAATATTCCAATAAAGTTGAATTAGATATTTCTATATATAATAAAAATACATTAATGATTTAGATTGAGTATTCCTACATATATAGGAATACCTCAATGGTAAATATTAGTTGTAGTTTTGAGGCTATATATATTAGATGTTTTCTCACCCGAAAAGATATCTAAAAAAATATTACAAAAGGAGGCAAGAGTGTTTTACAACTATTGGAAAGATAAAGAGTGGATTGACGACTACATCTAAGTTGAGATTGTTTCGGGACACTCTTACTCGTCATCTTCGTTCTTCGTGGGCTTGTAAATCGTGTTTTCTTTTTCAATGATTTGTCGTGCCATTTGGATCGGTAAAGAGCTTGTAGAGTGTGTAATCTTCAATTCCAATAGTGAAAGTTTTTCAGAGTTGGACTCTGATCGTCCCGTGGTTTTTCTTACAAGGATTTTTCGAGTCAAAATTTATTGTGTCTGCGTTTGACTTTCTGTGTGATTTTGGCGTTTGGTTTTGTGTATTTTTTTTTTCGGTTCTCTTGCGGTCTCTTTGATTTGGGGGAACTATTTTTGCGTTTTGTCCCCAACATTTGTATGGTTGACTATATCCATGATCAAATTTGGCTAGAAACAAATGAGTCTCGACCATACTTTATTTTAAAGATAGAAGGGGAGAATATTACTATGCTCATCATATACAATACGCCAAACAGAAAACAATAGTACATAATGTTTGATGGCTTTCTTATCTTTAGAGTTTGTGATTAAGGTTCTCAATGCATAAAGATAATTAAGTTTTTGGATTGAGGTGGCCTAGTTGAAAAAAGGGTCTTCCTTTGTCAACGAAATTATATTCTTGACTTATTAAAGGAGAGAGGTAAACTTGGGTGTAAACCTTATCCACCAGTTGATCCCCTGAACCATTTGAATTTTCCGAAAAGGAGTCGTTGGGATATGTGTCTTTGTATCAACGACTAGTCGATAAGTTTCTATACTTCTCACCTACACGTACGACCAGGGGCGGATTCAAAAACTATAGCTAGGGTGGGCTGCCAAAAATTTGGGTGCGCTGAAAGTGGCTTAATCCATATAAAAAAAATCAAAAAAAAAATTTACATAGAAAAAAGACTAAAAAAAATATTTTGGGGGTGGGCTCCAGCCCACCCCAAGCCAAGCTTGGCTTCGCCCCTGCGTACGACCTTAAGGCTGTGTTTGGTAGGAAGGATGGAAAAGTGAAAGGAAGGAAAAAGATAAGGATTTATTTTCCTTCCATGTGGAAAGTAAAGATTATTTTCTTCCTTTGTGTTTGGTAGCAATGATGAAAAAGATAAGAGATGTATTTTCCTTTGTTTGGTATGAAAGAAAAAGTGGAAGGAAAGAAAGTAAAAAATATAAGGTTTACCAATTATACCCTCAACTAAAAACACTTATTTACCATTTGACTTCATAAATAATTTTTAAATAATACATTCATATGGGGGTATAATTGTTAATTAATACAAGCCTTCACTTTTTCTTCGACTTTTTCTCCCACTTTTGGAGGGATTGGATTTCTTAGGTTATGAAGGAAAAGTAATCCCTCCACTTTTTCTTCCTTCCTATTTTCCTTCTATACCAAACAAGAGAAAATGAATCTTTCCCTTCACTTTTTTTCTCCTCTATTTTCCTTCCTCCCACTTTTCCCTCGTACCAAACACACCCTAAATTGCATATATTATAAGTCAGTACATGAGTTCTCGAAATATCGTTCATCTTCAAACAGTAGAAAAGATACTCAAGTACTTCGAAGACGTTTCTTGGAAAATGGTTTTTGTTTAAACAAAAAAGTTAAATTACAACTTGATATCCTCAACTATCTAAATGTTTGAAGATGAACGATATATGAATGATCGTTAGTCCACTACAGGCTATTGAACCTATTTTGGAGTCAATTGGGTGATTTGGATGAGCAAACAGTTAGTTGTTGCAAGATAAAGTCTCTATTTTGGAGTCAATTTGGTGATTTGGAGGAGCAAACAATCGATTGTTGCAAGATAATTGGCTATTCAACCTATCTTGGAAGAACTCGACATGAAAAATATTTTTGTAAAGTTGGGGGAGAATATAGAGAACTACAAGATAATACACAATATTTGTTGTTGTTTTTGTCTTTGGAATAGTGTAGAATAGTCCCCACATCGGCTATACCATCAAGTGGGTATCATAATATAATGTTTTTCATGTGTTGAGGTGTGCACATGGGGTGTGGTGGAGCACAAGTGGGTGCCATGTGGGAGTGTTTTTCTTGAAGGAAAAAAGATTAACTCCTCAAGGAAGCATGTTGCTTTTTGTCGCTCGGACGCGGATTCGGACTTGGACACGGGCTCACGGCCGCAAAGTGCCGCATCGTGCATGCACGTGCGTAGTCCCACATCGGATAGGAGAAGAGATTGAGTCTCTTTCCTCACTATAAATAGAAACTACTGATCACCTTTTTGAGAGACAAATATATTAAAGAAAATGGAGTTCGTTAGAGTCACAAAAAGTTGACTGTGAGCGTTCCAGAAGTTATTTGAGAACTTGTTGGTTCCTGAGAGCAGATCGCGGTTCTATCTCAATTGCAACACGTTTGCAAGAAAGAATGCTCTCTTCCTATCAGTTTGTATTCAGTGACTTCAGGATCTTTTGGAGAGCAGACTTGTTTGCCGGAATCTCCGAGATCCTAAAACTCATAACAGAGTGCAAACTTATTTGCAAGCAGTTTCTGCTTCTAATCGTTCTACTCAGAACCACTTGTTTGCAGGAGGTCTCTGTCTTCTGATCGTTCTTCCATCTAGATCTGTTTCGGAAATAACAATATTATCTATTGATAAAAGTTTTTAGAATTGAATACTTAGCCTAGTTTTCTTTCTGGTCTCTACTTTGGTTCTCTAGAGCCATATAAAAGGTAGATTGGGCAGAGTGGTGCGGAAGTATGGTAGACAAAATGTAGCCGCAATATGTCGCTGATAGTCGCTAATAGTGACGTATTGCGACGTAAACTTTTTACGTCGCTAAGTTGCACAATTTTAGCGACGTTTTGATTAAGCGTCGCTAATTGCGTCGCTGATATGACTTATTTTGGTAGAGATGTACTGGTGATCTACTAGAGGATAGATTTTTGTCATGAAATTGCGACAACATTACCTTGAATTACCCTGGCACGAACTAGTGGATCATTTGCAAGATGGCGGACGACGAACGTGATGAGGGTGGACGTAGTGTCGTAGGCGGCAAACATGAGCAGCATTAAATTGTCAATGATATCATCGTTTGTTAATGTCTCTATACCATCCTCGCTTCCCAGGCGGACTAAGCTGGCGATCAGGTCATCTTTAGAGGGGTGTTGCCGCCCCTCTCCCGCCATTTCTTTCCTCTCTTGTATGATCCCGGAGAGCACCTTCCGGATCCTCGCGGCCGCTCTCATGCTCTTGTTCAAGTTCAGGAAGGGAAGGCCAAGTAGAGGCGCCCATAGCCCCTTGAACATGTCGTCGAAATCCTTCAGCAGACCGTCGCGGGCGACACCGTGCCCGATGCCGAACACGATGGCGGAAATGACGTCGAACGTAAAGCTCCTTATCAAAGGTCGGGCCTGCAAACATGTTTGAATTGAATTGAATTGAATTGAATGATAAACACGGCAATGTTTTGTTTCGGTTTGTACCTTGACGTTCTGTCGACCGGTCCAGTTGTTTTCGATGTGGTGCCTGGCCTCCTCGTCCATCCTGCCGACGTACTGCTTCAGAACTTCCGGCCGCAGGAACTGCGACACGGCACCCCTCACCCGCCGGTGCTCCTCGCCGTGCAGCATGATCATGCTCCTCCTGCCGAGGATCCCCGCCAGCTGCTTCGGATGCTGGGGCACGAACGTCTCGGCGTTCGTGAACAAGAACTTGTTGGCGGCCGGGCCTGTAAGTAAGATCGTCGGAGTGCCAAAGAGGGATAACTTGGAGATAGGACCGTACTTTTTCTTCCTGCTGTTGATCCATTCTTCGGGCGCGTTGGCCCTCATGGCAATGAGGTACGCGAGAGTCTGGCCAATGATGGGGATTCCCAGGGAGCCAGGTGGGAGCTGCTGCTGCTGCTTCTTCTTGGAAGAGCACAGGGAACTTGTTGATCTTCTTAGGAGGAAGATGATGGGGAGACATGAGAGGAAGAGAACTAGTACTACTAGACTAGTCATTTTAACTATGCCACCTTATTTCATAGTGTTTGCACCACATGCCCATTTTATAGAGGAGTAGTAGGTTTTTTTTAATACTTAAATTCAACACTTTAAAAATTTTGTAAATTGCTAACGTTAACTGCCTCCCCCATAAAATTATGTTCAACTTTATTGCCAAATTGCTTAAAGAAACGACAAATGTCACTAAAAGAAAAGACAAATCACGTATACCTCTTTCTCTGTCCCTTCCACACCTACCCAAACCCTAACCCTAACTCTGACGAAGCCCGCTCCCAACCCCCTTGCTCCCATCCGCTTCGTGCAGCAAACGTGGATGAATGCGTACCTGATATTGAGTAGAAGCCAATTAGCTACGGTGACGCTATACTGCGGTGTACCAGCATATAGCACAATTGCTATGTTTTTCAAAATAAACACACTGTAAACTCCGCCTTCAACGCCTCCAACTCCTCGAGCAATTCTATGACACATGATTACGCTCATCGCACTCATAGGTGTTCTATTGGTTGGAAACCACCCAACTCCAATAAATCTCCCACTTTCCAACTAGTTAGAGGAGCTTGTCATACTGACAATCCACTGACAATAATCAAAATTCTCTCTTGTACAACCTTCGTGAGCATATTTGCTCCAATGACCTCCGTGTGAACCTTCTTAAGTGTCTCGTCTTTTGCTTCAAGCACATCTCATATCCAATGATACCGATATGCAATATGCTTGGACCGACTATGAAACGTTATGTTCTTTCTAAGATGGATTGCACTCTGACTATTGCAAAGCAAAACATACTTCTCTTGCTTAAGCCTCACTTCCTGCAGAAACTTCTTCATCCATAATAACCCCTTGCAAGACTCTGTCGCTGCAATAAGCTCTATTTCTGTCGTAAACAAGGCGATACACTTAAGAAACCATGATTACCACGAAACAGCTCCACCAGTAAACATTACAACGTAGCTCAAAGTCGATATCTTTGTATCCACATCTCCAGCCATATCAACATCAGTATATCTAACCAGTTTCGGCTCATCACCACCAAATGGAAGCTTCCAACCAGCACTACGCTGAAGATGTCAGAGTATCCACTTGGGCGTACACCAATGTACCCTTCTTGGATTGGGAAGATACATGCTAACCATGCCAACTGCTTGAGTTGCTCACTTTCTTTGACCCGTCCTACATACCATAGCATATATGAGACTCCTCATTGCTGAAGCATATAGAACCAACTCCATATCTTTCTTTTCGTTCTAGGTAGATGGACTTTGCAATAAGCTTAAAGTGAGTTGCTCACTTTCTTTGACCCGTCTATGCCGAAATGCTAAAGTACCCGGTGAATGTATTTCGTTTGGGACAAGTAAAGCAACTTGGACTCTCTCTCTCTGTGTGTGTGTGCTATCTCCATCTTAAATATATTCTTTATTGCGCTTAAATTCTTCGTAGAGAAGGTTGTACCGAGTTGTGCTTCAACTCCGCTATCTTGGTGGCATTTCGATCAACCAATAGCATATCATCCACATAGACCAATAAAATAATGAAATCAATCTCGACAAATTATTTTACAAACATACAATGGTCCAAAGTCGTCCGTGCATAACCACGATCTTACATAAACGACTCAAACTTTCTATTTCATTACCTCAGAGCCTGTTTCAAACCGTACAATCTCTTCTTCAACCGGCAGGTTAAATGTGATTTTCCCTGCTCATATAATCTCTCTAGCTGATCCATGTATAATTCCTTCTTTAAATCATCATATATGAATGATATCTTTAGGTCTATCTGCTCAACCTCTAAATCAAAATGGGCTCCTAATTTTTGCACCACCCAAATAGATGATAACTTGACAACCGACAAAAGTATCTCATCGAAATCCAGCCCTTTCCCTGACTAAAGCCTTCAATTACCAGTCTCACTTTGTATCGAGGGTAAGTAGCATCTTTTGTCTGCTTCACTCTGAAGACATATCGATTTTTAAAGCCTTTTTGCGCCTTAACAAGGGAAAGAAGTTTAAAACCTGTAATATGGTACTTTATTTTCCTGAGTCTGAAGAAGAAACTTTTGTCGGTACAAGATCTGGTAAAGAATACCACAAAGATTATAAGGGAACTTCCAAAGAAGCGGAGGACGTTGCTGAAACACTGCCAGCTCAACCATCTCCTGTTCCTGCTGAGGCAAGACCTTCTAAACCATCTGTGGTTGAGAAAGGAAAACACAAAGCAGTACGCTTTGACGTCCCATTGAAATCTGCTTCAAATTAAGGGGTAGTGATAAAGCCCTACAAGTTCGATATTCTAGCCCAATTAGCTAATACTCTGGCTAGACTTTCTATCTTTGAGTTACTTCGTATTTCTAAAGAAAGTCGAGAAACTTTGAGCGAAGCTTTGTTACAGGCAGATTCATGCTTAGCTCAACTCAAAAGTCCTGACAATATACCGGTGTCGTGTCCACAATGTCATAGTATGATGGAATCAATTCCTAACATTACCTTTACACAAGAAGATATGTTGTTGAAGCATAATAGATTTATAATGGTCTAATCCTCGACGAATTCCTTGCCCCTTCTTCTATAAAAATTAATAACATAAGAAGCCAACAAAAACTTAGGACCATTGTATGTTTGTAAAATAATTTGTCGAGATTACAACCAAACTCATCATGACCATAGAGTCTGCAACCAAACTCATCACGACCATAGCCAACAAAAACTTACTGCCTCGTCTTCAGCTCAAGTTTGGATCTCTCGTCCTTCCGTACATGTACGAATGTCTTACAATTAAACACTCGAATGTGACTATATGATGGCTAAGAAGGAGTACTAGGAGAAAAATTAATAACATAAGAAGCAGCGTTGAGAGCCTCACCCCAGTAACTGTCCAATAAGTTTGCTTTTGACTGCAAACATCGTACCATCTCTATCAGTGTCTTATTTATATGCTTAGCTACACCTTTAAGATGAGGTATTTTTGGCAAAGTCTTACGATGTCGAATTCATTGCCTTTGTAGTAAGCATCAAAGGGACTAATATATTCGCTGACAATATTTGATGGAATATATTTCAAATTCTTACATGTCTTCCTTTCAACAAAGGACTGAAAGTTTGGAAGTAGGCAGCACTAGATCCTTAGTCTTTATAGTAAAGACCCAAACTTTTTTTGATATCAATAAAAGTTACAAAATAAGATGATGCATCACTAATTGATTTAACCTTCATTGGACCGCAAACATCCAAGTGAACTAACTCGAGCAACTCTGATTTTTTTGAAAATGGGTGGCTTTGGAAAGACACCTTAGTTTGCTTCCAACCAAACTGTGTGTGCACTTCTCCAATTATGTATACTTTTAACCCTGGAATTACTTTTTTTATTCAACAAAGTTCATTCCCTTCTCGCTGATATAGATAAGTTGCCTATGCCATAATTCAGTAGATGCATCACTGACTTCATTCACCTCTGGTGCCCTTTGTATGCTCTCTTCCATATAGTAGAGGTCGAACTTCTTGCTTTCTCTAGCAATCACCATCCAAACTCTAGAAAGCTTCCACTGATAGGTCACGAATAGACTAAACAATCCCTCGTCATCCAACCTTTCAACCGATACCAGGTTGAAAAGGATCGGGGATATGACGAACACCTTTAAGAACAAGAGTTGCACATGTCTTTGTCCTCAAATGTGCATCTCCAATACCAACAACTTTTGACTTATCTCGGTTGTCCATCTTCAACACTCTATAGTTTTTTATTGTGTAAATAGCAAATAATGCATTGTTGTGAGATACGTGCACGGATGCAATTGAGTCTACCAGCTAAGAACTATCAATACAGGCAAGGTTCATAACAACATCATAATCCACAATAATAATATCACCTCCACGTGCTGAGGCAACCGATGTTGTGTTCTCACTATGTTTCCTATATTACCCTTCTTCTCTCTCTTCCAAGCGTAACATTTTTGCTTGATGTGGCTCTTCTTGCCATAAAGGTAGCACTTATAGTCCGTATACCGACCCTTAGACTTGCCTCTGCTCTTGTCTCTAAAATCATTTAGACCTTACTTTTACTACTGCCAAGGCTCTCTGAAACATGTGCCTCTAAATGATACGTAGACGAAGTGCCCTGAGATTTCTTCCGCATCTCTTCATCTAACAACCCGCTCTTGGTGAACTCTATACTAACCACATCTTCTAGAGCACAAGCAATCATGGACACTCGTACGGTCTCCCATGAGTCTGATAATGTACAAAGCAGCTACATTTCCTAAACTTTATCATCAAACTTTACTCCCATAGATCGAGGATAACTGGTCAACCACGTCCTGTAACTCGTTCAGGTGATCCGTAATGGATGTTCCATCCTTATACCTTAGACCCATCATCTGTCGAATCAGGAACAACTTGTTCACCCCTGTCTTCTTTGCGTACAAGGATTTCAAATTCTTCCAAAGTGTTTCTGTGTACTCAATATTAGTGATGTGTTTGTACACATTTTTGTCAACGAAATGGCTGATATACCCACACACATATATGTGTTCGAACTTCCAGTCTCACTACCAAAATACGTCAATTTAGCGACGTACTGAAACGTTGCTAAAACTACAAAATATGTCGCTAAAATAAAGTAGCGACGTAATAAATAGGTAGCCGAAAAGCTAGTCGCAGATTAAAACTTTGTCGCTGTAGCGACATTTTTCTTACGATGCTAAAACATCCCAAATTTAGCGAAGTTAAGCGACATTAACTACACGTTGCTAAATTAGCGACATAAATACGTCGCATGTGATGACATGGCAATGTTTGACACGTCAGCATATTAGCGACGTACGGATACATATTAGCGACGCATACGATACATATTAGCGACGTACAGATACATATTTGCGACGTATATCCACGTCACTAAACGTCGCAGAACGTCGCTAACTTACTGATTTTTTTTAAAAATTACAGTTTCTAAAACCCTGCATATAATTTTCAATGGTGCCCAAACTGCCCAAACTGCACTTCACACACATACACATATCATCACAAACATACACATATCATCACATATACTGTAAATACAGACATATATCACAAATATACACAGAAATATCACAAACATACATGTCCAACAAAGTAAATATCATACATGTACTTAATAAAAATATCAACAAAGTAAATATCACAAACATACATGTCCAACAAACATACATGTCCAACAGAGTCAAATAAGAATAAAAATCAGTGTACCAATGATAAATGGGCCCATTGGACCAATACATACAAAGATGATAAAAAAAACTACTGGATCACTGAGGATCTCTGCTGCGCATCTGAGATAACATGAACTCATATTGCTTCTGTGTAAGCTATACCACAGGGACAAGAGGAGGCAGTGCAACGTCTGGAGTCGGCGTCGTCGATGGACTGGGAGAACGTATCTGCTCCAGCTCTCACAGTCGCTCAGCATACGCAGCAAGGGTACGCACCATCCTCTGAGAACTCTCGTCAATAGAAGTATGTATTTGCGAATGTGAGACAGACATGGTCCTCTGTGATCCCTCTAGCTCGACCTGTCTATGCTCTGTGAGCTTCATAGACTCGGTGAGCATCTGCAAGCTGCCAGTTGTAGTCTCCTGCAGAGTCCACAGTGACTGTATACTACGTTCGAGCGCATCAAATCGTCCAGTGATCGTCGAATCATTGCTCTGTGGCATGGATGGGGGCTGGTCAAAAATCTTCCGTAGCAACTCGTCACGCAGCTCGTTTAACTGACGACCAATCTCTTGAGCTCGTGATGACCCCTGTGAAACTGGGGAGTATGCAGTGACGGAGGGGGCCTTGGATGACTCTGAAGCCAAATAGGAGCCATAGGATCCTGTATCGTAGTACGTACCCTTCTGAAGACTCCCAATGGCAGTCATCCAGAGGTCGTTCGGTGATAAAACTGTAGGCGGCTGGGAGGAAGTACCAGCCCCTCCCTCTGCTTGCGCAATAGCAGTCGCCTTCTCTTGTAGCCTAAGTTACTCGGCCTGTAAAAGTGTTTGCTAACATCTAACTGTTTGCTAAAGTCTATATAGATATCTATTTCCATATTTTATAAATTATAGTAAACTAACATAAGAAATATAACGTACATATGTCTGCGTGGCTCTTTTGTCGATAAACTCACCGGCACTTTAATGGGTGACTAGAAAGACGGTCACCATATTGGCGTCCTCATCCTTTTTACCTGTTAAAATATATTATTAATATTAAACATTTTATCCAACTATATTTCAAATAATGTCCGGTGAAAGAAACATACCAGACGACAAAAATGTTCCGTCATAGGAATTGAGCCACCACACCACTTACTTGCGCTCGATCGTGCCACCTTGGCCTTCTCAGACCGTTCCTGGTACCTAACCCCCCCTCTCTGACCCTCCTCTACTTCGAGTATATTCCAAATGGATGCATAGACACATGAGTATTAAATGAGTGTCGTCACATGTCACGACCCGCACCCGGTTTTCGGACCGAGCTCGTGAGCAAGCCAGCTACGTATCAAGCGGACTCCAGCCCGACTCGAGTACGTATAAGCTGTCAAGGTCATGGGTATCATGTCTAATCTAAACTATATCTCAATCCACAGGAAATAATATAACAAGAATGAACAAGTATGGGTCATGGTCTGCAGCCCATTATCATATTGTCCGATTAGACTCCAAGAATGATATGAGTCTATAAAATAAGCAGAAATATAATATGGTACGAAATATAAAGCACGAGAGGATAATAAAGAAACATCACAAGCAATACCTGTATCATACATCACAATTCTCTACCATTCTGCTCTGCTAACTAACTCCATGCAGTCGCTAAACCTGAAGAGATCATCAGGTCCTCAGAGGACTAGAAAGATACATAAAACATGCCTACTAATATGACAGTAAATAACATGTGTGGAGGATAAGAACACTGCAAGAAGACATCTAAGGACGACGAGTCGTGTAGAAATATAATACTAGACTTGGCTAACTATCAATCAGAACTCCTATAGCTTGTAGTACAATGCAAGATACTCCCAATCTATAGTGTTTCAATTGACGTACAAAGCAGGATACTCTTAGTCGAGATTAGCCAATTCTAGTATCGATCTCCTCTCCTAATGAATACAAGGTCAAGTAGACTCCTATAAATCGTAGTACAATACAAGATACTCCCAATTTATAGTGTCGCAAGTCAAGTCAATCAATCAATCAATATATGCTATAGGTCGTAGTACAATGTAAGATACTCCCAATCTATAGTATATCTCAAGTCAAGTCAATCAAGCGATATCAAGATAGAAGAATCGGCTATAGGTCGTAGTACAATGTAAGATACTCCCAATCTATAATATATCTCGACTATAGTACAATACAAGATACTCCCAGTCAAGAATGGTTAAGTCAAGGACAGATATAGAAACTGACAACTCACTCACGAGACAAGGTAACACGAAGAGACCAATAATCTAGCAATGTCAAATACCCTACACGTGCACGTAATCTAGAACAAGTAAAGCAATCAAGGACGAATCAATCACAATATGGAATCATGTGACAATATGAAAAAGACTACAATAAGGAAAGAGAAAACCATATAAATACTGTATATGTTCGGCAAGGTATACTTGCCTGGGGGTTGCACGGAGAAGCAACAATGTATCGCCAATCAACAAGTCAGAAAGTCCAAGTCATCACAATTGTCTCCGAAAGCTGAAATAAATATTACCAATGTTCTCAGAATAGTCAAATTAGCTAGGATTGCCTGTTCTTAAGTACAATTCTGGACACAGGGACAAAACGGTAATTTCGGGCAAAAACGATTTCCGCCGTTGGACCCGCTTTGCACCGAAAAGTGTGCCAGAGTAAATGGTCTCTAAAGTCATCAAACTACATACCTACAAAGGTTTGGATTTGGTTCGGTCCAGTTCGGACTAACATGGTTCAACCGGGTTCCTGCAAAGTCAATAAATCTAATAATAATTAATTAAACTTAATTATAATGGTCATGTTATAACTTGGCCTGGTTTTCCTAGTTAGGACACACCTATGGCTCGGCATTTCCCTACCATGGCTAAACACTAGTTAAAGTACGCCACTGCACTATCCGTGCCATTATTTCTAGTCGTCTTGTACTTCAAAACTCAACAATGGCTAAAGTCATCTACCGTAATAATTAACTAAATGCTTATTTATAAAATCTAAAAATCACCATTTAAATCAAATAAATAATAAAAAATATTTTCAAGAATTTCAGGGAAGGGAAGCTACAAATTTACCCACCTTAAAAATAATTTCGTCCTCGAAATTCTAATTCATGACTATCCCTTAAAATTCAAAGTCTACTATTACCTTGATCTCCTCAAAAATAGTTTACATCCTGCTCCTAGCCATTTGTAATTATGAAACCTCGAGGACTTCTACCCACCTTTGGTCACGCTACTCCCTCAAGGGTATGTCACTAAAACTTTATAACATTCCATCAAGTTGCTAGAGTCATTATCCTTAGATATCCAAGACATATGGCATCTATAATCCCCACATATCGATCAAACAACCAAATATTCAAAATCAACAATTTAAGAATCTCTGATGAATTCTAGACAGCACGATCATTCGTCACCTCGAGATAAAAGGGGACGAGAATCAATAGTACGGAAAGCAAGGAAGTATAATCGAGAGCAAATATGGAGTTTCAAAGACGTAGAGAAATTTCTAAGAGAATTTTCAAGACAGAGTGGATTGAGATTTCCAGGGTTTATTCATTGTCGCAGGCTCGTACAGGTACAGTTACGTAACCGATACGATATGCTCTGACCTGCATGGGCCACCATAAAAACTTGTCACGACCCGCACCCGGTTTTCGGGTGCGAGCTCGTGAGCAAGCCAGCTACGTATCGAGTGGACTCCAGCCTGACTCGAGTACGTATATGCTGTCAAGGTCATGGGTATCATGTCTAATCTAAACTATATCTCAATCCACAGAAAATAATATAACAAGAATGGGTCATGGTCTGCAGCCCATTATCATATTGTCCGATTAGACTCCATGAATGATATGAGTCTATAAAATAAGCAGAAATATAACATGGTACGGAATATAAAGCACGAGAGGATAATAAAGAAACATCACAAGCAATACCTGTATCATACATCGCAATCCTCTACCATTCTGCTCTGCTAACTAACTCCATGCAGTCGCTAAACCTGAAGAGATCATCAGGTCCTCAGAGGACTAGCAAGATACATAAAACATGCCTACTAATATGACAGTAAATAACATGTGTGGAGGATAAGAACACTGCAAGAAGACATATAAGGACGACGAGTCGTGTGGAAATGTAATACTAGACTTGGCTAACTATCAGTCAGAACTCCTATACCTTGTAGTACAATGCAAGATACTCCCAATCTATAGTATTTCAATTGACGTACAAAGCAGGATACTCTTAGTCGAGATTAGCCAATTCTAGTATCGATCTCCTCTCCTAATGAATACAAGGTCAAGTAGACTCCTATAAATCGTAGTACAATGCAAGATACTCCCAATTTATAGTATCGCAAGTCAAGTCAATCAATCAATCAATATATGCTATAGGTCGTAGTACAATGTAAGATACTCCCAATCTATAGTATATCTCAAGTCAAGTCAATCAAGCGATATCAAGATAGAAGAATCGGCTATAAGTCGTAGTACAATGTAAGATACTTCCAATCTATAGTATATCTCGACTGTAGTACAATACAAGATACTTCCAGTCAAGAATGGTCAAGTCAAGGACATATATAGAAACTGACAACTCACTCACGAGACAAGGTAACACGAAGAGACCAATAATCTAGCAAGGTCAAATACCCTACACGTGCACGTAATCTAGAACAAGTAAAGCAATCAAGGACGAATCAATCACAATATGGAATCATGTGATAATATGAAAAGGACTACAATAAGAAAAGAGAAAACTATGTAAATACTATATATGTTCGACAAGGTATACTTGTCTGGGGGTTGCATGGAGAAGCAACAATGTATCGCCAATCAACAAGTCAGAAAGTCCAAGTCATCACAACTGTCTTCGAAAGCTAAAATAAATATTACCAATGTTCTCAGAATAGTCAAATTAGCTAGGATTGCCTGTTCTTAAGTCCAATTCTGGACATAGGGACAAAACAGTAATTTCGGGAAAAAAATGATGTCCGCCGTTGGACCCGCTTTGCACCGAAAAGCGTGCCAGAGTCAATGGTCTCTAAAGTCGTCAAACTACATACCTACAAAAGCTTGGATTTGGTTCGGCCCAGTTCGGACTAACTTGGTTCAACCGGGTTCCTACAAAGTCAATAAATCTAATAATAATTAATTAAACTTAATTATAATGGTCATGATATAACTTGGCCTGGTTTTCCTAGTTAGGACACACCTATGGCTCGACATTTTCCTACCATGGCTAAACACTAGTCAAAGCACGCCACTGCACTACCCGTGCCATTATTTCTAGTCGTCTTGTACTTCAAAACTCAACCATGGCTAAAGTCATCTACCGTAATAATTAACTAAATGCTTATTTATAAAATCTAAAAATCACCATTTAAATCAAATAAATAATAAACAATATTTTCAAGAATTTTTGGGAAGGGAAGCTACATCACATGTTCAACAAAAAGCCCCCTCTCTGACTCCCTCTACTTTTCTGCTTCTCATTCGACTCCATCAGCATCCTATTCCGCATCATATGATATCTACCTCAACCTTAGCCTAGAGAAGTTTAAAAATATTAATATTAACCGCGATTCACAGTATCGTTATAGGTATCGAAATCTGTATCATGAATCTCATGGCTTCCTCTATTAGAGCAAAATGTAAAACCAAACGTGAAGCAGAGCTTCATATTCAAAACATCATGATTAAAAAAGTTTTTGATTAGTGTTAGTACCATCAATCTAAAACTTTTTACTTCTGATGTTTTGAATACAAAGCTCTGCTTGACGTTTGGTTTTACATTTTGCTCAACCAGAGGAGGCCATGAGATTCATGATACCAATTATGATACTGATACTGATACTGATACTGTGAACCTTGGTTAATATTAATATTTTCACACGTCTCTTGGTTGAGGTAGATATCATATATGATGCGTTATAGTCGGCTGAATGACCCGAATGGGAAAAAAGGAAGTAGGGAGACTCCACTACATAAATAAGTCATATTGGCGATGATATTAGCGACTCCGGCAAAATATATTGCTATTTTTTGTGTTTTTAGCGACGTATAAAAGTGAAGTCTTTGAACGTCATATTCAGCAACGTTTAGCGACTGATAGCGACTAGCATTATGGTTTGGAAAGCACAAGTCGCGGTTTAGTCGAAGAACGTCGCTGATTGATTTTGTTCAGCGACGTTTTGTGACTCTTACTCTAGTACGTCTCAAGTTTATCAGTTAATAGTGACGTTTAGCAACATCTTTATAAGACCTCGCTAAAATCTTTCATATATGGTGCTGGGAACTGATCGAATTCATTTTCTTTCCCCCAAAATTTTTGATCTCTCGTGCGCCTCAAGCCCCAAATCTCTCTTCCCCTCCCCCAGTCGTTTTCGACGACCTCCTCTCCCTTTCATCTCAGGCAACCCCTCCCCATGGCGACCCCCTCCCCTCGGTGACCCCCCTCCATCGGCGACCCCCGTCCCTCCGTCGCACCTCCACCGTCGAGTCCCCTCGTCGATGCCAACCCGACCAGTCCCCTCCGTCGCTGCTCCATCTCCGACGACCCCGACATGACCCCGACCAAGGCAGGTAAACCCTAACCCTAGCTCCCTCCTCATGGCGTGATGATATAGAAACGACATGCACACATGCTGACACGACACACACACGCTGACACGATATGCACACACGCTGACACGACCTGCTGACACGACACTGACAGGACACACTGACACGAAACACACACACGCTGACTCGACACGTTGTTTAGTGTGTCACACTCACATGCTTGTGAGTATGTGACAGTTTGGAGAGGAGGGGACTGTCAAAAAATAGTTTTATATGGAAACCCCATTGTGAGAACACATGAGTGGCTATGGGTTAATGTGCATCCTAGTGAGTGAGTGTTAGAGTGAGGTATCCTATGAGTGAACTTGAGTGTCTAGGAGGTGAGTATCCTGTGACAGGTTAGAACATGAGGTATCCTAAGAAGTATATACTATATAGAGTATCCTAGTATCTAGATTGTATAAATTATCCTAGTACCTATAGAGTATCCTCTAGAGTGTATAGAGTATCCTAAGATATTGGGGATTGCCTACTCTGAGAACCTTGCTAAGAAGTATCCTAGTACCTACAGTTTATAGTGTATCCTGAAGTGTAGGTATGATTGGTACACTATTTTGAGCCCTTCTATAGAAATTAAATTTACTTATGCCAAGCCTTTTGGGCCTATCAGAGTTATAGATTTTTTTGAAAATCTAGTATAACGCTGATTGCCTCAAAATACTTTCATAAGTAAGAGTGTATAGAGTGAGTATACTAGTAGTATATTGTAGTATCCTAGAGTGTATAGAGTGAGCTTTCCTACTTCTTTTTTTCTCATTCGGGTCATTGAGCCGACTATTCTGCATCATAGGATATCTAACTCAATCTCACCCTATAGAAGTATGAAAATATTGATATTAACCAAGGTTCACAGTATCGATTTCAGTATCGGTATCGTTATCGGTATCATTTACGATTGATGTCATAAATCTCATAGCTTACGCTAGCAAAGCATAATGTAGAGCCAAACATGAAGCAAAGCTTCATATTCAAAATATTAGAAGTAAAAAGTTTTCGATTGGTGGTGGGACGAGAAAGAATTCTATTGTACTACAAAGACGACAAGGATGGGATACGAGAAAATTGATGCATGTCGCAATGGGTGTATGTTGTACTACAAAGATGACAAGGATGAAGACGTATGCAGATTTTGTGGTGCTGATTGCTACAAGACAACAAGTTCAAGTAGGAATCCCGGTACAAAAAAGCCTACCGATTCAATGCACTACTTGCCGTTGACGCCGCGGTTGCAGAGGTTGTTTATCGTGAAGGAGATTGCAAAAAATATGAGCTAGCACAGACGGGAACAGATCGAATAAGTATTGGATCACCCATCTGATGGAGAAGCATGGAAGCACTTGGATCGAGAGTATCCAGATTTTGCTTCAGATCCGCGTAATGTCAGATTGGGTCTCTCCTCCGACGGTTTTATCCCATTCGGACTTTCGGGCTTCCAGTATTCGTGTTGGCCTGTGATCATCACTCCATAAAATTTACCGCCTTGGATGTGCATGAAGACTCCGTATATGTTTCTCACCGTTATTATCCCGGGTCAGAATAATTCGAAGAGGAACATCGATGTGTATTTACAGCCATTGATAGATGAGTTAAATCAACTGTGGGAAGTAGGTGCCAACACCTACGATGTTTCTAGAAAGCAGAATTTTTAGATGAGGGTCGCACTGATGTGGACTATTAACGACTTTCCGGCCTATGGAATGTTATCTGGATGGAGCACTCATGGTCGTCTCTCATCTCCATATTGTATGGACCGCATGAAGGCTTTCCGTTTAAAACACGAAGAAAAACTGTACTTCTTCGATTGTCATCGACAGTTCTTGCCGAAGGACCATCCGTTCCGGAGGAACATGAATGCATTTCGTGTCGGCGTTGTGGAGAAGGCCAATCCACCGCCAAGGTGGACCGGAGACACGATATGGGAGGAGTTCAAGGATTTTTCAAGTGCTATCAAAGAGCCTACAAAGGAATACAAGTGTGATGAATTTGGCCGCACTCATAATTGGACAAAAAGAAGTATACTCTTGGACCTGCCTTATTGGAGCACCAATCTGATCAGACATAACCTTGATGTCATGCTTATCGAGAAGAATGTATTTGACAACATAATCAATATTGTGATGGACGTAAAGGGAAAGACGAAAGAGAATCCCAAGGCTAGGTTGAACTTGGAAGATATATGCAGACGTCTTGCGTTGAATTTGATAAAGGAATACAATGGAAAGTATAAGCAGGAAGTGATTCCTAAAGCCGAGATAACTGTGAAGGAGGAGGTGGCACCTGAAGGCAGTTGCACCGGAAGTTCCAATCATCCAGCTCCTATGGATATTGATCTTGCTGGCGTGGATTCTACTTATGCGCAATGGCTGAGGAGGGAGATCTCTCTGCGCCTGCGTAAAGGGTAGAGCAGTATGATATGACTTTTGACCGAATTTATTTTCGATAGACTTATTTCTGGATTAGACTTGGATGTTTTTACAACCTTGATGTTTTTTATTTTCTAGACATGGTTATTATCTAGACTTGGATGTTTATGGATGCTATTATCTAGACTTGGTTATTATCTAGAAATTCAACGGAGAGTTGCTCCAGGTCTATCTTTATAAACTGTGATATGCTAAATGCATGTTTATTATCTAGAAATTCAACGGAGAGTTGCTCTGGGTCTATCTTTATAAACTGTGGTATATTAAATGCATGGGTATTATCTTATAGATATCTATTTCTATCAGGTATGGCAGGACGCATAGGATCGTACCCATGTGACGGTAGAGGAGTATCCCGTGGAGGTAGAGGTTCCACCGGTGGACGGAGTGGTACTCCGTTAGTGGATGATGGTGTCGATCCCTCGTCTCATAGTACTCTAGTATACCAGCCACTCGGATCTCCGTCTACATCGACGGTACATGGCAGCACTACTGGGACGGACAGTTCCAACCCTGATCCTAGCCCGTCTAGCAGCATTCCTCCTATTGATGGTACTATGGAGACGAAGGAGCGGGTGGAGGAGGTCCCACCTACGCCGTCTACATATGATCCGAGCGATCCCCCATGCGCCCCTCCGGACGAGACGAGGATGGAGATTTGGTCCGACGGGCCTACAAAGTAAGTTAATTAGTTAACATTTATTTATACTTATATCTTTTTATTAATGAATTTAATTACCGTTGTGTAGATATCGTCTCCCGTCAGTTCAGAGGGTATTGGGGCTATTTCTGAGGTCCAACTACGGCGGGCCTTGGGTCAACTACTCGGATGTCTCGAACGAGAGGAAGGCATTCTGGTTTATCCACTTCGAGGTAACTAAAGTATATTGCTTTTAGTATAAATCATATTTTATGTATATTGTATAGCTAACTAATTTAATTCTTGTAGAAAACATATTTTTATCCACCACACCGGGATGAGACGATTGAGAAGTAATTACCTGCCGTTGTTGCCAAGTTGATCCGGGATGCGATCGACGACCAAAAGGCTCGAGACCGTTCGGGAAAAGGGATCCAAGGTTGGATCACGTCCGAGCAGTGGACTGCCACGAAGGCTAGATTCGACGCTCCTAGGTACAAGGAACGGTCGAAGAAGGCGAAGGTGGCTAGGACGAGAGCAGGAAAGTGGTGTGGTGGCTCGATTCCCATGACGGAACATTTTCGTCGCCTGGTACGTATTTTACTGTAATATATTATTTTAATGAAAGTAGAAATAAAATGTTTAATTTCAATGACAAATATTTTTTTATAACAGATAAAGAAGGGTGCGAACCCCAACATGGTGACGGTCTTCCAAGCTACCCATCGGAAGGACGAAAAGCTTATCGATGATCGGGCCACGCAGAGCTATGTAAGTATTACTTTACGTGTCACTAAATTTATTATAACTTAAGAAATATGCAAATATATCCATAGACGTGGAACAACTAGGTTGGTAGTAAATATTATGCTTATCGAAATGCGTACTTTTTCTAGGATGAGTATATTAGGCTAGAGCATGAGCTTAATAGTGCATCTGCGGAGGGAGGGGCTAGTAATTCCTCGCAGCCCCCTCCGGCTCAAAAAATGGACGAGCTCTGGATGACCGTCATTGGTGGTCTTCAGAGGGGTACGTACTATGGTAAGGGATCCTACGACGCCTTTGTGGCGATGCAGTCATCCAGAGCTTCCTCCGCCAGTGTGCATTCCCTGCAGCCCTCGGAGGAGTCGGTCCGAGTGGGGGAACTCTGTCGCCAGCTTACTGAGCTGCGTGACAAGTTGTTACGGAGGATGGAGGAGTAGCCCCAGTCTCAGTCGCAGACGGATGATGTGGCCCTCACCACATGATTTGATATGCTCGAGTGCACCATTAGAAAGACGGGCGAGAGGACGGATCGTGCAGTTCAGGTGGTACAGGAGAGGACGGATCTTGCCATTCATGCGTTGCACGGGACGCAGGTAGCCATTGGCGAGCAGGTTTCGAGGCTGACGACTGTTATGGATTCCACCAACTTCAGACTGCTGGCCATGGAGCGGACACTTCCTAGTCGTGCTTCGGCATCCACACCGACTGCAGCGGCTCCACTGTCTCCTCTTTCTCCTACTGATGGGTCGTCACCAGTGATGCTGACCCCGGATCAGTATAGGTTCCTGGTTTCCCAGATGCAGGCACTGCTTACTCCTCCTCCTCCTCCTCATCCTGACCAGGCGTAGTTCTTTATTGGACTTATTTTCATTTGTTGTGTTGGTGACCCATTGTTTGGTCTTTATGTATTTGTTGGTGACCCATTGTATCCACTCGGCTATTTTTTGTCTTTTTGATCGTTTGATTCTATTTATTTGATTATTGGTAGTGTATTATTGTCTCTATATTGGTTTACCGGTGTTGAGTGTTCCACCGAAGGGGTCGACGAACCTAGGGAATTCTACGGAGGGTTGCTCCGGGTCTATTATTTGCAAAATGAAACTCTAAATGTAGGTACAATATTTTTAATATAACTGTTATTTATGTAAAATTTATACTGCATTCTTTTTTTTGGAATTAGCGACGCTTAGCGACGATCAGCGACACATACATACGTCACTAAAATGTCGCAAAACTGAGAATCAAACGTCGCTAATCGTCGTCAAACATCGTAGATACGTTGACGTGGCAAACTGTGTAGGTCAGCAAATCTTGTATTCGAACGTCGGTATTCAAGTATCGTAACGTAGCAAAACGTCGCAAAAATGATGACATGGCAACCAAAAAATTGCCAGATATAGAGTTGGAAAACGTCGCCAATCGCTGACTGTAACGTCGCAAAAACCTGAATGGACAGCGACAATCAGCAACAAAATATTACGTTGCTAATTAGAACAGTTTTTGTCGATAAACGTCGCTAAAACTAGCGACGTCGAGCGTCGCCGAATGACGTCGCTATAGTGACGAATAGCGACGTTTTACAAGTTACAACCATAAATAACGCGACACGCCCGAAACGTCGCTAAAAACGTCGTTGTCAGAAGTTAGCGACGTTGTTTTGTTGTTTAGCGACGTTGTTAGGCATTGCTAATATGAGATATTTTGGTAGTGCTCACTCTATACACTCTAGGATACTCACTCTATACACTCTAGGATACTACGATATACTACTAGTATACTCACTCTATACACTCTAGGATACTACGATCTACTAGTATACTCACTCTATACACTCTTACGTATGCAAGTCTTTTGAGGCAATCAGCGTTATACTAGATTTTCGAAAAAAATCTATAACTCTAATAGGCCCAAAAGGCTTGTTATAAGTAAATTTAATTTCAGATAATATCCTATAACTTAGCTAATAGGTAATATCCTATAGATTAGGTAAACAGTCGCTATACGTCGCTAATAGGGACGTTCAAGCTAGCACTTACCATGAAATATTTGGTGATACCTAGCTAGCACTTATAACTGTATATTTCTATACCTAGCTAGCACTTTCCATGAAATAATTTTGAAATTAGATATGGGCAATTTAACCAAAATAACTTGTTCCTAACTTGTCACGCTAGAGCTTAATTCTGAGTTCGTTTATTAAACATGTTGAGCTTACGGTAGGAAAGCTAGATTCTTTAAATTAAACAAGACAGTGTATGTATATATAGGTCGAGAATCCAATGTGAAACAAGTTGAAGGAAATTAAAACCTAAGTAGCACATAGTTTACAATTCTATGTGGCACTAACATAATTTAGAAGGCTAAATTATGATAACGACATCCCAACTATAGTATTTGTGTCAGCGTGTCGTGTCTGTGTGTGTCATGTCTGTGTCAGCGTGTATGCGTGTAATGTTGTGTCATCGTGTGTGTGCGTGTGTGTTTGTGTAAGCGTGTGTGTATCGTGTCAGCGCATGTGTGTGTCGTGTCTGTGTCAGCATGTCAGGAAAAGGGAGATAGGGTTAGGGTTTACCTGCCTTGGTCGGGGTCAGGTCGGGGTGGTCGGGGCTGGAGCAGCGACAGAGGGGAATGGTCTGGTCGGTGGTAGAGGAGCGGCGACGAGGAATATCGTGCCAGGGGGCGAAGGGGGTCGACGGTGGAGGAGCGGTGAGGAGGATGTCAGAAGGGAGGGGGGTCACCGTGGGGAGGGTCTCGCCGGAGGGAAGGGGGTCGCTGCGGGCCGAGAGGGAGAGGGGAAGAGAAATTTGGGCACGAGAGCGGGAGATAAAAATTTTAGGTGAAAAAAATAAAAAGACAATCGGCCTGAAACCCTATATGAAACTTTTTAGCGACGTCAGAAAAGACATCGCTAAACGTCGCTGTTAACTAAAAATATGGCGACATAAAGAAGAGGAGTCCGAAACGTCGCTAACTAAAACAAAACAGCAACGTTTTGCGATTAGACCGCTACATTTGCTTTCCAAACCATAATGCTTGTCGCTTTATGTCACTAAACGTCACTGATAGTGACGTTCAACGACGTAGATTTGTAACGTCGCTAAATACATAAAAATTAGAGATGTATTAAATAGGAGTTGTTAAACTCGTCGCCACTCGTCGCCAATATGACCTATTTTGGTAGTGTCTTCATCAAATTTTTCATTAGGTTTCTTGTAAGCAAATATCGGAAGATGAAGCTTCTTGACGAACAACAAATCCTTCATCTTGTTCTGCCAGTAGAAGTAAATGAAACCATTTAGGTTTATCATGTGCACCGGCTTCACTTTCATCTCTTCTCCTTAGCTTGACTATAAACTTTGATACCTGATACTGTGAACCCAAAGCTATAATACCACTATATTGGAAATGAAGCATGAAAATTGTTCCCTCAAACCAAAAAGATTGCGAGAGAACCAAAGAAAATACAACAAACCAAATCGTCAAGATCACACAAGAGCTAAAACGCAAACATAATAATTTTGATTTGGAAAATCTTCGCCAAAAAAAACTACTGAATGATCGGAGTCCAACCCTGAAAATGCCTTCACTATAAATTAGAGAATTATACCATACAATTCTCTCCACCAACAACTGTATCACTATAACTACTTGGACGATGAAAATAGATTATATACTTCTGGAGAACAAATAAGAACGAGAAGATTACCAAAAAATGTCTTTCCTTCAAAGTAGGTGTCAATCTCCCTTTCTCTCTCTAAAAGTTGTATATATATCCCCCCAATCCCGCATAAATATGGACCGCTCACATGATCCAACGGTGTAGAAAAAACAAAATCTGGTTCAGCCCGATGGAATGGTATATTCTAGGTATACTGCGGTATAGCGATGAACATGAGCCTGAAAAGTAACTTTTCTACAGCGACACAGTATAACGGCGGTATACCACTGGTATACTTTATCGACAAATGTCGGCGAATGCGAACCTACAATCAAACAGAAGCCAATTATACCGTGGTGTACTAGCAGTATACTGCGACTTTTCTGTTTTCCAAAATAAACACAGTACATAACTACAAAAATGGTTAACAATGATGGCCAAATATGCTAATTTATGACATTTGTTTGGCCGTCATGTACAAAGGTGTCATCTTTATCTTGAAAAAATAATGACAACTCGACATCCATCATAAACTCCACCTTCGACGTCTCCAACTCTTTGAACTTCTCTGGCACATGGATATCGTTCGTCGCACTCTGTGGCGTTCTCTACATAGGTTGAGAATCCCACCCAACTCCAACATGAACTATTCATGTAAGTCTTCTAATTCATTTTTATTTTACTTGAATTTTGACAAGTACAATGATAAATGAACATCAATATCCAAACATATATGATGTCAACATAATGTTTATAAATTCTATTAAAAAGATTCATATTTAATTATGATTAGGAAGATGGAAAGTAAAAAACTATTGCCACTCCTATATTAGACATATTCCCAAAACTTACTAGAACACACAAAATGAGTTGGAGTTTGTGTTGTTGTAGTGATGTTATATTGAGTCAAATTTGTGTATGTGCATAAGTCTCTTGCTTGCAAATCTCGTTCTACGCTGGTGAATAATAATTAAAATCCTATGTTTATTATTTATATAACCCGCTGCAAAAATAATATAATTCGTTGCAAAAATAATATAATCCGTTGGAAAATCAATCCGCAACAGTTTTTGGAACCATTATAAATTCAAGCGTTGCAGATTCCTCTTGCAACGGTTAGAGGATATTTTTGCAACATGTTTATAAATAGTTGCAAATAACGTATTATGCAACGGGTTTCACGTTAATGCGTAACTGTTACATTGTGTTCTCAATAATATATTTGGTAACGATTAACAAACCGTTGTAGATATTGAGTAATGCGCGATACTTGATAACTGTTGCCTAAATATCGCGATGGTTGATAACTGTTGTCTAAATATTTAATACAATGGTTAAAAACTAATATTTCATGCAACGGTTAAAAACTATTGCAGATAATAGACAACGGTCAATATCCATTGTAAATAACCCTTGGTAAATATAAAATTATTACAATAATAAGCCCACTCGCAACAGGTTATAAAAATTGTTGCGCAACTGTTAATAACAATGGGCCTTTTTATAAGGCTTTATGTATTTGTTGCAAAATATTAACAAATTTGTAACAGATACTTAAAATCCTTGCATAACCGTTGCACATTCAACTCACTTTGACAACACTTCTATAAAACTGTTGTTTGACCGTTGTAAAAAAAAAAAAATCGTTTAGCAAGCGTTTATGAACCGTTGTAAAAAGTGTATTAGACAATGGTTAATCTCTAACCATTGCAAATATATTTAATTTGGAAACGGTTATTTCAATCGTTACATAACCGTTGTAAATTATAGTTTCTGCAACACCCATATAAGCGTTGCACTAAAACTCTTACAAAATAGGAGTATTTTTTGTAGTATTATTTTATTTAAGGAAAATAATTAAAAATATGTTGAACCTGTCTCGAACCAGAATTCCATTATGTCCAATATGTTTCTTTAGACATAACACTGGTATACCTAATAAGCACCTCATTTTGTGCACACTAGATGCTGAAAAATCTGGTATACCAACTGGCCGATAATTAATATAAGGAATTTTTTTACTTTCATTCCACTTATTAATATAAATTTGTACTTACATCCCACTTTTTAATTTTATTTGACTTACATCCCACTTTTGTCACGAAAAATATTTTTCGTGACAAAATAAATACTTTTAGTGACAAAAAGTGGGATGTAAGTCTAAAAAAATTAAAAAGTGGGATGTAAGTACAAATGCATATTAATAAGTGGGATGAAAGTCAAAAAAATCCCTTAATATAAGGTTTCTTATAAAGGCACTTCATTTTTTGATCAGGGCTAGCCCATTTTAAACTTTGTATTATTTACAAGTTTTCCATTGAAGAAATTGATCAGGGCTATCCCACTCTTTGGTATAAGTCACTAGTGCAAACAAGGACTGTCCAAATTTCTGGCAGCCCTACATACAGTAAGGACTGCCAGAAAAATGGGCAGTCCTTTGTTTCACATGCTGTGACTTAGGACTGTCCAGTTTTCTGGCAGTCCATTTAGTTTGTAGGACTGCCAGAAAATTGGACAGTCCTTGTTTGCACTAGTGATTTATACCAAAGAGTGGGATAGCCCTGATCAATTTCTTCAATGATAAACTTGTAAATAATATAAAATTTAAAATGGACTAGTCCTGATCAAAAAGTGAAGTGCCTTTATAACTAACCTAATATAATGATTGGTACGTATCGCACTAAATACTAACTATGCATCCATGGCACAAATTCACGGGCATGTGGCACCCAGAAGTAACTATATTTTGTTCCTCAACAGGTCAAAGAAAAATAAAATAAAACATAACATAGTTATATACAAATAGTTTCATTTATATTAGAAAAAAATTTAATTTTTCTTTCATTTTCACCAAACCAACCAATTTAACAAGTCCAAGTACGGACAAACACCGGTTAACTGTGAGGAGTAGTTGACAAACACCGGACCGGTGATATTGTAGCCGTCGATAGATTCTACTTTATTATGTGTCCTTTGGTCTCACATTGATTCCAGTATGGACTTCATTTCATTTGTAATGCCGATTTCCGATTCCTCCATAACTCAACTCATTGGAAGCTTTGCAGTTCCTACAACATAGTTCAAGTGCTTGACAAATGTCCAAACCTAGGCTGTGACAGCTTCTGTTTGCAGGAAGCCAAGGACTTGCTGTCAAAGTAGTTGGTTATGGTAAGAGAGTCAACATTTTTGTATTTTTCTTTCATTATCAAACTAATATCTTTCAAGTGTTTGAGACTAGTTCCGGCAATTATCTTTATTGAAACGAAGAGGATCGCACCACCATTTTTTATTTAATAAAACTTTTACACATCTTAGTTTGATGTTTCTTTTTTTCTTTCTTTATTAGCAAGTTATACCATTAGAATTTATATCTCTACTAGAAAGGACTTAAAAATGAGCCGTCCAGATCGTATGTATATTCTCCAATAAATAATAATAATAAAAATTTAATTAAAAAAATATACGTTATGTATCTTCTCGAGTAGTTAAGAAAAAAAATTTCTAAAATTCTTCTGACTATATGAATATATAACAAATCATAAAATATATTCAATATTCAAATTATATTTAAACTATGTATTTGATATTATCTCAGTAAACACAATCCAAATTCTAAAAATATATATATACAAATCCTAATTAAAATATATTTAATTCATATTTAAAATATTTTGATATAAAGTAAATTTATCTATTATTTTAAAAAATATAGATTTTTTTTGTATGTGCAACGCACATGAACGTGATTTGTCGCAATCATAGAATTAGTTTTCTGCTTGATTCTTGGTATCCTTTTTAGAAAATTTGCTACAATAAAAATACTGGAAATTGCTGAGGAACCCAATTTCGGGGTTGGTTTTTATGAAAAATCCAGCCGCATGATGGGTTTTATGAAATGTCAAGAATTATATATTTCCACGTTAAGTATTCCAAGATTCCCTTTAGATGCTCTGTATTTACAAAATTAATACCATAACTACCCCTCCGCACAAACTCAGATCTGGATTGGGATCCTCTTCTTCTTCTTCTTCTTCTTCTTCTTCACGAGAGATCTGAATTCCATTGCTCTCATCTTCAGCAGAGATCGCAAAGATCATTCGTAGTTCACCATGCTTTTTTTTTCAGTCGAACTCTGATCATCGCTTATCTTCTTCTTCTTCTTCTCCGACAATTAGGTCAATTATGGAGAGAAGATCTTCTTCTTCTTTTCCATAAGAGTTAGCATCGTTTTGAAAGAAGAACGAAAACTCTTGAATCTTTATTCATGTCAAATTTTTTTCCACAAAACAAAAAAATAAAAAATTAGATTTCTGTCAACTGTTCTCCGTCGATATCGCACGAAGAATAGTTATTTTCCTGCATTTTTAACAAGGAGAATACCATTCTCCGTTTTGAATGGCATTCTCCGTGTTTTTAACACGGAGAATGGCCATTCTCCTGTGTTTTAACATTTGAATGACCATTCTCCGTGTCATTTAACACGGAGAATGTCATTCTCCGTGTTATTTAGCACGAAGAATGGTCATTCTCCGTATAATTTAGAAATGGAGAATGCCATTCTCCGTACTAAATTACACGGAGAATGGTCATTCTCCTACATTTTAACACTGGGAATAACCATTCTCCGTGTAAATTAACACGGAGAATGTCATTCTCCGTTTTAATTAAGACGGAGAATGCCATTCTCCGTTTTATTTAACACGGAGAATGGTATTCTCCGTTTTATTTAACACGGAGAATGGCATTCTCCGTGTTTCTAACACGGAGAATGGCCATTCTCCTGCGTTAATTTTAACACTGGAATGACCATTCTCCGTGCTAAATTACACGGAGAATGGCCATTCTCCATTTTATTTAACACGGAGAATGGCATTCTCCGTTTTATTTAACACGGAGAATGGCATTCTCCGTATTTCTAATACGGAGAATGGCCATTCTCCTGCGTTTTAACACTGTAATGACCATTCTCCGTGCTAAATTACACGGAGAATGGCCATTCTCCGTTTTATTTAACACGGAGAATGGCATTCTCCGTTTTATTTAACACGGAGAATGGCATTCTCCGTTTTATTTAACACGAAGAATGGCATTCTCCGTGTTTCTAATACGGAGAATGGCCATTTTTCTGCGTTTTAACACTGTAATGATCATTCTCCGTGCTAAATTACACAGAGAATGGCCATTCTCCGTGTAAATTAAGACGGAGAATGACCATTCTCCGTGTAATTTAGCACGGAGAATGACCATTCTTCCTGTAAATTAAAACGGAGAATCCCATTCTCCGTGTTACTAACACTGAGAATGACTATTCTCCGTGTAAATTAAGACGGAGAATGACATTCTCCGTGTTACTAACACGGAGAATGACATTCTCCGTGTTACTAATACGGAGAATGGCCACCCGCATGCGAAATTAACATTTTTCGTGTTCTAACATGGAGAATGACCATTCTCCTGCATTTTATGGTCAGTTGAAACTTTGAAGGGCCATAACTTTTGACTGTGAGGTCGAAACGAGGCCCGGTTTGTCCCAAAACGAGCGTATCTTCGAGGAGCCTGAAAGTAACAGTTTTTTCGTTAGACGGCCTTCCGAAATTTTAGAATTGCAAAGAATGATGTTTTGACCTCCGTTTTAGCAGTTTTTGCCGTTTGTCTCGGTCTTTCCGAAATTTTTCGATGAGTTTTTGAAAATTTTTGAGGAAAAAACATAGATTCGAAAGTGAGCAGCGTATGGAAGAAGATGAAGTATCGAAACGTTTTTTTAAGAGTAGTTTCGTGGGTGTTTTCAATAAATTAGAAGGAAGGGCAAAAAGGTCATTCGGAACCCTCTTTATATAATTTTTGCTAATTCTGGACACGCGATGAAATTTTATTGCGCGGTGGGTTTTTCATAAAACTTTTTTGTTTTTTGGGCATTTTATAAATTTCCCCTTGAATAAATTATTTAAAAGGAAATAAATTTGCAAAAATTTGGAGCAACAAAACGTTCCGCCAACGAAGTTGGTGGAAATCAAAATTGTCAAAATTCCTCCAAACAGTTGGCTGAAAATGATGGTTTTGTTTGTTTAGTTGGTTTGGTTCAGGAGAGGGTGGTTGGTTTGGATCAAGAGAGGGTTTTTATGTGGGTTGGTTGGTTTGTTTCAGGAGAGGGTTTTTATGTAGGTTTGTTTGTTTTGGCCACCGACTATTTTATTTTGGAAGAACTCTTTTGCAATGTTCATCTCCAACGGCTACCTCGAACTTTCCTCTCAACTTATCTATAGATACATAGTACTGTTTGTATCACAGTACAACACCAAACATTTTTTTTCTCATTCTCTCTATAAGTTAAGCTATTATTCAGAAAAAGTTCAGCTCAATCTACCATCTTGGAAGCTTACTTTCTTGTCCACATGGATCGAAGTCTAATAATACTATGCTCGCTTGGTGGTGTACTAAATGGATTTGCTTTTGAAGGTGGTTTAACTACAACATAATAGAGCTTACTACAGCAGATTTTTTGTAGCGTTCGAGGCTGAACGGTATAGAAGACTATTAGAAATAGCGTGCTTTTCAGGAATGCTATTAGAAATGCAGAACAAAAATTGCAGACTAGGTTCTATAGCATTTTATGAATGTTGTAACATTAATAGTGTTCTTGTATTGCTATTTACTTGAGAAAAGTCTGTCAAAACAGGTTTATGTTCGAATCCTGGTAGAATCAATTTAGTATTTTTTTTACTTTCTACCCGCTATCAAAGGACTGTAATAATTTTTCAAACACTCAATCCTAACCATCATTCTCATCTAACTTATATTAAAGCCAATTGCCTCCTTTCTCCCACCAAAACCTACCAGCATCCCTCGTACTCTCTTTTCCAAAGGCTGGCCACAAAAACCCTAGCTAGCACTATGTACCCCCTCTCTCTCTCTCTCTCTCTCTCTCTCTCTCTCTCTCTCTCTCTCTCTCGTAATCGTTTCTCTCTGTCTCTCTTGCTCTCTCACACAAATAACACACCCGACACACAAAATAGAGTCGTGTGTCATTGGGGGGTAGTTTTAGTCATGATTTATTTTTGATTTGCAAGTAATCTTGGTTTTGCATTTGGGTTTCAGGGTTTTGCTCTCTATCCTAGTTTTGTGTTGTTCATATTCCTCAAGATTGAAAGCTTAATTTTAAGGTAAATGTTCTTTTTTTCTTTATTACTTATTTTCATGAAATCATTTCAATTTGTGCATCTATTGTTTTTCCTTTTTCAGGTTTTTCAATACGAGGGATTCACCATTTTTATTCTGTGTTCTTTGTTGTCTTTCCAACCAGGCAGACCCGGCTCCAGGGGGAGGCAGGCTAGGCCTGCGCCTAGGGCCTCCTCCCCCCAAAGGGGCCTCCAAAATGTGCTGTTGGCCCACTGCCATATGGATATGGTAAGGGAAAAAAACAAAAACAAAAACTAAGGCCTGGGCCTTGAAGCCAACTGCCAAGTAATGAATTAAAACCTAGCCACCTAGGAAGAGGAAACATGCTTCGATCATTATGCATGTGCCTCCATCTTTCCGTTCTTTTCTCCCAAAAATTGCTAACGGAAAAAAGAAAGAAAGGGAAACAGTCCTCTCCCTCCAACAGCATGTATTTCTCTTCCTTAATTTCTAAGTTCTAACTTTTTTTCCTCCTATAGATTTGAGTATTTTATAGCTAATATCATATTTCTCTTTCTCTAAATAATTCTATAATCTGATAAGTGACAACCCGATTCTCTCTAAAAAAAGAATTTCATTTGGGGCACGGCCACCGGATTTGAAATCCGAAGAGTTACGGCCACGGGTCACGTTCACGGCAACCAGCAACGTCGGCGGCGGCAAGCAGAGCCGGCCGGCTTGGTCCTTGCTTGAGATTTAGTTTAGAGTTATTTAGTTTAGTGTTATTTGGTTTCATTTTTTGTAAAAAAAATTGGAGGTTGGAGTTGCTTATTTTATTGAATCTCAATGAAAATTTGTGTAGTCAAGAGTAATTATATTGTAATTTAGATTTACTGGATTTGTCGAATTAATAAAAATAATTATATAGAAGGATGATGGCCTAATTTATGGGACTTGTCTAGGGCCTCCAAAATGCTGGAGCCAGCCCTGCAACCAGGGTATGGCAGAAACAAACCCTAACCTTCTAGAATCGAACCGTACTTTGTTAATCCCTGTAGTTTCAGTCTAGTTTCTTTAAAACTCTTTATTGTTTTAATATATTAATTTTTTTATAAACCCTATTTTTAAATGAAAGTTTCATATAGAAATTTAGAAACAATAGAACAATTTTTGTTTACCCTATTTTCACATTAATGTTCTCTTAGGCGCTCTTACGAATTTTTTGGTTTTATCAAGTTGGCAAGTGGTAGGTGTTATCATGATGAATAAAGATTGGGTTCATCTTAACAAGTATTGAAATCCATCCCAATATTAATGTGTTCACGTAAATTAAATCCATTTATATCCCTTATTTATTTAATAATTACTTTGTATTTATTTTAGGAATACAACATTGTATAAGCAATTTGTTCGTCAGTTTGTGGGAGATGCCCAGTCTAATACGAAGAATCCAGACTTGATATTATGTCCCTACATAGATTGTAAGAATTTGTGTCATGGAAATGAGGATATAATTTTACTTCATTTGCTAAGACGTGGTAGATTTGGCATTGGGAAGGGTTGAACAATGGAATCTCAAATATGGAACAGACAGAGACAACTAAAATAATTGAAGATGCATATGTCAAGATGAAGCTAGTCCTGAACTTATTGAAGAGGAAAGGGAGGATGGATTCACAACCTTATTGAAGGATGCAAATACTCCATTAATATACTCAAGCTGCACAAAATACACTAGCTAGGTTATCAACAACCATTGTTCTATACAAGCACAATTTTATGTATGGCATTTCTAATAAATGTTTTAGTCATCTTTTGAAAATATTGCATGACATGTACTACATATTTCTGTCATGATTTTTATTGTTGTTATAGTCTAGTTTTATAGACGTATATTGTTCTTCCGGTCTATTTAAACATATATGTTAGTGGGCTGTTCATCATGATACATATTATTTATTTTTGATATTTATTCACCATATGGATTAAGATATTGATAGGTGATTTGGTAGATATATTTAGATAACGAGACAACTTATACGTATTATAGCTGGACTTGAGTCCACCTGATACGTAGCTTGCATGAATATGTAACATGGTCCTATATGTTTTAGAACTGGGGTGTGACACCAGGTCCGGGCACCGTCAAGCAAGCTGCCTTCAAATTTGAGGCATGGACTCCTATTTTCCAGAAACAATTGACTATAGCCAAACTGTCATGCAAAGTGGCTAGGCAAATATGGTTCCAAACGAACATCAGTTTTGGTTTTGTAAACCAGATGAGAAGGATGGATATACATGAGCCAGTTGAAAGCCCCTACTGACAGGTTGGAGGCGGAGTCTATCCCGTCATCCTTCAGTTGGTCGAAATCGTCACTGCTAGCAAACTTTGGAACTATCTTAAAAAAGTCGTACCCGCCCATATGACTTAACATCCTTCTAAAAACAGGCATATTAGTATAATTCCATTTCTTCCCCTGATAACGGCGAAAAAGAGCATCTCCTTCAACAATATCTTCCTCCATACTTGGAGCCATAAGCTTTTGGTAATGAAGTATCAGCCAACACATCAGGTAATGGTAGGGTAACTCCATCTTTGAGAAATCCTCTTCTTCTGAGTGCATCAAGACTTCGCCAATGAAGTCTCGTAGCCCCTTGTGAATGCTGCAAAGCATGGCTGGCAACAACCAAAGATTAGCTTCACTATAGGAAGAATAAGGTTCTGGCTTAGTCTCTATGGTCCCTGCACCTCCTGAGACTACACAGTTCCGAAGCCATATCATCAAAAAGCCCGCCATTACTGCCTCATCAGACAATTTATGAGTGGACTAGTAAAATTAGTGATATGCTAATGGTTCTTTGCCCTATCTATCACGATTATTCCCTTTATGCTCCCTTATCAGATACTTAATCTCCTTATCCAACAAGGGCTTACACATAGAAAAATGAATATTTTTTGGCTCCTTATCATGATAATTGAAGAGGTAGCTGACCCAACTTTTGATGTGTGGGCTGGATCCTTTGGTCTTCCCCACTTTTGCTATCTCGTAGAAAATATGATGGTGGCATAGTACTTCCTTATACACTGTTATCATATCTGGATTAGCCTTCTCCAAAGCTGCCAGTTCTTTGTCCGAAGGGGCATACTCCTCATATGGTTCATCACCCTACGAAAGTTATGAGATTTCATGCATCTTATGTACTTTTAAATCCATTTCTCCACAAGGAGTGAAGAAAGTGACGGTATGATAGTTGTACATCTCAAGGAAAGAGAGAAACATATAGGAATTCATCTTCAACTTGTGGCAAGTGGCCCTGATGGCATGATATAAGCCGTTATCTTGAAAGAATATTTTTATATGTGGACAACATCCATTCTATCAAATCGCTCAAATATTGGACGCTATGGGTCTAATTCGGCAATCGTAGAGTGCCTGGTGGATATGACCTCTTCTTTTGATGCAGCTGGTTGGCAAAGGTCTCTATAGCATATTACAGGACATTCGGTCCTACATCGCTCATAATGGCACAAGGCAATAGCACTAGTAAATTGTAAGAGCTAGATAACTTAATGCACTCAAAGGTGTCTCCTTTACAGTAGTTGGACTTTGACAAAAAAAATTTGTTAAAGCTCTAGTCAGCCTAGGTGTTAACTCGAAACTCAGCTTCCTCTACAGAAAATGGATAAAAGTCACCTAACCATTCTATTAGAGACGTGCACTTTTGAAGACGATGTTCCATGTATGGGCTCTCCGAACAATCAACAAAAATAAATAAAATGGGTGCCCACAAGTAGCGCTCATCCGAGTCACTATCGACCGACAGGTGCATAAAAGTGTGTAAAAGTAAATAGTAGCCGTTAAACCTAATAGCTATCTCCTCCCCCCATGATACTAAACATACATCATCTCTACGACACACAAACATGAGTTGCCCTTATAACACGGTTTTGGTCCGTAATAACTGCTAAGTCTTCTAATGTGCATCACTATTAGTAGTTATTATCGATTATACAACCTATACGTTCTGATGTACGATTGGTACGCAAGTCCGAATCAATATGCGACTCCGAACTTCGTGGCACACTGATGTCAAAGCCAACAAATAGAGCATAAATAAAGGACAGTCTCTTAACTCTAGGTCAATATGCATAAAATAAATAAAATAACAAAAAATATGAACAATAATTTGCACCAAGATATGACTAGGAAGCACAATTTCTATATTTCAGAAAATAAATAATAAATATATAACATGAACGCAAATATGATTAGCTAAAAGTATATAAATAGTAATATGGCAAGGTATCGATCTTGCCTGGTGGTGGCATGGCAAATGACAAGGTCCAGGTTGTTCGACTAGCCAGGGTCGATATGAAGAGGTTCGTTGTCGCCAAAAAATAGGGAATATTCAATTAGCCAAGATCAAAATTGATGACCTATGGAATTTGCATAATTAGATACATATAGCTTATTTTTAGAAAATATTTAAATTGTATTTTTATTACTCAAAATATTTTTAGATAAATACTTGAGAATTCTAGAAAAAAATCATTTAGAGTTAAACCCAATTTTATCGATCATATATTTTTTAGGTCTAAAACGATATTTTGAAATAGGTAGAAAATACTATAATAAATTTTTTATGGTTTCTAAACCTCATTTGAAAAATAAATATAGGGCCAAGCCAAACACCACGTTTTGTTACCAAATAATTTTAGGAAATTATTTACTATATTTCAACCAATAAAAATAGTATTTATATAGATAATATTAATGGTTTAATAATATTACTGATATATACAGATATACATACTAATACTGTATGTATATAATATACTAACACCTACTATTATTAATACTTACTAATTTATAAACTACTGTTGACTGCTCTGTTTTGTAACATTATAATAATTAATAATAAAATTTTACTGCTCTTCTCGGTTCTCGAATCGAGAATCACCAAGAAAGAAAAGAGAAGCAGAGAGGAAAGAGAAAGAAGCGGAAGAAGAAAAGGAAGAATGAGGGAGAGAGAATTTCATAGAGGGAGGGAAAGGGTGAGAGAGAGAAAGAGTATTATATATTAGAAGAAGAATGAGGAAAGGAAGAAGAGAGAGGGAGAGCATAAGGGTCCAGAGAGAGGAAAGCTTATAGGAGGGCGGAGAGCAAGCCAGATCTGGCGATAAGCGACGGGGTTAGGGCGATCCTGGCCAACGACGTGCGAATCTGGGTTTGACGTGGCCACGACACGATATAGGGGTGAGCCGGTAGAATTCAGGTGTGGACGGCATACCGGCGGTTCTCGATGGTGTTGAAGGCAAGGCTGATGGTAGCGGCGCTACGCTCGAGGAGAAGGCGCGACGGTAGGCCACCACCGGAGAGGCGGCACCGGGTTGTCCAGCCAGGGAGGGTTAGAGAGAGTTGGTGGGGCTCAAGGTGGCATAGGGGATGGTGTTGGTGGTTTCTCTATGGTGGTGCTTGTAATGTTCCATCCCTAGATCGTGCCCCTTTTTTATCTATGGGGTACGCAAGAAAGGAAAATTGTCACCATTAATTTGGTCGGAACCGATATATCAGGATCGATTGAACGGGACCGATTGAATTAAGATCCTTTCCACATTATGGAATGACATCTTCGGAATCAAGTCCCATATTCAGCTGGTTGAGCCTCAAGGATGGACTCTGCGGCTAAGTCGGGAGAGACCTCTCGTTGCTCTGCTTTTCATGCTGCACTTGCTTCTTTGGCTTTAGTTTTCTGAATACATTTTCGTGAATGTTTTCGTTGATTTTCATGGCTTGCATTTTTGAACTCCGCATTCGTATCGAACTCATTGAATGAGACAGTGTTCTAATCAGTTGCTTATGCGATTTCAGGTGATCTCATAGGTGCCATCTAGCGCAGCCAACGGGTCGCTCGTCTCAATCAAACAATCAAGGTGAGTGGTTGACCCTTCTTCCCCTTGACCCTCTTACTTCTTAAATCAATTGATAACATCGTTGCAAATTTAATGTTAGATGCAAACGCACAGACACACTACTTATTCAAAAGAACTGCTACATGCTTTTATATTATTCATGATATAGAACTGTGTTAAACAAAAGATAGACTCAATGATTAAATAATGCTACGACAAGGCGGGACATGATGAAATGATTAAGTTCTCATAATATAGACCACGCTTGAGTAACTAACTTTAGTCTAGCACGGTCATGGACAACTTGTGCACAAGGTAAAAGTTTTCTTGAACGGCACTCCAGGGCTAGAGGACCAATTCGGCCTAGGGAGAAACACGGTATAGTTGTGCGGAATATTAGCATGGGTTAAAAAGTCCCGTCTAATAAAGCTATAAAACCAGGATGACTTGTGGTGTCAGTGACCATCACATATGAAATTGTACACGATATGCTAGTAAATGTTAACAATTGACAGAAAAGAATATGGTAAGTCTCACATTGCACGACACGCTCAACTGTGGGTAAGTTCTAACGTAATTTACATTATGCATGTCATATGCTTGTCTAAAATTTATTAGGATGGCTAAAAAGATCACAAATTAAGTCATATAATTTCTTCAACCAAATGAGAGCATGGTACTTAATTAGCCATGCACCAGTACATGTGAACGTACTGATCTTCGCTCTCCACAGGTACCCCTAACCAAGAAGGGCGTGCCAACTAAACTCAAGGAGACGCAAGTTCATTTGAAGCCTCGTCCATGTACTGAAGGCTTATTTTGATCCTTTTGAAGACTCCATATTTAGTCCAGAAGAAAGATGTCTCGACTCCCCACGATAGCAGGTCTTTTGAATGTTTGGGGATGTAATATATGGAACAACTATCTCATCGTCGTTCATTTTGTAATTGAGTCATGTTGTAAGCCCACGAGCCAAGGATTGTAATATAGTCTTGTAAATAATATCTATTATCAATGAAAAGAAAGTTTCTTCTACCTCAAATGTGTTATTCAATTTCTCTGTGTACTCTATTA
Source organism: Iris pallida (assembly GCA_029216955.1). Taxonomy (NCBI): domain Eukaryota; kingdom Viridiplantae; phylum Streptophyta; class Magnoliopsida; order Asparagales; family Iridaceae; genus Iris; species Iris pallida. The sequence goes on from JANAVB010000197.1 coordinate 7,377,961, forward strand.
GATGTTGTATTTCGGATAACCTTATGACTATGCCTTCTGCGATCGCAAATTTAGGTTCGTACAACATCACGCTCGAGTAACCACTATCGGTTCTACGAAACTGAGGCATGACATAATGGTATCAGAGCACGAACTTACATCCTTTGGCTTTTCGTCTAGGGTCTCAAACCTTTGACCTTGTGTCAATGAGATAAGTTGTTCCATACAGTGAGTCCATAATCTTTTGAGACTAATATGTGTTGTCTTTGTATTTTAGAAGTTCCGGAACCCACGGCCGAGAATGAATAGAGTGCCTCGAGTGGCTCGAAGAGCTCACAGGCTGGACCTTCAAATGATGCTATCGAGAGCATGCTATGCATGATGGAGGCGCTGTAGAAATAATCTAAAAATTGACATCGACAAACGGAGGCACGACAGGCCCAATTCAAAGCTCACTTTGACACGCAATCTAAGATGCAACAAAAGAACTTGATACTCTACAATAGATTGCCCAAACGATTGTGGCCAATGGCAACTCTGTAATCGTGCCTGCTGTCACTGAGCCTATGGTCCAACCCATCGAAGTCAACCTAGAGGATCCCCTGCGTCAATCTTCAACACCGAGAAGTTACAACTTTGAAGTGTCAGATTTCAAGAAAGCGTGTCACACTTTCTTCAGCGGTATCAAAGGCCCTTCTATGACGATCGACTAGTTGGAAGAGATGGAAGAACACTTTGAGCTCCTCGGTATTGAAGAATCCAAGCAAGTGGTATGCGCACAACTTCAACTACGTTTAAACGTGCACGACTGGTGGGCCATGCACAAATGAGCGATCTGACGCAACAACAACGCACGTAGGTCGTTCCTATTTTTCCATATTACTTGTCCTATTTTCTTGTCTTGTTCATGTATGGTCTTGTGATAGAATTGCTTAGCATATGACATATCCCTTGACATTGAATCTATTATGTTTCCTGTACTGATTGGACGTGACTTGACCTAAGATGACTTGATTTACTTGACTCGTAGTTCTAAGGCGAGGACCTTATTATAGACGATAACTATACTTGACCAATCTCTATTGTGAGCCCCTACCGAGCTGTGATAGAGACTTACTATATGTGATCCCCCACTAAGATGCAATCTATAGGGTCGTGAGCTCCCACCGAGCTGCGGTTTACCTCGATTGACTCGTAGTCACATTTATTAACACGATTCTCGACAGCATGCCATTTTCTTTATGTTTCATTCTAGTATTCTTCAGTCATTATTTCTTGCACTATTTTATATCTATCAATTCATGTTATTACTGTCAAAGGAGGCTTGTATATTATGAGTCTTGCTAGTCCCCTAAGGACCTGGTGATCTCTCCAGGTTATTGCTGAGTTTGCTTCATAGACTAGATGGTGACTATCGATTGCATCTTCAGGAATTCAAGTATATATATTTGATGAGATTGTTATTATGATCCTCCGACATTACATTTATTTTTTTGTTACTTTCTTCCGCTGTTATGGCTTAGTTTTGCAAGCATTATTATTCTCTATGAGCTTGTTCAGACGATTGTAATAGAGTCTAATCAACTTTATTATACATTGTTTATTCTTTGTTGTTCGTACGATCCGGTGTGTTAATGCCTGATCAACATTAGTGCACTTGGTCTACGATAGATTTATCTTTCAGTGAATTGAGATATAGAATTATCATAAAGATATATATAGATATAACTACCCAATGTAGACAGTTTGTACGTATTCGAGCTGGGCTGGAGTCCTCTCAATACGTACCTGGCATTTATACGATCTCCTAGTCCTACGTATTTATGGACAGGGGCGTTACAACTGTCTTGAGAACGTCTCTACATCTCTTTATTCAGTACCCCGCAGTTAGCGAACTCTAGACTAACTATGCCTTCTGAAGCAGAAGCTATTATAAACACTCGTACGGTGTCCCACGAGTCTAGCAATGTACACAACAGCCATAGTCCATGTACCTCGTCATCGAACTTGACTTCCATCGAAGATAGCTAGTCAACCACGTCATGGAACTCACTCAAGTGATCCGTGATAGACGTAACATCTTTGTATCACAAACCTATTATTTTTTGGATCAGGAACAACTTGTTCACCATGGTCTTCTTCGTACAATGATTCTAGCTTATCCGACAGTATCCTCGCTGCTCTATATTGGCAACATGATTTTACACGTTCTCATCAACGAACTGTCTGATGTACCCACACATATGTATGTGCTCGAAGTTCCAATCCTTTTCGGATTTATCAACTGCCTCTCGGAAGAAAATACTGAAAGATGCATATTCTTGACAAATAGCAAGTCTTTCATCTTGCTCCTCCAGTAGTGGTAGTTGGTACCGTTTAGGTTTACCATGCGCACTGGCTTTGTGTCCATCTTTTCTCCTTGGTTTGACTGTCAGCCCTGATACCAACCAATAGCTCTGATATCGCGTGTTGGTATTAGCCAGAACAAAACTAATGCTCTGATACCATGCATAGGGAACGAAATGCGGTAACCGTTTCCCCAAACCAAGAAACATGCAAGAGAAACGAGAAATAACGCACAAAACCAAACGCCAAAATCACAAAGAACCAAATTGCAGACACAAAATTTTTGACGTAGAAAACCCTAACGAGAAAAACTACGGGACAATCAAAGTCCAACCTGAAAATCCTCCACTATTGGAATAGAAGATTACATACAAGCTCCTCACCGATCCAACACGGATCACCAAAACTCCTTGGAATAGAAAAATAATCACGGACACATGAAGAACGAAGATGACGAGAAATAGAATTACCCGAAACAATTTTCTTTTCGAAAACGTCATAGATCTCTCCATTCTCCTCCCAATGTTGCAAAAGCACTCTTGCCGCATTTTTCTTCTCTTATCTATTTTTATCAACTTGCGAGGATCTACCGTTTTATAAACTCTTGCATGAATTAGGTTACCATATATTGGAAATATAGAAGCCCAATATATATGGAAGTCCAATATATATCAATCATATATTTAATGGAAATCCAATCATAAATGGTTTGCAATAAATTGGAAGTCCAATATATGGAAAAAGTCAATATATGAAAGATTCAATCAAAAATATATGATCAAACACTACCAAAATAAGTCAATTTAGCGACAGAATTAGCGACGAAAAATAAAAACGTCGCTAAATTTTGGAATTAGCGACGCAAGTAAAAGGATGTCGCCAAACATCGCTGATCAGCGACATTCAGCGATGTAACTTAATTTCGTTGCTAGATTACTGAAATTAGCGACATTGAGAGACGTAACTTAATGTACGTTGCTGATTAGCGACAGTCAGCAACATCAAATAATGACGTCGTTAATATTTTAGTATACCCGTTCAACTTTTTCATTTCTTCCCATTCGGTCAAATTTTTCATCTCTCATAAATTTCCCCTCCTCCCAACGAAGCTCTCCTCGCCGCCGCCGACAGTGCCTCCTCTCCTCTTCAGGTAAACCCCAACATTAGTTCTAATTATAGACACAGACACGGTAGCGGTCTTAGGCGTGGCCGACACATCCTGCTGGGTGTCGTCACCGACGATGATCTGCCACAAGGGTGCGGAGGGGAGAAGGAGCTTGGCCTGGAGGGTCTCCGGGGAAGGGTATTTGGGGGTAGGCTCACAAGGAACATATGACGACGACAAGCTCACGTTGTAGAGCTCGTCGACGTCCTTCGGCTTGCTGAATATGGCTTGCGACGCGACGACGATTCTCTGGGGCAGAGGGGGCGGCAGCACAACGCCTATGTCTTTGAACTCTACGACGGACGAGTCCTCCTTCTCCTCTCATGCGTCCTCTGCGGACGTCGAGCTAACGTTCGACAAACAAGAGGAGGAGGAGGAGGATGATGAATTAGTGGTTTTTGACGACGGCCATGGGGCCGAAGAAGTTTGTCTGCTTGGAGAACAGCAGGTCCTTCTCGCTCTCTAGCCCAAACTCGAACAAGGTGCAGCTGCTGGCATCATTTTGGACTGGAAGGTGTTCCCAGTTGTCAATGTCCATCACGTCCATGGAAGATCTCTCCATGGAAGCGGGAGGGAGGGGCTGGTCTGTGCTGATTGATACAACTATAGGGGGGTTGGGCTATAAATATATATATATGTTCAGTCATTGGTGACCTTCCATGTGAAGAGTGGAGCTAGGGAACGCATCTATGCATCTGGTCATGTTACAGTGGAGAGGGATGGAAGAGGAAAAGGAGAGGCCAAATTGAAGGTTGATTGTGGACTTATCCTTCTAGCTTAGTGATAAAGGAGAAAGCTCCCCTTAGACTCCAAGCGAGAGGGGTATATTTCACTGCAAAAATCCTAGAGTAACTCGTGAGTTACTAACTTTTAAAGCAAATCTGCTACACCGACCGACCGATAATCTTACATATGATCTGAAGGCACGTGACGGCCTCCTATTGGTCAAAATTTGCCGTGATAATAGCAATGGAGGCCGCCACGTATCCTCGGTTACATGCGCGGATCCCCTGTTGGTTGGTCTATGAGAACTTATTGTTTTAAAACTTGGCAAAGAAAAGTAACTAACTTTCAAGGACCTAAAAAGGAAAAATACGTCCACGATGTCCTAACCATATTACATGCATATGTCCTATTGGATAGGTAAGTGCTAGCTTGGACACTTTGAGGTTAAGTGTCCGTGTTAGCCTGAAATCAAGTGTCCATGTGAGCCCTTCTCTGAAAACTAAATTTACTTATGCTAGCCTTTTGAGGCTATCAGAGTTATACCAAAAAAAACGAAGAACTTAGTCTTTTATAGAATTTTTCGAAAATCTAGTATAACTCTGATTGCCTCAAAATGCTTGCATAAGTAAATTTTCTTTTCAGAAAATAGCTCACAAAAAACACGTGACAATACTCAAGTGTCAAGTATGTTGGTAATTTGATGAACGTGTGTATAGTTAGTGTCATGGGTATTTGAAATTGTATCCTAGTATCAAGACATAAAAGAGTATCAATGTGATATTATCTACCATGGTACATGATATCCACATGATACACAAATACCTATAGTTAAGGTGATATATATATAGGTAAGTGCTAGCTACGTGTATTAGATATGTAAGTGTCTGTGTCAGCCCGAAGTCAAGTGTCCATGTCAGAGCTTCTCTGAAAAGTAAATTTATATTTGCAAGCCTTTTTGAGGCTTTTAGAGTTATGCAGATTTTCGAAAAACATGAGAAAAGATAAAGAACAAAAAATTCTAGAAAATAAAAATTATAATACTTGACCCTTTTTAGTATTTTTCGGAAATCCTGTATAACTCTAAAAGCCTCAAAGGGCTTACAGAAGTAAATTTTTTTGAAGAGAATGACTGACATTGAACACGTGATGACACTCATTTAATACTCATGTGTATCCATCTATGCATCCATTTGGACAATATACTCGAATAATGTGTATCCATCTTTGTAGAAATATTATCTTCAAATGGATATGAATTACTATCTGTGACATCATTCGTGGATGTACAATCGTCATCCTGATGACATATGTGATGTGCGAGATAAATTTATATAGGGGGTAGAGCATTTCCTGCAGTTCGCCAAGGCGTTCCCTCAGTACATGGACCATATCAAAATTATGTGTCCATATGTAAAATATTATAACTTAAAATATCATCCATAAGTGGATGTGACATTTCATTTATACTCGAGGGGTTTCACATCGAATTACTATCAGTGGACCGCACACGGCGAACTTTCTTTTTAATATCGGAGCCAGAGTCTTATATGGAGCCTTATATGTATGTCTACGACCATGGTGGTTATGACGACAGATGCGTGAACATAGTTTTCGATGCTACGGGGCCTAGTTTTGTTTCGGATGATCATGATACAGCTGCTGAGGCACCGAATGTCGATGTTGAAAGGTTCATGGAGTTGCTGGAGAATGCAAGGACTCTATTGTATCCTGGTTGTGAGGATCATTCACCATTAGAGGTAGTCACTAGGATGTTGAGCATAAAATCTGATTTCAACATGTCTCAAGAATGATACAACCGAGTGATGGAGTTGATTATAGAGATCTTGTCGACGGGTGCTAAGTTACCTAAAGAATTCTACCGGTGTAATAAGATGGTGAGATCGCTCTGGATGGAATATGAGAAAATCATTTTTTGTTGTAATGGGTGCATGCTCTACTACAAAGACAACAAGGATAAAGAAGTGTGCAAATTTTGTGGTACTGATCGCTACAAGACAACTGCTACAGGGAGGTCTACTGGTAAAAGGAGCCCGACCGATTCAATGCACTACTTGCCTTTGTCGCCGCGGTTGCAGAGGTTGTTTATGGCGAAGTAGACTGCCGAAAATATGTGTTGGCACATGCGAGAACAAATTAAAGGAGTGTTGAATCATCCATCCGATGGAGAAGCTTGGAAGCACTTTGATCGAGAGTATCCGATTTCGTCGAGGATCCGCGTAATATAAGATTGGGGCTCTCCTCTGACGGTTTCACCTCGTTTGAATTTTCGAGCTCCCAGTATTCATGTTGGCCTGTGATCTTCACTCTATACAACCTACCATCTTGGATGTGCATGAAGACTCCTGTTATGTTCTTAACCGTCATCATCCCTGGTCCAAACAACCTAAAAAGGAACATCGATGTGTACTTCCAGCCGTTAATAGATTAGTTGAATCAGCTGTAGGAAGTAGGCACGAACACGTACGATGTTAGCAAAAATAGAATTTTCAGATGAGGGCGGCACTTATGTAGAACATCAACAACTTTTTGACTTATGGCATGTTATCAGGATGAAGAACTCATGGTCGTCTCTCATGTCCTTATTGCATGAATCGTACCAAGGCTTTTAGTTTAAAAAACGAAGGCAAATCGTGCTTCTTCGATTATCATCGACAGTTTCTTCCGAACGATCATCCACATAGGAGGAACATGAATGCTTTTCGTGCAGGCATTGTAGAGAAAAGTAATCCACCGTCAAGGTGGCCCGGAGACACGATTTGGGAAGAGGTAAAAGATTTACCAAGTGTTATCGAAGAGCCTGTTAAGGGGTACAAGTGTGATGGATTCGGTCACACACATAACTGGACGAAGATGAGCATATGTTGGGACCTTCCATATTGGGGCACAAATCTTATCAGACATAATCTTGATGTCATGCATATCGAAAAGAATGTGTTTGACGTAATTAATACTGTGATGAATATGAAGGGGGAGACGAAGGACAATGGCAAAGCCAGGTTGGACATTAAAGAAATATGCAGGTGCCCTGAATTGCATTTGATATGAGAAGGGAATAAAAAGTACAAGCAACCCAAGTCCATTTTCTCACTGGACAAGGAGGATAAAGGGAGACTTTGTAGGTGGATTAAGGGCCTCAAATTTTCAAACAACTACGTGTCGAATCTAAGAAGATGTGTCGCCATGAAAGAAAATAAATTGACGGATATGAAGAGCCACAACTGCCACATATTAATGGAGAGATTAATTTCAATTGCATTTCGGGAGTTCTTACCATCGATAGTTTCGGATCCTTTGACAGAACCTAGCTTATTTTTTAGGGATTTTTGTTCTAATAAACTGCTCATCAATCATCTGGAAAAGCAAGAGCGGGACATTACGGTAACACTCTACAAGCTCGAGAGGGTATTCCCTTCTGGTTTCTTCGACTCTATGAAGTATTTGCTAATTCATCTTTTCTATGAGGCATGTGTTGGTGGAACCGTCGGTTATAGATGGATGTACATGTTCGAGCGGCATCTGAACCACCTAAAAAGAAAGGTAAAAAAGAAGGCACGGGTCAAGGGTTCTATTTGTGAAGCCTACGTTCTTGAGGAGATTTTAACATTTTTTTATGTATTTCAAGCCTCATGTTGCAACTAATAGAACAAGAGCACCCAGAAACGATGACGCAGATAAAGAAGGTAATAATGCAATACTGAAGGTATTCAATGTTAAAGGGAAGCCTTTGGGTAAATTGAAGAAGATATATATGAACGATGATGAGCTAAGGGCTGCTCAGATATATGTATTACTCAACTGTGACGAGGATGAGATGGAGAAGCTTAAGGGGTAAGTAAATAATATGTCTACGTTCACGTCATCTAGTAAATAATACGTCTAATTGGCCGATATTTTGTTTTTTCAGCATATTTAATGATGAGGTGAGGTCCACTAGGCCACATATAACAGACGAAGAAGCAGAGCAGGAAAATAAAATGTTATTTTCTTTCCTGGATGAGTGCATATGTAAGGGTCTTGTATATATATGCACTTTACATGTCAATATATGAACTTAGTTTGCTATCTTGTATTATGTAGGTCGATCTTCCACACAAGGCTTGAGAATGAGTCTATTAGAACTCTTGCCAAGGGCCCAATTTCGGCCATAAAAATATGTCCAAGCTACTGTATGGGTTTAGGTTCAAGTCATAAATAAAAAGATCAAAGACAACTTTGTGGATCTTGATTCCACCAAAAATAGTTGTTTGTATATCAAATCATCGACCTACACGGATGTCGATGCAAGTAATAATTTTTATGGCATCTTATGAGAGATTGTCGAGTTGACATTTAATTATAGAATAGAGCCTGCAAAAATTATGTTATTCAGATGTCATTGGTTCGATCCGATTCAAGATCAAGGTTGGAGAATAGACAAGCATGGTCTTGTGGATATAAACTACCGTTGTCGATATCAGGGCTATGAACCATTTATACTTTCAAGTCAGGCTCAGCTCGTGTACTTCATAACCTATCCTAAACAGAGGGCAGTGTAATGCCTATAGTTCGTATTACGTATCTTGGTATACGTGTACGTATTCTTGACTCGTATTGCGTATTTTCCTGCATGGTTATTTTGGCATGTCATTGGATATGGCTTAGCTTGGTTCGGCTTAGCTTAGTTTGGTTTGCTTGTGGGTTCATCATGAACCAAAAGAAAACACCCACCTACCACCACCACCCTCATTTATATTTTTACCTAACTCTCTCTCTTCATTTATTCTTCTCCTTCACTTCTTCTTCTCCACCATTTACTCTTCCACCTACCAGGAAAGAGAGCTAGGCAAGTACAAACTTGCTTCATGATGGATCTCAAGTTTTATTGTTCCATTCTCTTCCTTACTTGATTTTAAGACTCTTTAGAACTTGGCCTTTTTCATTTTGATGGATAAATTCTTGTAGATCTAAGTTTATAACTTTTCGGTTTTCTTGGTTTTGATCTCTAAAACTTGGTTATTTTTGAAAACTAATGGTTCTATGTTGTAGAGAATTCAATTTCATGCAGTTTTGGCTTTTGTTTCGCTTGATTTCGACCTCGGATGAGGAAGTTATGGCCAAAATAATTTTGGTCAAACTTCTATGTTCATCTGCAGCATGAGGCACATGTCGCAGTTGGCCGCATATGATATCGCAAAATGAGCCGCATGAGCCGCATGATGTCGCTGTTGAGCCGCATGAGCCGCATGTCGCAGTTGGCCGCATATGATGTCGCAGTTGAGCCATATAGGCCGCATGTCGCAGTTGGCCGCATATGGTGTCGTAGTTGAGCCGCATGAGCCGCATGTCGCAGTTGGCCGCATATGATGTCGCAGTTGAGCCGCATAGGCCGCATATTGCAGTTGGCCGCATAAGATGTCGCAGTTGAGCCGCATAGGCCGCATGTCACAGTTGGCCGCATATGGTATCGCAGAATAGGCCGCATAATGCCTATTTTGACTATTTCTAACTGTTATATGTCCTAATTGACCGAATTGTGACTCAAATTTCTCCCAACTCCCAACGTGGAAGTTGTAGATCTTTTTCTTGGCATCAAGAATATGTCACTAGTTATTTTATGCAAGTTTCTCTCATTCATAATATTGTAAGAATAGAACACGATAGTGGCCCGCTGTGGCACACTCTTGACAAGTAAACTGACATGATATATCTCGGCATGTTGTTACGACAGCTAGCCTGACATGACAAGTATGAAAGACTTGGACACCGTAGGCAATTGTGTTTGTACAAATAAACTAGTACTGTCTTGCATTATGTCTAGGATGGGGACCCCTGAGTACCACGGTCAGGGGTACCTACTGAAATTGACTAAGGCTAATTAACTAGAATAATTCAGTAGTCATTAAGAGATTCCCAGCTACAGGCAATCCCGTTATCTGGACGCATTTAGTGGACTTGTAGCCTACCGACGAGTAGGGCACATTTCCAGCACACAGTCATGTGTTGCATTCTTCCTAAACGGACATTCGACCTGGATAACCGGATGGTCTGCAGGGCTTGTGGCTGTTGGGATAATCTCATTGCATCTTGCTAGTAACTAGGCTTGTGATAACCCTAGTTAGTTAAAAGTATCAAGCCGTACTCTTGATTGGCCGTGATTGATTGGATGGAGTTTATTCCAGCTTAGTCTTATCCTGATCCTGTGCAAGATTATGACATGACATGATTATTGATGCTTGCCTTAACAATAACGATCGGGGGTCCAGTTCTGTTCAGGCGAAGGGTTACAACCCCGGTCCTTGTTTGGTTTAAGGGTTGTAACCTGGCTCCCGGAGCAGTTCTGTGTCCTCTCTTCGTTATTGTCTTATTGCAACCCCATGTCATGTTCGTCATGTTTTACTTTACCTTAATACCATGATTAATTATGTTGGCCTTAGCAATAAAGATCAGGGGTCCAGTTCTGTTCAGGCGAAGGATTACAACCCCGATCCTTGTTTGGTTTAAGGGTTGTAACCTGGCTCCCGGAGCAGTTCTGTGTCCTCTCTTCGTTTATTGTCTTCACTGTACCAATAGTATTTGAGACGGGTTTCTTTTCAGGTGAAGGGCTGCAACCCCGGTCCTTGTTTGGTTTAAGGGTTGTGACCTGGCTACTTGAATAGTTTCCTCGTACTCAGTTTACTGTTGTTATCTCTATTATTATCAGTTCTTTATTTATTATCTTTAATATTCTATTTGTGATATGCTGGTTTTAGTTCCTAAGTGAAGCCTCCTTTGTGGCACTTGCTCTTTTTGGGGTCTGACCCAGCTGGTTTTGTGTGGCCAGATATCGGAGCAGCACCAGAGGATCCACCTGTCTTCCAGTCCGATGGTGACCACCAGGCGTAACCAGGGCAACGAGTGGGTTTTTTTTGTCCTCCCACTCTACTTGTAAAATTATTCTTTTGAGGCGTTTAGCCGGCGAGCACGTGTTAGCTCGTATTGCACCTTATTTACTGTCTACCTACGGGCTGTAACATGATTGACAAATCCTAGGGTTGATCATGTATGACTGAAACTCTTACTAGTCCTGACATTTTGTACGACTAGCTTCATGATCATCCGAATATGTAATGTATGGGACGCCTTACTATTGTATATTTGGTGTTCTGACATCTTGTAACTGTTATTACATTGCTTGAGATTGAGACAATAGGCTTGTTCTTGACCATAGGAGACTGATGGCTTGTAGTTAAACCCTCATATATCTAGATAGCCGTGACCGTATAGTGACATGGATTCCATTTCATTACACGTAGCTGGCTATGTCTGCCCCCACTCTCCAGTATTCTGGTTCTGGGGCGTAACATGGTTTTAGTGGTGGCCCATGCAGGTCTTGTAATTCAAGATATGTGAGGGTTTACCGAATAGATGTCTCAATCCGTATTCGTCCTTGATCTCTGCTCGTATCTTCAAATCCCTGAGAATCTTGACCTGATCACATGCTTGTATCGTTGATCTGTCATGGTCCTTTCTTATTATTTCTGATGTCATCTTCTTCAGCGGCATTGTTCCTGGACCTGCCGATCAGCAAGGCAGGGTACCTCCCGCGGACCAGCAGCAACCTGGAGATCAAGCCCAGCATTCAGGAGTAGCCTCCAGAGTCATGCCTACCGAAGGAGAACCACCAGTTCAGCCCGTCCAGCCTGCAGAGCCTGATGATGGCACTTTGGTGGGTCTCATCAGATCATTATTAGCTTTCCAAGATCGTCGAGGAGATGCTTTGCACCAGGCGGTGGCAGACGCTTTGACCAGGGGAGGTCATCAGGGTAATAGCGCGGCCAACAGCTTCAAGCGCTTGAACCCTCCCTTCTTCGACGGCAGTGAAGATGCGATCGCTGCAGATACATGGCTTCAGGACACAGAGGTAATTCTAGAAGCAGCCAGGACTCCAGAGAACGAGAAGGTGGCCGTAGTACGCCTGTAATTATTAGATCTTGCCCGCAGCTGGTGGGCAGCGCAGGCCGGTGGATTAGTGGCCCCTATTTCATGGGCAGTATTCAGGGAGAGATTCTAGACCAAGTATTTTGATGTTGTAGCTCGGTATGATCCACAGACGAGATTTACCAATCTGAAGCAGATGGGCAGGACGGTCGTTGGATATGCGATCGAGTTCTCCAGGCTTAGTCGGTTTGCTCCCACCTTGGTGGCGACCTAGTTTGATAGAGCCCAGCGGTTCCAGCAGGGGCTCCACCTAGAGATTTTATTGGCGGTGGAGCAGTTTGAGCATCAGACTTTTGATGCAGTGTTGAGAGCAGCCCAGAGGCATGAGTACACCACCAAGAGGATCGTGGATAGGACCGGAGGTCGAAAGCGATCTCACGGTCAGATGAATCAGTCATCAGCACCAGCCCCGGCAGCCAGGACTTTGACTATTGGAGCTTCGAGGCGGGCGGCCTCAGTGACGTCGGTTCAGCATTCTACCCCGACGCACCCTCAGCAGCAGAAGCAGAAGCAGTCTTCCGTAGTGGGATGTTCACGCTGCGGGAAGCCAGGGCATGTGGTATCGGAGTGTCGCAGAGCACAGGGTTTGTGCTTGGTTTGTGGTGCCCCTGACCACAGGGTTAGGAACTGCCCGAACAGGAGGAGTTCATCGGCCTTCTCTAGTCCTTCAGTTAGAGGACCAGCACCAGTCCCGCAGCAGCAGCAGCTGCAGTACCCGTTCCCGAGGCCATTGCCGACGCAGGTCCAGGCATTCCAGCAGCAGAGACCGCAGCAGTATGCCCAAGCCCAAGCCCTGATCCAGAGCAGGCAGAGGAATTTTCAGCAGAGGGGACCCGCACCCAGAGGACATGGTCAAGTGCTGGCTTTGACCATGGGAGAAGAAGGAATAGCACCAGGTGAGGTGGTGACAGGTACTATTCTCGTCAACACCTTTCCAGCTTCAGTATTATTTGATTCTGGTGCCTCGCATTCATTTATGTCTATACGATTTACGACACGGGTAGGACTGGAGCCCGTGTCATTATCAGTAAGGCTCAATATACTTACTGGTAACGGACTTGTGGGAGTAGATAGAGTGTTTTCCTCGTGTCGGATCGTAGTTAGCGGTAGAGAATTCCCCGCTAGATTGATAGAGTTCCCGATGGCCGATTATGATGTGGTCTTAGGGATGGATTGGTTGAGGGACCAGTATGCTAGGATAGACTGCCACATTGGCAGGGTTATTTTTAGCATTCCAGGCGAGCCGGAGTTTTCTTTCTCCCGAGGCGAAGTTGAACCTTCTCCTCCAGTGTTGCGGATGGCAGTGGCAGTAGTACAGTTAACTCGGATAGTCGAAGAGTTTCCAGATATTTTCCCAGAAGAGCTTCCAGGGATGCCGCCAGAGCGAGAGATCGAGTTTACCATCGACTTAATTCCAGGGACAGCCCCAGTGTCAGAGAGTCTACAGGATGGCGCCGTCAGAGCTAGAGATATTGTACAAGATGATTGAAGAACTCAGAACCAAGGGATTCATTCGTGCTAGTGGATCGCCTTGGGGAGCCCCGATGCTTCTTATGAAAAAAAAGGATGGTACGTCCAGATTGTGTGTTGATTATCGTACCTTGAACTCAATGACAATCAAGAACAGATACCTGTAGGAACCCTAGAGGGGGGGTGAATAGGGTCAAGCTAACTAATCAAGCACTTAGCACAAGCTAATTGGCAATTTAAAAATATAAGTGCAAGAGAAGAAGCAAACACAATACCGACACCCGATATATCCTGGTATCCTCCTAAGAGGCAGTCCAGTCCCGAAACTCTCTCCGGCTTTAATCCACTATTTGAGCAAATAGTTACACACGAGTTTGGATCCGAAGAACTCGCCAACTTCTTACACAAGAGCTTTAATCCGAAGGGCTCTCCGACTTCAACCGAGAGTTTGGATACGAAGACTCCCCAACTTCAACCGAGAGTTTGGATACGAAGACTCTCCAACTTCAACCTTTCACAATAGGTTTTGATCTCCTTATACAATAGGATGAAGATCTCACTTTTTAACTCAATAACTCTAAGACAATTTGTGAATGGCAAATGAAAGCTTTGTAGAGTTGTTTGTGGATAGGCTTTGGTGGTTTAGAAATTTTTAGGCTCAAAGCATCAACCTTGAATGAAGGGGTTCAAGGCTATTTATAACCAAAGCTTGAAAAGAAGCCAAAGACAACTTTTCAGTCACGAACCGGCATACCGCCGGTATGATCCGGCATACCGGCGGTATACCGGTCTGGGATTGCAACGGCTAGAAATATAGCCGTTGGGATCATTAATGGCTGGAAATCAGACCGTTGGAATTTCAACGTTTCGGAAGCGGTATACCGTCGGTATGGACCGGTATGCCGTCGGTATGCCGGTTTTGTAAACAGAAACTTTCTGTGAACAAAAACCGATATACCGTCGGTATACACCGGTATACCGTCGGTATGCCGTTTTTCCACCAAAAATGATCCTGGGCTTATTTTTGCCCTAGCTTTCGATTTTGCCATCTATTTCTTGTGTTTACAATTATTCCTAAGACTCATTACAGACTCCAGATATACTATAGCAGGTGCAGACTTCTTCAGAGTCTTGAAATGATGATGGCATGGCTTGGCTTCTTCCTTTGATAGGTGCTGGCTTTTTCCCTTGGCGACAGCTGTCTAAAGATATCCAGTTTGTAAAAACTGAATACCTTTCGGGGGCTTCGCCCCCGAACCCCCGACGAGGGGCGCTGCCCCCTCGACCCCCGTCCGCTGACCGGGCAGCGGAACCCCCGAGTGCGTGGCTCCAGAGATGTCGTCGGGTGGTTCAGAAAAATCTTGTGGGATCCATCGTCTTTGGCCCACCATGATTTCTTCATTGCATATGTCCACATTGATCTTGCTTATTGCTTTTCTGCATGTACATGTTAGATGAACAAAGCAATATACATAGTAGCAAGTATGATAAGTTTAATGCACATTAGGACAATGCTGAGTTTAAGTATAAGTGCTAAGGTGATAGCATAAATGTTAGTGATATCATAATGATTAAACTTAATTGAATAACCAACATCAAAAACATAGTTTTGATTTTGGCAACCCGATTAAATTTAAGATAGATAAGCTCATATCACTAAAATATAAACCAATAGGCACATATCACCAAAGGTATAAGTATAAGTAGAAATGCTATAGCGATAGTATGAAGATAGTGATAATGAAATGCTAAACTTAACGTATTAACCATATTCAAAAACATGATACAATCATTGGGCTAACAATACCCTCTCCCGAGGATAGATGACTTGTTTGATCAACTCAAAGGAGCGTCAGTATTTTCGAAGATTGACTTGCGATCAGGATACCACCAGATCAGAGTCAGAGAGCAGGACATCCCGAAGACAGCTTTCAGATCTAGGTATGGGCATTGGGAGTTCCTTGTGATGCCATTTGGAGCAACCAATGCGCCGGCTGTATTCGTGGACCTCATGAATCGTATCTTCATGCCTTATTTGGATCAGTTCGTGATTGTGTTCCTAGATGACATCCTGGTCTACAGCAAGAGTGAGGCAGAGCATGAGCAGCATCTCAGAATTGTCCTCCAGATTCTCCGAGAGCACCAGTTGTATGCCAAGTTTAGTAAATGTGAGTTCTGGCTCGATCGCATTTCGTACTTGGGTCATATCATCACCCGAGGAGGAGTTGAAGTGGATCCCCAGAAGATCGTGGCCATTGAAACGTGGCCGGTACCTAGCACAGTGGCAGAAGTCCGTAGTTTTCTTGGATTGGCCGGTTACTACCGGCGATTTGTTTCGGACTTTGCTCTAATTTCTGTGCCATTGACCCAGTTGACCCGTAAGGATGTGCAGTTTGCTTGGACAGCAGAGTGCCAGGATTCTTTTGAGAGGTTGAAGCGAGGCTTGATGACGGCTCCTATTTTCACGCTTCCAGATGGAACCGGAGGATTCTCAGTGTATTGTGATGCTTCGGGCAGAGGTTTAGGATGTGTTCTGATGCAGCATGGGAAGGTAATAGCTTATGCGTCACGGCAACGTCGTGATCATGAGAGGAATTACCCAACCCATGACTTGGAGCTGGCAGCGGTAGTGTTTGCACTTAAGTTGTGGAGGCACTACTTGTATGGAGATAGGGTGGAGATTTTTACCGACCACAAGAGCCTGAAGTATGTTTTCACCCAGAAGGATCTTAACATACGTCAGAGAAGATGGCTAGAGCTGCTAGTGGATTATGATGTCAACCTGCAGCATCACCCAGGGAAGGCTAACGTTGTTGCAGATGCATTGAGCAGGAGGGCAGGAGTTTATTTTCTGACAGCACAACCAGAACTGTTAGCCGATCTTCAGAAGATGGGTATAGAGGTTGTCCTCTCTTCCAGTGTGGCATTGATGGCCAGCATGCAAGTCCAGTCCACTATAGTCGAGAGGATCCGGATGGCACAGTCAGCAGATTCCAAGCTTCAGCGACTCAGAGCAGAGTGTGAGGCAGGACGAGAGTTATGTATCCATGAAGACGGTACACTTCGACATGGTAAGCGTCTTTGTGTATCCAGTGGAGATATCAGACAGGAGATCATGGTAGAGTCCCACAGTTCGCAGTATTCCATTCATCCCGGTGGCACGAAGATGTACCGTGATATCCGCCAGCACTTTTGGTGGAATGGCATGAAGAGGGAGATAGCCCGGTTTGTCTCTCGTTGTTTAGTCTGCCAGCAAGTTAAGGCTGAACATCAGAGACCAGCTGGACTATTTCAACCATTGCCGATTCTCGGGTGGAAATGGGAGCATATAACCATGGACTTTGTGACTGGATTGCCTAGATCCCCGGCTGGCAGAGACGCTATTTGGGTTGTCATAGACAGGCTCACGAAGGTGGCTCACTTTCTCCCGTTCAGAGTTGGTCAGTCGACGGCTCAGCTAGCGGAGATATATCTCCGGCAGATTGTCAGATTGCACGGTGTACCAGTCAGTATCACTTCGGATAGAGATTTAAGATTTACGTCGCACTTTTGGCGTAGCTTGCAAGAAAGTTTGGGAACTCACCTCCAGTTCAGTTCAGCTTATCACCCGCAGATAGATGGCCAGTCGGAACGTACGATCCAGACTCTTGAAGATATATTGCGGTCATGTACACTCGACTTCGGTGGTTCATGGGAAGATCACGTGTACCTGGTGGAGTTCTCGTACAACAACAGTTTCCAGGCCAGCATCTAGATGGCACCGTTCGAGGCACTGTATGGTAGGAAGTGCAGATCCCCGCTAGCCTGGGATAATATTGGAGAGAGGCAGATGCTTGGTCCGGAAATGATTGCTCAGACCGTTGAAGTGGTCAGAAGAGTCAGAGATCATCTTCGATTTGCCCAAGATCGCCAGCGTCATTGGGCCGATTCTCATCGGCGCCCTCTTGAGTTTTCTGTCGGCGACCATGTATTCCTGAGGATTTCGCCTAACCGCGGCGTCATTCGTTTCGGCGTACGAGGAAAGCTTAGTCCTAGGTATATAGGGCCGTTCGATATTCTGGAGCGAGTAGGTGATGTGTCCTATCGTCTCGCTCTTCCGCCGTCGCTACGTGAGGTGCATGACGTATTCCATGTATCCCAACTGCGACGGTATATCCCGGACCCGAGCCACATCCTGGATCATTCGAAATTGGTTGTTGGTACCAACCTTTCGTATGAGGAGAGGCCCGTGTCTATATTGGACCGAAGAGAGAAGACACTCAAGAACAAGACTATCAAGTTAGTTCGAGTTGCTTGGGGTCATCACACTTTGGGTGAGTCGACGTGGGAGCGTGAGGATGATATCCGATCGCGATATCCCGACCTGTTTGACTCATGAGGTATAATGTCTTCCTTATGCTTTATGCTTTCAATTCCTTGCTTGAATAAATGACTGCATGATAGACTGCTTGTTATAGCTTACGATTAGTATAGCTTGTCCTTGCAATTCTAGCCTCTTGATTAAATTTCGAGGACGGAATTCTTTTAAGGTGGGTTGAGTTGTAATGCCTATAGTTCGTATTACGTATCTTGGTATACGTGTACGTATTCTTGACTCGTATTGCGTATTTTTCTGCATGATTATTTTGGCATGTCATTGGATATGGCTTAGCTTGGTTCGGCTTAGCTTGGTTTGGTTTGCTTGTGGGTTCATCATGAACCAAAAGAAAACACCCACCTACCACCACCACCCTCATTTATATTTCCACCTAACTCTCTCTCTTCATTTATTCTTCTCCTTCACTTCTTCTTCTCCACCATTTACTCTTCCACCTACCAGGAAAGAGAGCTAGGCAAGTGCAAACTTGCTTCATGATGGATCTCAAGTTTTATTGTTCCATTCTCTTCCTTACTTAATTTTAAGACTCTTTAAAACTTGGCCTTTTTCATTTTGATGGATATATTCTTGTAGATCTAAGTTTATAACTTTTCGGTTTTCTTGGTTTTGATCTCTAAAACTTGGTTATTTTCGAAAACTAATGGTTCTATGTTGTAGAGAATTCAATTTCATGCAGTTTTGGCTTTTGTTTCGCTTGATTTCGACTTCGGATGAGGAAGTTATGGCCAAAACAATTTTGGTCAAACTTCTATGTTCATCTGCAGCATGAGGCACATGTCGCAGTTGGCCGCATATGATGTCGATGTTGAGCCGCATGAGGCACATGTCGCAGTTGGCCGCATATGATGTCGTTGTTGAGCCGCATGAGCCGCATGTCACAGTTGGCCGCATATGATGTCGTTGTTGAGCCGCATGAGGCACATGTCGCAGTTGGCCGCATATGATGTCGATGTTGAGCCGCATGAGCCGCATGTCGCAGTTGGCCGCATATGATGTCGCAGTTGAGCCATATAGGCCGCATGTCGCAGTTGGCCGCATATGGTGTCGTAGTTGAGCCGCATGAGCCGCATGTCGCAGTTGGCCGCATATGATGTCGCAGTTGAGCCGCATAGGTCGCATGTCGCAGTTGGCCGCATAAGATGTCGCAGTTGAGCCGCATAGGCCGCATGTCGCAGTTGGCCGCATATGGTATCGCAGAATAGGCCGCATAATGCCTATTTTGACTATTTCTAACTGTTATATGTCCTAATTGACCGAATTGTGGCTCGAATTTCTCCCAACTTTCAACGTGGAAGTTGTAGATCTTTTCCTTGGCATCAAGAATATGCACTAGTTATTTTATGCAAGTTTCTCTCATTCATAATCTTGTAAAAATAGAACACGATAGTGGCCCGCTGTGGCACACTCTTGACAAGTAAACTGACATGATATATCTCGGCATGCTGTTACGACAGCTAGCCTGACATGACAAGTATGAAAGACTTGGACACCGTAGGCGATTATGTTTGTACAAATAAACTAGTACTGTCTTGCATCATGTCTAGGATGGGGACCCCTGAGTACCACGGTCAGGGGTACCTACTGAAATTGACTAAGGCTAATTAACTAGAATGATTCAGTAGTCATGAAGAGATTTCCAGCTACAGGCAATCCCGTTATCTGGGCGCATTCAGTGGACTTGTAGCCTACCGACGAGTAGGGCACATTTCCAGCACACAGTCATGTGTTGTATTCTTCCTAAACGGACATTCGACCTGGATAACCGGATGGTCTGCAGGGCTTGTGGCAGTTAGGATAATCTCATTGCATCTTGCTAGTAACTAGGCTTGTGATAATCCTAGTTAGTTAAAAGTATCAAGTCGTACTCTTGATTGGCCGTGATTGATTGGATGGAGTTTATTCCAGCTTAGTCTTATCCTGATCCTATGCAAAATTATGACATGACATGATTATTGATGCTTGCCTTAACAATAACGATCGGAGGTCCAGTTTTATTCAGGCGAAGGGTTACAACTCCGGTCCTTATTTGGTTTAAGGGTTGTAACCTGGCTCCCGGAGCAGTTCTGTGTCCTCTCTTCGTTATTGTCTTATTGCAACCCCATATCATGTTCGTCATGTTTTACCTTACCTTAATACCATGATTAATTATGTTGGCCTTAGCAATAAAGATCAGGGGTCCAGTTCTGTTCAGGCGAAGGGTTACAACCCCGGTCCTTGTTTGGTTTAAGGGTTGTAACCTGGCTCCCGGAGCAGTTCTGTGTCCTCTCTTCGTTTATTGTCTTCACTGTACCAATAGTATTTGAGACAGGTTTCTATTCAGGTGAAGGGCTGCAACCCCGGTCCTTGTTTGGTTTAAGGGTTGTGACCTGGCTACTTGAATAGTTTCCTCGTATTCAGTTTACTGTTGTTATCTCTATTATTATCAGTTCTTTATTTATTATCTTTAATATTCTATTTGTGATTTACTGGTTTTAGTTCCTAAGTGAAGCCTCCTTTGTGGCACTTGCTCTTTCTGGGGTCTGACCCAGCTGGTTTTGTGTGGCCAGATATCGGAGCAGCACCAGAGGATCCAACTGTCTTCCAGCCCGATGGTGACCACCAGGCGTAACCAGGGCAACGAGTGGGTTTCTTTTGTCCTCCCACTCTACTTGTAAAATTATTCTTTTGAGGCGTTTAGTCAGCGAGCACGTGTTAGCTCGTATTGTACCTTATTTACTGTCTGTCTACGGGCTGTAACATGATTGACAAATCCTAGGGTTGATCATGTATGACTAAAACTCTTGCTAGTCCTGACATTTTGTACGACTAGCTTCATGATCATCCGAATATGTAATGTATGGGACGCCTTACTATTGTATATTTGGTGTTCTGACATCTTGTAACTGTTATTACATTGCTTGAGATTGAGACAATAGGCTTGTTCTTGACCATAGGAGACTGATGGCTTGTAGTTAAACCCTCATATATCTAGACAGCCGTGACCGTATAGTGACATGGATTCCATTTCATTATACATAGCTGGCTATGTCTGCCCCCGCTCTTTAGTATTCTGGTTCTGGGGCGTGACAGGCAGCGAGGTCGAGCTAGTGGGTAGTATGCAAGACCAAGGCAAGAAATACCTTTAACGTTCACGAACTAGCTTATCAAGAGGATGAGCTACCTGTTCTACCAAATATTGTAGATGTGGACTTAACAGAAGTTCCTCATTCTATGTTAAATTATTATGTAGAAGAGGTAGAAATATATGAAAAGGAAGATCTACTCGATGAAGTGTACATGAGGAGGAGGAGGAAGAAGATGACGAGCAAAATGAAGAAGATGAATTTTTAGAAGAGGATTGAAAGTAATATAATGAGGAGGAGGAAGAAGACAAAAAGCATGACACATGCACGTGCACTTCGTTTGGGATGTCTACTTTTGTACTTTTGTGACTCTGGTGTTGTCTACTATTGTACTTTTTTTACTCTGATGTACTTTTGTGACCCTTGCGATACTCTGGTCTATTGCGAGATACTCTGATTTACGTCTGGGCTAGTTTCGTACATTTACGTTTATGATATTCTGACATATATACTTCTGTGTTCGTGTTTTATTATTATATGTTACTGTCATGTATGCCATGACGCGGATCTAGATTTACACGAGGGGGCACTCCTCGGCCGGTATCGGATCCTACTTGCGAACCCTTGTCCAGGTCTGCGACGAGTACTCCATCATACCATATCATTCTAGGTCCCAGGCCCTAGTCTACTCCTACGTCTAGTCCATCGGCGGGTCTTGCCGATACTCCTGGGATGAGCAGTTCTAGGCCTACATCTACTACCACGTCCAGTATTCCTCCAACTACCGGCACCATGGAGACATGGGAGCAGATGGGGGATGTCGCTCCCCCTGAGGCTGTTGACGAGACCGATCCTCCATGCCGCCCTCCGGAGGACATGTGGGTGGAGATTTGGACGGACGGGCCTACAAAGTAAGTTAATTAGTATTTATTTTTTAAACGATTACATCTATATAATCATGAATTTAATTATTGTTGTGTAGATATAAGCTCACGTTCATACAGAGATTATTGGGACTGTTTTTGAGGCAGAACTATAGTGGGCCCTGGCTCAACTACTCCTCTGCTCCCGCTGAAAGAAAGGTTTTTTTGTTTGCCCACTTCAAGGTATAAAATTATATATATATTTAATATCAATAATCATTTATTTTTTAACTCTATGTTTTATTTGTTGTAGCAAACCTACTTCTATCTACCACACCGGGCTGCGAAGATCGAGCAGCAAGTTTTCCTCCGTCGTCGGAAAGCTGATCCGTGATGCGATCAACGATCAGAAGGTTCATGTAAAACCCCTAAAATTTTACTATTATTTTTTTATTAAATTTGGTACTGATTAAAATTTTCGTATTTTACGTCGCGTAGTTGCATTGTATGTCGTGCGCGAAATTTTATTTTTCGTAATTGCTCGACGAGTGCGAATATGTGCGAGCGTACATATTTTTAGAAAGACATTTTTTTTATTTTTATAGTTTCAAAATAATATATAGTAATTACTTTATTTTTATCATTATAAAAAAGGGCGTAAGATATAATTTATGTATAAATTAATTCTCGAAATTATTTATTAATTATCTTAAATTATTTTATAGGTATTTTTGAAGTAGTTCCTATTAATATTTAAATTGATTTTCGAAATTTATTAATATTAATATTTTATTATTCAAAAAGATATTTAAATATTTATTATTTTCAAATTTATTATTATTAGTATTTTGGAAACATATTTTTGAATTATTATGGCAATTTAAATCTTGATTTGATTCTAGGAATCTATTTAAATAGTTAAAATGATATCTATATTTTGAAATTTGATTTATCTTATCTAATTTTAAGTTAAAGGTTGGAATTTAAATTGGATTTGGATTTGGATTGGATTTGGATTTGAATTTGGATTTAAATTTATTAGTAGCTAATTATCTACTTGGGTTTTAAATTACTCATAATCTTTATCAAACTGGGTATTCCCACATCCTATAAATAGGCAGGTACTCCTCGATTAATTCCACAAGCCAATTACTCCACAAATTCTCTACCATCCATAATAGTGCGTGCATCGTGTCTGTGTCCATCCAAAGTCTTATTCCACTTTTTACATATACAATTTACCACTTCCGTGTCAGACACCTCCCGACACAAACAAATCCCAAATCCATGACCAAATCCCTAACCCTATCCTCCCGGCCACCACCTCCATCCGTTGCCCCGACCATCTGTCTGACCCGGCCATCCACCGCCGCTACGTCATCCCTTCACCACCTTCACCACTATTGTACCCAACAACCACCAAACCCGCAGCCAGTTCCCGATGGCAATGTCACGACCCGCACCCGCTTTTCGGATACGAAACATGTCCAAGCCTAGCCTACGTCGCAGTGTCGGCGGTAGTACGCTGTCTAATACAAGTCACGACAATCTAGATTCACATGGTAAACTAAATCTCATCCACTGGAATAATCATGTCACAATCAAGATCCATGAGATCCATGAAAAGACATGAACTGAATAATAATGAATAAACTGAATATCAAGAATCACTGTCACGTCCGGTGGACACAAATCCACTACTACTAGACGGAAAAATTGAAGAATACATGGAGTAACTAACTGAATAAAAACTACTAATCTAGACCACCTCAAGTGCAAGCGATGCGGTCTGGTGCTGCTCAACCCTCTGGTCTGCTCCTAACTCAAGCTCGGCTAACCTGAAGAGATCATCAGGTCCTCAGAGGACTAGCAAGATACATAAAAACGAGCCTTTCTAACAGTTTATTATGCATGGAGAAAGATACAGAATAAACAAGTAAAACTGAGCAATGAATAAAGCACAAATCTATACACTGTCTACACATAAATGAACTGCTGAACGAGGACGCGAGAACTCATGTCAAGATCTCAACGGATAACCGAAACGAATACTCAAACCCTCGTCCCGAGCGTGGACTCACAGGTTTAAACTACTAATCCTCGTCCCTAGTGTGGACTCGCAGATTAGTATCTACTACTAACCATCGTCCCTAGTGTGGACTCGCAGGCTAGCATCACCCTCGTCCCTAGTGTGGAATCGTAGGCGTAACCCTATACCACTAACCCTCGTCCCTATCGTGGACTCGCAGGCTAGCATCTACTACTAACCCTCGTCCCTAGTGTGGACTCGCAGGTTTGAACTACTAATCCTCGTCCCTAGTGTGGACTCGCAGATTAGTATCTACTACTAACCATCGTCCCTAGTGTGGACTCGCAGGCTAGCATCACCCTCGTCCCTATTGTGGACTCGCAGGCGTAACCCTATACCACTAACCCTCGTCCCTATCGTGGACTCGCAGGCTAGCTTCAAGGTTCAAGACACGGAGGCACGACTCAATCAAGGCACGACCAATAAGAAACAAGGCTGACTGTGAACACTGTCTAAAGCAATGATAAAATATACAAGCTTGATAGAAAAGATATACGACAACAATATGAGAAAACTGGATAAAATAATAGACAGTGCATTGTAAATAAAGCTGTGTAGAAAGGCAAGGTATACTTGCCTGTGGTCCTGAGCTGCTGGTACGGGTCGATGCACCGAGTCAAAGCACAATTAACCTATTAGAAATTACAATGTTAATAATAAGTTGAAATTAAGGAAAATCTATCTACTTTGGTCTTCTTAGGCCCTTGGGTCTAGACTTCTTCTTCTTTCCCTCTCATTAGAGAGGTTGACCAGGTCTCCTACTTGATGTGCTCTGATACCCTTTTATGGCTATGTCATGTTCAAGCCTTTACAACCATTACTAGTACATATTTGTGCAGTTAGTTGCTTAGGCTTCAGGGAATCTAAAATGCTTAGGCAGGGCCGAAGACAGCGAGGCTCTTATTTTAACACACTGACTAAATCTGTAGTACTTCAAGTTTTCCAATGGCAAGGCTGTACTGACACATCATGTGCATTTACACCTAGGCTTCCTTGTTTTCATATTTTCAGTTCAGATTGTATTCCACAAATCCTATAATGTCTATATACAGCCCTCCCACATATGAAGCCTCATTATATAGTTAATTCTGTGTACATACGGCATATAGGTCTACTGCTAACTTGGAAGGATTATGGTTCCTCCCTGCATGGTACTAAATCCAAGATGGCATCTCATATAGGGGGTTTGGAAGTAGAACATAGAAAGAGAGGAAAACAATAGCATTGACAGTTAAGGGTAATGTAACTCTTGTGCAATTGCCCCTATATAGAAACTGATACAAAGGTTATTATGTATCAAGGGAAGTGTGCAGGTGTACAAGTCTAGGTATATCTCGTAGGTCTATCTTAGTTGTGATACTGGCACTTCATATGGTATCGACCCAGGTACTCTCGATTACCCACATGGCTTTATGGCTCCAGCATCCTATTCTAACATGTGCACCTAGTTTCATACCTGGCCTATGTGCAATGTTATGCATGCCAGTGTCCGGCAACTATTACATCTCTTCTCTGATACTAGGTGCTTCCTGTTACTCAAAGGTTTCTACCATAACTGTTATATGCATATGGTAATATGGACTAACACTCATGAATATATGGAATTGAATCAACCCTGGACTAACAAAGGGACTGGAAGGTAGAGACTGTTATTTGGTGATGCAGGACAACTCATTGATACACTACCCCTGCTCATACCACTAAAACCAAACCAGCCAACATTCAGCATTGATTGGTATTATGATATCAGCACACTGAATTGATTTTCACTTGTGTGACCTTTTCATGCTAAACCAATATATAATATTCATAGAACTGTAGAAATCCCATGATCCATGGCTTGGCAATTTGACAAAATATATAGTACACCAAAAATTCTAGCATGGTCTGCTGAAATTCAGTAATAACTTCAGAAACTGAACCAGTTATATTGAAGCTGAATGACAGAAATATTGTATTGATATGTTCCTCTCTGAGAGGAGATACGACCACAATGGATGTGATATATGAGACTTTTTTTTCAGTACAGTAAAAGTCCTGAGGATTTGTGTTCTTAAAAATATCACATTCATAGGAAACGAGAATATATTAAATATACACTATAGAACCATGTATGTACAACTACCAAAGGAGCAAGAAATTTAAGCACTGAATTTGTTGCAAGAAACTACTTAAAAATAAAACATCACGTATGATTCATGATCAAAGAAGTATAGGTTGCTCATCCCTTGCTTTGTTGGAACCTACCTATAATCAACCATCCCTAATATTATTCACAGGATTTAGATAGGGGGTTCCCTCTATTGCATCCTAATGTCAGTACAGATAAGGTGTACTTGAGTGAAATCCTGGACAATACCACTGGTGTAATTTCAGGATAAAGCCTGAATGGGAACCCGACCTTGATAGAGTGGCTTAAAATACTCAGTCAAAGTCACTCAATACTTAAGAACAGACACTCCATGGCTGGCATTCATTAGGAATGAGTATGTCTATGTCCTATTGATGTAGAATATTGCCAGATATCTGATACTTGCTGCCAATATCACCCTAAAACATACAATTCTAAATGACCTAACGGCTAGTAACATATTCAAATCCTCCACTGCAGTAGATACAAAGAATTACAAGGAACAATCAATGTCTTGTCCTGCGGTTCCTACTGACACTACATCTGTGTCCTGACTCCTACAAACAACTGCGTCCACACACCCATCGTAGTAAAACGAGTAAGAAGAACAATGAAAGGGGAAGAGAAGAGTATATACCTGTGCCAAGAATCGTATCCAATGGTGTTCGATACGACAGATCTCACGTTAAAACTGATAGCGATGCCTACTCGGACATTCCATCGAACATCTAACAGGCGAGATTAGAGAATATGTAAATTAGACTTCCTTTGAAAATCTTTGAGCGAGAAAAATCGATTAACCAAGAATTTACTCACAAGAAACCCAGAATCACGAATGCAAATCGATTCTCAGGGGAACAAAGTGAATCGATCAAGAACCGATCGATCCAAATCAAGAAAAATAGAGGAACTCACCAATCAGTCGATCGACTCGTTGTTGCCGCGCCGGGAAATCGCCGTCCCCACAGGCTTGCTGACGCTCGATCGGGGCTACGGCCGTCTTCTGAGTCGCCACACCATGGCTACCACTGGAGCTTGGTGAAGAGGAAGAAGCGGAGGAGGCAAGATTATTAGGGTTTTGCTAATGAGAGGTCGGTTGATCCTCCATAAATATAGTACTTCGATCTGAAGAAGGAGATAGGGAGAAATCTGTTTGATCTTATCAAAGATTTTTGGGTGATGGTTCAATTCGAATTCGAATTGAGCACAGGGATTCGATTTTTAAAAGGAGTTGAACAATGATCCTTTTGCATAATGGCCCTTGCCTCTACCCTATTGCCTCTTAGGTCCTCTGTTGCTATTTATTGCAAGAAAAAAAAGAATATAACATAACAACATATGTATGAGTTAATAATAATATATGAGATAAATAAGAATGTTTTCAGTTTAATAAAATTTTGAGAAAAAGAAAAAAAATAACTGGTCAAGGGGTTGACAACTCTACCCCCCTTAAACAAATTTCGTCCTCGAAATTTAAGTGAAGCCATGATCTATTAGAATGGAAAGTCTTGAATAAATTGCTATGACAGAAATTCAAAAAAAACAATTCAATTTAAAATATAGGTCTATCTATGCTGCTACTACCAATCTCTACTGAAAATTTCCACCATTAGCTCCTGGTGGTGTCGCCGCATTCTCTGTGATTGTGGCAAAAGCTCGTCCTCCTCCTGCGGTTGGTAGTGGTGGGGCACTTGCGTTCTTCTTCGGACAATTGCGAGACAAGTGTTGGTTGGATCCACAAGTCCAACACAACCCTAATCTGCTGCGGCAATTTTCTTGAGTGTGGCCTTTCTTCGAGCAATGCTGGCAGATGGGAATATCTTGGACTTGGCGTGGGGCTGCTTGTGGTTGCTGCTGATGCTGCTGCGCTGGTATCTTCCCTGAAAGGTTGGGACGTTTTGTCGGTGCTGATTGGTCGCTGCCTCCTCCAAGTGCGTCTCGATTCCTCTTTGGCTTGTGACTCAGCTCCTCTTCTACAGCTTGGGCGACCTCTAGAATCTCCTCGTAAGTGGTGGCTCGACTGGTGGCAATGGCTAGACGAATCTCATGAGATAGTCCTTTTCTGAATCGTCGTGCTTTGTCTTCAGGGGTGCTGACCAAGTTCTCCGCGAATCGGCTGAGGCGAGAAAACTCCGATGTGTACTCGTCGACGGTATGGTTTGCCTTGCTCTAGATGCTCGAACTGACTCACCAACTCCTCTCGTGCTACGTATGGGTAGAATTTCCTATTGAACAGTCGCTTGAACTCCTCCCAAGTCACGTCTGGAGCAGAAAATCAGGGTTCGCCTTGGTACCACGTCCGCGCGATATCAAAAAGCTGTCCACTGACTGACTCAATCTTCAAATCTTCTGGAACTCGGGCCATCTTCAGATACCTCTCCACGTTCTCTAGCCATTCATCAGCGTAGACGATCTCCTCTGTCCCATCGAACGGCATGGGCCTAAAGTCCATGAAGTGCTTGGGATTCCCCGGACGCTGTCGCGGAGCATCTCGAATCTGAAGAACCTCTCTCAAAGTGTTGCAAAACATGTTGGCCTGTTGCTGGATGATCCCGAGGAGTGTGACATTGTCCAGTGCTGGTGGCGGAGGCAGAACATGTGCTGGATACATCGTCGAGGCTGGATACATCGTCGACGGTGGGTGCATGGGAAAAGTTGGGTACATCACTGGTGTGGGTGCATGGCTGGTACTGGATGTGGGACACGTGCTGGATGCGGGGCTTGTGCTGGTGGTGGTACAGGTGCTGGTGGCAGACCGGGTGCTAGTGGTGGAGTCTGCGGAGGAAACTGTGGAGGCGGTGGAATATCGCCTCTGCGGAATCTCGAGAATTGCGGTTGATTACTCGCATGAGTGAGCTGGCCTTCGTGTGTCGGTGGAGTCATGTACGTGAAAGAGCCTCCTGTAGCCGGTGGAGTGTTCAGTGCAACATTGTTCCTGTCTTGAGAGTCCATCTTAACTGCTAATCAAAGAAAACATTTTAGTCGTTGAAGAGATTTTCAAGCAAGATGCAATCAAGGATTCAATGAAATCAAGGATTAAGGATTAACAAGGAGTCAAGACATGTGGATGAGATCCTAAGTGTCTAATCCCATTCGCAGGCTCACGACGGCACAGTGACATAACCGAAGTGATTAACGTAGACCTGCATGGGCCACCAAAAAAACTTGTCACGACCCGCACCCGCTTTTCGGATACGAAACGTGTCCAAGCCCAGCCTACGCTGCAGTATTGGCGGTAGTACGCTGTCTAATACAAGTCACGACAATCTAGATTCACATGGTAAACTAAATCTCATCCACTGGAATAATCATGTCACAATCAAGATCCATGAAAAGACATGAACAGAATAATAATGAATAAACTGAATATCAAGAATCACTGTCACGTCCGGTGGACACAAATCCTCTACTACTAGACGGAAAAATTGAAGAATACATGGAGTAACTAACTGAATAAAAACT
Source organism: Iris pallida (assembly GCA_029216955.1). NCBI lineage: Eukaryota > Viridiplantae > Streptophyta > Magnoliopsida > Asparagales > Iridaceae > Iris > Iris pallida. The sequence continues at coordinate 7,407,609 of JANAVB010000197.1, forward strand.
GCTAATCTAGACCACCTCAAGTGCAAGCGATGCGATCTGGTGCTGGCTCAACCCTCTGGTCTGCTCCTAACTCAAGCTCGGCTAACCTGAAGAGATCATCAGGTCCTCAGAGGACTAGCAAGATACATAAAAACGAGCCTTTCTAACAGTTTATTATGCATGGAGAAAGATACAGAATAAACAAGTAAAACTGAGCAATGAATAAAGCACAAATCTATACACTTTCTACACATAAATGAACTGCTGAACGAGGACGCGAGAACTCATGTCAAGATGTCAACGGATAACCGAAACGAATACTCAAACCCTCGTCCCTAGCGTGGACTCGCAGGTTTGAACTACTAATCCTCGTCCCTAGTGTGGACTCGCAGATTAGTATCTACTACTAACCATCATCCCTAGTGTGGACTCGCAGGCTAGCATCACCCTCGTCCCTAGTGTGGACTCGCAGGCATAACCCTATACCACTAACCCTCGTCCCTATCGTGGACTCGCAGGCTAGCATCTACTACTAACCCTCGTCCCTAGTGTGGACTCGCAGGTTTGAACTACTAATCCTCGTCCCTAGTGTGGACTCGCAGATTAGTATCTACTACTAACCATCGTCCCTAGTGTGGACTCGCAGGCTAGCATCACCCTCGTCCCTAGTGTGGACTCGCAGGCGTAACCCTATACCACTAACCCTCGTCCCTATCGTGGACTCGCAGGCTAGCTTCAAGGTTCAAGACACGGAGGCACGACTCAATCAAGGCACGACCAATAAGAAACAAGGCTGACTGTGAACACTGTCTAAAGCAATGATAAAATATACAAGCTTGATAGAAAAGATACACGACAACAATATGTGAAAACTGGATAAAATAATAGACAGTGCATTGTAAATAAAGCTGTGTAGAAAGACAAGGTATACTTGTCTGTGGTCCTGAGCTGCTGGTACGGATCGATGCACCGAGTCAAAGCACAATTAACCTATTAGAAATTACAATGTTAATAATAAGTTGAAATTAAGGAAAATCTATCTACTTTGGTCTTCTTAGGCCCTTGGGTCTAGACTTCTTCTTCTTTCCCTCTCATTAGAGAGGTTGACCAGGTCTCCTACTTGATGTGCTCTGATACCCTTTTATGGCTATGTCATGTTCAAGCCTTTACAACCATTACTAGTACATATTTGTGCAGTTAGTTGCTTAGGCTTCAGGGAATCTAAAATGCTTAGGCAGGGCCGAAGACAGCGAGGCTCTTATTTTAACACACTGACTAAATCTGTAGTACTTCAAGTTTTCCAATGGCAAGGCTGCACTGACACATCATGTGCATTTACATCTAGGCTTCCTTGTTTTCATATTTTCAGTTCAGATTGTATTCCACAAATCCTATAATGTCTATATACAGCCCTCCCACATATGAAGCCTCATTATATAGTTAATTCTGTGTACATACGGCATATAGGTCTACTGCTAACTTGGAAGGATTATGGTTCCTCCCTGCATGGTACTAAATCCAAGATGGCATCTCATATAGGGGGTTTGGAAGTAGAACATAGAAAGAGAGGAAAACAATAGCATTGACAGTTAAGGGTAATGTAACTCTTGTGCAATTGCCCCTATATAGAAACTGATACAAAGGTTATTATGTATCAAGGGAAGTGTGCAGGTGTACAAGTCTAGGTATATCTCGTAGGTCTATCTTAGTTGTGATACTGGCACTTCATATGGTATCGACCCAAGTACTCTCGATTACCCACATGGCTTTATGGCTCCAGCATCCTATTCTAACATGTGCACCTAGTGTCATACCTGGCCTATGTGCAATGTTATGCATGCCAGTGTCCGGCAACTATTACATCTCTTCTCTGATACTAGGTGCTTCCTGATACTCAAAGGTTTCTACCATAACTGTTATATGCATATGGTAATATGGACTAACACTCATGAATATATGGAATTGAATCAACCCTGGACTAACAAAGGGACTGGAAGGTAGAGACTGTTATTTGGTGATACAGGACAACCCATTGATACACCACCCCTGCTCATACCACTAAAACCAAACCAGTCAACATTCAGCATTGATTGGTATTAGGATATCAGCACACTGAATTGATTTTCACTTGTGTGACCTTTTCATGCTAAACCAATATATAATATTCATAGAACTGTAGAAATCCTATGATCTATGGCTTGGCAATTTGACAAAATACATAGTACACCAAAAATTCTAGCATGGTCTGCTGAAATTCAGTAATAACTTCAGAAACTGAACCAGTTATATTGAAGCTGAATGACAGAAATATTGTATTGATATGGTCCTCTCTGAGAGGAGATACGACCACAATGGATGTGATATATGAGACTTTTTTCAGTACAGTAAAAGTCCTGAGGATTTGTGTTCTTAAAAATGTCACATTCATAGGAAACGAGAATATATTAAATATACACTATAGAACCATGTATGTACAACTACCAAAGGAGCAAGAAATTTAAGCACTAAATTTGTTGCAAGAAACTACTTAAAAATAAAACATCACGTATGATTCATGATCAAAGAAGTATAGGTTGCTCATCCCTTGCTTTATTGGAACCTACCTATAATCAACCATCCCCAATATTATTCACAGGATTTAGATATGGGGTTCCCTCTATTGCAACCTAATGTCAGTACAGATAAGGTGTACTTGAGTGAAATCCTGGACAATACCACTGGTGTGATTTCAGGATAAAGCCTGAATGGGAACCCGACCTTGATAGAGTGGCTTAAAATACTCAGTCAAAGTCACTCAATACTCAAGAACAGACACTCCATGGCTGGCATTCATTAGGAATGAATATGTCTATGTCCTATTGATGTAGAATATTGCCAGATATCTGATACTTGCTGCCAATATCACCCTAAAAACATACAATTCTAAATGACCTAACGGCTAGTAACATATTCAAATCCTCCACTGCAGTAGATACAAAGAATTACAAGGAACAATCAATGTCTTGTCCTGCGGTTCCTACTGATACTACATCTGTGTCCTGACTCCTACAAACAACTGCGTCCACACACCCATCGTAGTGAAACGAGTAAGAAGAACAATGAAAGGGGAAGAGAAGAGTATATACCTGTGCCAAGAATCGTATCCAATGGTGTTCGATACGACAGATCCCACGTTAAAACTGATAGCGATGCCTACTCGGACATTCCATCGAACATCTAACAGGCGAGATTGGAGAATATGTAAATTATACTTCCTTTGAAAATCTTTGAGCGAGAAAAATTGATTAACCAAGAATTTACTCACAAGAAACCCAGAATCACAAATGCAAATCGATTCTCAGGGGAACAAAGTGAATCGATCAAGAACCGATCGATCCAAATTAAGAAAAATAGAGGAACTCACCAATCAGTCAATCGACTCGTCGTTGCCGCGCCGGGAAATTGCCGTCCCCACAAGCTTGCTGACGCTCGATCGGGGCTACGGCCGTCTTCTGAGTCGCCACACCACGGCTACCACTGGAGCTTGGTGAAGAGGAAGAAGCGGAGGAGACGAGATTATTAGGGTTTTGCTAATGAGAGGTCGGTTGATCCTCCATAAATATAGTACTTCGATCTGAAGAAGGAGATAGGGAGAAATCTGTTTGATCTTATCAAAGATTTTTGGGTAATTCGAATTGAGCACAGGGATTCGATTTTTAAAAGGAGTTGAACAATGATCCTTTTGCATAATGGCCCTTGCCTCTACCCTATTGCCTCTTAGGTCCTCTGTTGCTATTTATTGCAAGAAGAAAAAAAAAAGAATATAACATAACAACATATGTATGAGTTAATAACAATATATGAGATAAATAAGAATGTTTTCAGTTTAATAAAATTTCGAGAAAAAGAAAAAAAAATTGGTCAAGGGGTTGACAGGCAAACCAGAACTACCATCATCACCAAAAGTTCGACCATCACAGCCGTGACCCGGTGCCCAAACCACACCACTTCCCGACCACCACCGTGGCCGCCCACCATCACCACAACCACACAATTAGGAAAAATAAATGAATATAGAAACCATGCTGACCTCCTCAGTGCCTCGCCCTCTGCCGGCGAGCTCCGTCCGCACGGTTCGAAATTTCTCCCTCGGCTCCTCCTCGAGGTCAGCCAAGCCGCTGCATCGACTCCTAGTCGCGCCACCAGGAGACCTCCGTACTCTCTCGCCGAGCGCCCCAGCCAACGGTCGGCCACCCTCTCGCCAGGGCACCGCCACAAACCCAGAACCCAGCCACTTTCCCCGCGATCTCCGTCCGTAGCCGCCGCGTCCTGGATCCGATCTTCTCGTGCGCCGCAGCCCCCTCTCCGTTCCGACCTCCCTCTTGGAGCGCCCGACGCCGCCCTCCGATTTTCCCGCCAGCCGAGTCCACCGCCCCAACTCCCCTTCTCCGCCGGCGTGCGCCGACGCCGACTTCCCCCAAACCGATCGTTGTCCCGACCCTCTCCGCCGCCTCCCTCAGCGCCGAACGGCCATGGCGCCACCCCTCTCCGCCACTCTCCTCGCCGTCCGCCCCGAGCTCAACCGCCTCTCGCCGCGCCCCGTCGCCCCCTCTCCTCCCCGTCCCCCTTTTCGCTCCTCACTTTTCCCTTCTTCTGTGTGATTGTGATGCTTTGGTTCTCTTCGGGAACAGGGGTTGATATTTGGGTTTTGTGTTTTTGTGTATTTTGTTTAAGTTGTGTGTTTAACTGATATACATCTATATATCAACATTATTATTATTATTTTTATTATTATTATTAATATTTTTATCTGTTGTGTTATTATTATTATTATTATTATTATTATTATTATTATTATTATTATTATTATTATTGTATTTTTGTTGTAAAAGAAAAAAGAAGAAGAAGAAGATGTTTTTAGTGCATTTTTGATATTGGGTTACAGTAAAAAGATTTTTATATATTCTAATTCGTTATTTCATTCTCTAAGTTTGCATATGGGTGTATGTGCTAATAGGTACATATACCATGAGGTGGTATTTAATAATTATTAGAAATTTTGATATTATTTCTGTTAATTATTAGTTATTATTATTTGAAATTTATCTCTACTTTATGCCTTAAAAAGTGATTAACTGTTTTTGGAAATATATTTGGGCTTGATAAAATTTATTGTCTAAATACTTTACCTGTACTTTTTATATTATAGATACTAATGGGTTTGGCGCTACATCCATGGATTTCGAAACCTTGAAGATACTAATATATATTTTGTATTTCTTATCATATTTTCTAGGTATCAAAAATATCTATCTAACTATATTGACTAACAAATAATGTAGTTTTCAAATTATATATATATATATATATATATATATATATATATATATATATATATATATATATATATATATATAATATTTACAAGTATTTGCGTAAAATTATTTTTTCGAGTATTATAGATAATTTTCTAAAAATTATATATATACTCACTAAATTCTTTCAATTACCATCCTGTCCAATCGCACTATACTCATTCCCTTGTTAATTCCACTCTACGTCGACCCAAACTAGCCGACCATCTTGGACCAGATGGACCAGTCCTTGCCATCATCAGAACTACCTTGCGTAGTTGTAACATCGAAGTCGATCTTGTGCCACCTTGATCATTGTACCACACCAGGCTGCTCACCAGGCATCACAACAGGCAAGTATACCTTGCTAATTAACTGTCATATTATTTATTTTCAGCATTATTTACTTGTTTCGTATTGTTATTTTTATTTATTATAAACTGCGCGTCCAAGCCATACTTGGGTGCAAGCGACTTTATTAGTCGTTACTTTATTTTATGCATGTTGACTTAGTGTTAGCGAACTACCTTTTTGTTGGGGGATATCCTTATATCTCCTTTGGTTGTGACACTCACACTACACGGTTTGAGACATGTTGCTAGGGGCACGATTTATTGACTAGCTATCTCTAAAGTCGTGTGACGGTAGATGATCGTAACTGCTATGACTAGGGTTTTAGAGACTCAAGCACAAAACTGGATGAGCCATGGACATGACTTGAACAGTGTAGAAAATATTGGAGGAGGACAGTCGCTAGTGCGTATGGGAATCCAAACAGGTAAACCACAATCTCCGGATGGAACTGTGGCAATTTATTTGCAGATGCCCTCTGACGTTTTAGACGTTACGGACGATTACAGATGACTGGATGCCAGTTACGTACACATGAGCCTAAAATCCCACCCATGCGCATGAAAGTTGTCCTCTAAATTGCACATTAGGCGGTTAGAATCTCCTTTGCATATTTGTGTTTAGAATAGTCTTTTATATATTATTTTATTATTCTGACAGTTTATATTAGCTTGTTCTTCCTGTATCTTGCTACGTCCGTCTGAGGACTTGGTTTTTCCCCAGGTGTGTGTTCATGTCTTCCGCAGGTATCCTAGCCATGGTCGTGGTCTTCTCCATTCCTTCGAAGACGATTGCGCTTGGTTCGTCTTGCCATTTTATGGATCAATTTCTTGTACATTTCTTTCTTTGAGGTAGTTGGTAGTGGACCTTGTCTCCGCCCAACGATTGTATCATAAATATTCAAGTTGATTTTTATATTATTATTGTGGATGAGATTTAGTTTGTCTTGGATTACTACATTTTACAGCTTATGTATACATACAAGACCCATGTACTTCGTATGTATACAGCTGGCATGTCTACGTACTTAGTCCTACGTATTTTGGGACTGGAGCGTTACATATTTTTGTGGTGGCCCATGCAGGTCTAGATAAAATTGTTTGGTTACCTTACCGTACCAAGCAAGCCTGCGTATAGGATTAGAGTCTAGGATCTCATCCACACACTTGACTACCTTCTCGTTTGACTCCTCGATTTGCATCTTCTTGATTCCCTCTACCGTTAATTCTTATCCTTCTTTCGTGCTTGATGTTGGTTAGAAAGGTAATCCATACTTGGTAGACTTGACCCATTGTCCTAAAACCCTTAGTTTAATTCTTGTAAGTTGGGTAGAACGCCTTACCACCTAACCTTCATTATGGACTTAACCAAGCCTTAGACAAGAGACAATAGGTCGACTATATAGGCACCAAACAAGACTTAGATTCTTAAGTAGTTCGAACTAATTCAAATCTCTTTCAATATTTATCTCACGTGCCTATATTTTTACCATCTTGACTAAATGTTGCTACTATAGCCTAGTTTTACAAGTTTAACCGTTATCAAACTTGTTCAAGACACATGCTATTGAGCGCGCGCTCACTAACATATTGTCTAGTCAGAACCGATGCATGATGGTCTGATCAACCTAGCGCACTTTGGTTCGCTTTTATCTATCATTCTACGTGGATGGGGACATAGTTAAACTTGTCCTCTAGGGTCTCATCCGCGATAGCCTTGGCAATCCTTTTTGAATTACTCCCTCGCCTTTGAACCACATATTGATATTCGAAAACAACTTCTTTGGACTCATATTGGTTCGCATCTTTCACTTATTAGACGAAGACTCGTACCTAATAGATAGACACCAAGTGTTCCCCATGACCATAATAGTTACAGTGGCCATCAACCAAGCCACATATTTACAACTTCGCCTCAAGTTATTCGCCCTATCCTTCGACTCTGGATCGTGATCTCTAAACATTTGAAATTTAGAAATGACTAGAATTATTTTCTTAACCACCCCTAAACCTAGACGCGTAACTTCACTCTAAGGAACCATGTACCCTTGTTCTCTAATTACTTTACCTTCATTACCTAACCCTTAAATCCTTCTCTATCTTGCATTAGCTAGCAACCCTCATCCATTACCATATCCGTGCATTATTTTCGTATTTATCTAAATCATGATTCCCTAATGCATGTTTGTGTTAAATGTTGTTTCCTTGCCTCGTCCAACGATTTGATCGTACCCTTGTATCTTCTCACCCCCTACTTATTCTTAATTTCGAGGACGAAATTCTTGTAAGTTGGGTAGGATGTAAAACCCCTAAAGTTTTACAATTATTTTTTTATTATTAAATTTGGTACTGATTAAAATTTTTGTATTTTACGTCGCGTAGTTGCATTGTACGTCGTGCACGAAATTTCATTTTTCGTAATTGCTCGACGAGTACGAATATGTGCGAGCGTACATATTTTTAGAAAAATATTTTTTTATTTTTATAGTTTCAAAATAATATATAGTAATTACTTTATTTTTATCATTATAAAAAAATGGCGTAAGATATAATTTATGTATAAATTAATTCTCGAAATTATTTATTAATTATCTTAAATTATTTCAAAGGTATTTTTGAAGTAGTTCCTATTAATATTTAAATTGATTTTCGAAATTTATTAATATTAATATTTTATTATTCAAAAAGATATTTAAATATTTATTATTTTCGAATTTATTATTATTAGTATTTTGGAAACATATTTTTGAATTATTATGGCAATTTAAATCTTGATTTGATTCTAGGAATCTATTTAAATAGTTAAAATGATATCTATATTTTGAAATTTGATTTATCTTATCTAATTTTAAGCTAAAGGTTGGAATTTAAATTGGATTTAGATTTGGATTAGATTTGGATTTGAATTTGGAATTAAATTTATTAGTAGCTAATTATCTATTTGGGTTTTAAATTACTCCTAATCTTTATCAAACTGGGTATTCCCACATCCTATAAATAGGCAAGTACTCCTCCATTAATTCCACAAGCCAATTACTCCATAAATTCTCTACCATCCATAATAGTGCGTGCATCGTGTCTGTGTCCATCCAAAGTCTTATTCCACTTTTTACATATACAATTTACCACTTCCGTGTCAGACACCCCCCGACACAAACAAATCCCAAATCCATGACCAAATCCCTAACCCTAATCCTAACCCTATCCTCCCGGCCACCACCTCCATCCGTTGCCCCGACCATCTGTCTGACCCGGCCATCCACCGCCGCTACGTCATCCCTTCACCACCTTCACCACTATTGTACCCAACAACCACCAAACCCGTAGCCAGTTCCCGAAGGCTAACCACAACTACCATCATCACCAAAAGTCCGACCATCACAGCCGTGACCCGGTGCCCAAACCACACCACTTCCCGACCACCACCGTGGCCGTCCACCATCACCACCACCACACAATTAGGAAAATTAAATGAATATAGAAACCATGCCCTCCTCAGTGCTATAAGCCCCTGTTTTTCAAATTTTAGTTAAATTAGTGTTAATTAATTATTAATGTCATTTTTAGCCTTAAAATAATTATTAGGATTTTTAGGAATTTTTCTAGAATTTTTAAATGAGTTTTTAATACTAAAATATTGATTTGTAATTTTCTAAATTGTTTTAATATAGTTTTGTAATAATTAGAATTGTTTTAATATCAGTTTGTAATTACTTAATTGTTTTTAAGTGTGGAATGTAAATTATATTTGTATTTGACAACTGCTAGGACCTATGTGTTATTTCCTAAACTATAGGGGCCTAAACGCAAAACCCTAAACTACCCACCCCCGACGACCAGACTGCCCGACGACCGACGACCGACAACCGACCTGCCCCCGCCATTTCCGGCCGCCCAACCGACCTAGGACCGACTCATCCCCCCTATAAATAACCCCCTCTCTCCCCTCAGCTCGACCATCACCACCACGACCGCTCACAGCCCCCCCCTTTTCTTCCCCGACGACTCAAAACCCTAACCCTAGTTCCGGCGAGCCTCGCCCAGCCTCACCGTCGACCCTCACAGCCCCCAACCGCCGTCGACGAGTTCACCGCAGCGAGCTGAGTCGATCGCCCCTACTCCGCCACCCGCCCCGACGCCTACTCCGCCGGCCAGCACTCTCAAACCCCCCCCCCCCCCCCCGACTAGTCGGACACGTACGTGTCAGTTTGTCTTCGTGTCTATTTGTGTCTCGATTTAGCACGGGTGACTCGCCAGGACACGGGTGATCCTTTGGTAAGCTTGGACACGTAAATCGATGCTCGTGCGTGTCGTGCATAGCACGGACACGCAGACTCTGTGTCCCAAACTGTCAGGACACAGAGCGATATTTCGTGTTACTGTTTTTAACAACTAAAACCTAAATAAAAATAACTCGAGCCCCACCCTAACAGCAAGCACGCTCAGGCCCACTGGCCAGCGGGTGGGGCTCTAAGTCTTCACCCTCTAACAGAGGGCCGAGTTCGAGCCCTCTGTTTGTGTTTGTTTTGTTTCTTTTTCTTTTTCTTTCTTTTCTTTTGTTATATATATATATATATATATATATATATATATATATATATATATATATATATATATATATATATATATATATATATATTTTATACTTAGTAAATTTTTATATATATTTGTATTTATATACATATATGTATATATGTATATAACTTCATATGTATATATATTATACTATATATGTATACAATATTAGTGTATGTATATATATAATTTATAATTAAGTATTTTATATTATATATATATATATTATATATATATATATATATATATATATATATAATATATATATATATATATATATATATATATATATATATATATATATATATATATATATATATATATATATATATACTTTCAACATATGTATGTATGTATTCATTTTGTATAATTTTACCTTATTAAAATATTAATATTATTTTTGCACTTTTACCAAATTGTATTTTTAGTGTATTTAAATTACTGCAACCATTTGGTGTCCAAGCCTAGCATGGGTTTTTGGGTCCAAATGTGTTTTCACACATTCAAGACCTGTACAAGTCATATTGGACTTGATTCATGGCCTTGGGTCCTGTATTTGAACTTTGGTTCAAATTATATACATGGACAAAATACGCAGATAACTAATTATTTAATTTCAATTGTGTGCAATGCTGTTTTTGATTTTCTAAAAATACTTAAAGTACTTCTAAAATTCTGGAAAAATAGTATTTAGATACTATGTTAATTGAGATAAATTAGTATAATTTTTTAGTATTTAAGTTACAGTTTTGCCACTAGTTTGGCTTATGGAACCAAAACTCATTTTCTGTATACTTAGGAAAACTGATTTTTATAAAATACTTGTACTGGTTAATAAATTCCAGAAAAATTATAATAAATTTCTATGATTAACAAGGATCACTTTGGTACTTTACTTTGAGTAAAACTAAGCTTTTTGTCTATATCAAAAATTGTTAAAATACAATGATCATTTGATTTATTTATTGATTAATTACGACTTGTAACTTTTTGTGTTATTTTGAGTTTTAGCCGTGTTGAACCCCACCCCTCACTAGTGTAAAGACCCTAGAAAGTTAGTTAAAGTAGTGTGTCACCCTACATTGGTCTCCTATGCCAAAGTCATCATTTTGGCTAGGTGCCCAGTCACAAGTCGTGTCGCACCAATTAGTGTCCTAGTATTTTAGCTTAGTGTAAAAGCTAAGTTTATGTATTTATTTCTACAGTGACGAGTTACCGGGCATCCATAGCACTTTTATCGCAGCTTGTTTTGCTTTGCTTTGCTAGAGGCAAGTACTTTCTACGAACTTTACATATTGTCACATAAATGAACTGCAAACCCCACCATGAATGCTGATCCTTGGGATAGCAAGTTAGATCTCTACATGTTGTACTTCCAGTTACTACCATGCTTAGAACAGTTTTTTATGTATCTCTCACATGATAGAATATGGGTTATGGGAAAACTAGTAGTTGAGTGCGTGGTCATGCCCCCATTATCGTACCGAGCAAAGTTTCATTCTATATGATACTGCGCCGTAGGCCATTATCCAGCATTTATGTACGGAGGTACACCTATGCCTGTACACTTGTACGTATGTACATTTCATTTATATGTGCCCCAGTACTTTGTACATCTATTGACCGATCACGTACCTGCTACAGTTTTAAATATTACATATACATCTGTCTCTATGACATATGTGTCCTTGCCATGATAGATTGTGTGATGCCATGTTTCCAGTTATTCCTCTTATGTTCATTTCCATGTTTCATATGCTAGTTTGCTAGATTCAGTACTTGCTCCCGTCCTGACAGGATAACGTTGTAGGTGTCCTTACTGAGGAGGAGTTACTCTGCGATATATATTATTAAGATACTGCCGAGGACCCGGCTTTTCCATACGAGGATGTTCCTGCGGGAAGACTCGTCTAGTTTGCTTAGCTGTTTGGGATATTTAGTATAGTCATGTATTAGGCTACATATTTTGTAACTGGACATGTATCCAGTTTTACATTTCAGATCACTTGTACATTGGACTTATTTCTATATGAGACGACTTTTGTGTTTGGAGCATTTACGACTTTATTTCACTTATAGAACTGTTAGCACATTTAGTCTTATCCTGTTGTCTTTAGGACAGCTTACTACGTTTTATCTCAACGTAGGCTGGGCATGACTCGGCCTGGCCCAACAATTTGGGTAGCGGGTCGTGACAAGTGCCTCGCCCTCCGCCGGCGAGCTCCGTCCGTACGGTTCAAAATTTCTCCCCCGGCTCCTCCTCGAGGTCAGCCAAGCCGTTGCATCGACTCCTAGCCGCGCCACCAGGAGACCTCCGTACTCTCCCGCCGAGCGCCCCAGCCAACGGTCGGCCACCCTCTCGCCAGGGCACCGCCACAAACCCAGAACCCAGCCACCATCCTCGCGATCTCCGCCCGTAGCCGCCGCGTCCTGGATCCGATCTTCATGTGCGCCGCAGCCCCCTCTTCATTCCGACCTCCCTCTTGGAGCGCCCGGCACCGCCCTCCGATTTCCCCGCCAGCCGAGTCCACCGCCCCAACTCCCCTTCTCCGCCGGCGTGCGCCGACGCCGACCGCCCGACGCCGACTTCCTCCAAACCGATCGTCGTCCCGACCCTCTCCGTCGCCTCCCTCAACACCGAACGGCCACGGTGCCACCCCTCTTCGCCACTCTCCTCGTCGTCCGCCCCGAAGCTCAACCGCCTCTTGCCGCGCCCCGTCGCCCCCCTCCTCCCCACCCCCTCTCCGCTCCTCACTTTTCCCTTCTTCTGTGTGATTGTGATGCTTTGGTTCTCTTCGGGAACAGGGGTTGATATTTGGGTTTTGTGTTTTTGTGTGTTTGGTTTAAGTTGTGTGTTTAACTGATATACATCTATATATCAACATTATTATTATTATTGTTATTATTATTATTAATATTTTTATCTGTTGTGTTATTATTATTATTATTATTATTATTATTATTATTATTATTATTATTATTATTGTATTTTTGTTGTAAAAGAAAAAAAAAGAAGAAGAAGATGTTTTTAGTGCATTTTTGATAATGGGTTACAGTAAAAAGATTTTTATATATTCTAATTCGTTGTTTCATTCTCTAAGTTTGCATATGGGTGTATGTGCTAATAGGTACATATACCATGAGGTGGTATTTAATAATTATTAGAAATTTTGATATTATTTCTGTTAATTATTAGTTATTATTATTTGAAATTTATCTCTACTTTACGCCTTAACTGTTTTTGGAAATATATTTGGGCTTGATAAAATTTATTGTCTAAATATTTTACCTGTACTTTTTATATTATAGATACTAATGGGTTTGGCGCTACATCCATGGATTTCGAAACCTTGAAGATACTAATATATATTTTGTATTTCTTATCATATTTTCTAGGTATCAAAAATATCTATCTAACTATATTGACTAACAAATAATGTAGTTTTCAAATTATATATATATATATATATATAATATTTACAAGTATTTGCGTAAAATTATTTTTTGAGTATTATAGATAATTTTCTAAAAATTATATATATACTCACTAAATTCTTTCGATTACCATCATGTCTAATCGCATTATACTCATTCCCTTGTCAATTCGTACTCTACGTCGACCCAAACTAGCCGACCATCTTGGACCAGATGGACCAGTCCTTGCCATCATCAAAACTCCCTTGCGTAGTTGTAACATCGAAGTCGATCTTGTGCCACCTTGATCATTGTACCACACCAGACAACTCACGAGACATCACAACAGGCAAGTATACCTTGCTAATTAACTGTCATATTATTTATTTTCAGCATTATTTACTTGTTTCGTATTGTTATTTTTATTTGTTATAAATTGCACGTCCAAGCCATACTTGGGTGCAAGCGACTTTATTAGTCATTACTTTATTTTATGCGTGTTGACTTAGTGTTAGCGGACTACCATTTTGTTGGAGGATATCTTTATATCTCCTTTGGCTGTGACACTCACACTACACAGTTTGAGACATGTTGCTAGGGGCACGATTTATTGACTAGCTATATCTAAAGTCGTGTGACGGTAGATTATCGTAACTGCTATGACTAGGATTTTAGAGACTCAAGCAGTTACAAAACTGGACGAGCCATTGACATGACTTGAACAGTGTGGGAAATATTGGGGAAGGACAGTCGCTAGTGCGTATGGGAATCTAAACAGGTAAACCACAGTCTCCGGATGGAACTGTGGCGATTTATTTGCAGATTCCCTCTGACGTTTTAGACGTTACGGACGTTTACAGATGACTGGATGCCAGTTACGTACACATGAGCCTAAAATCCCACCCATGCGCATGAAAGTTGTCCTCTAAATTGCACATTAGACGGTTAGAATCTCCTTTGCATATTTGTGTTTAGAATAGTCTTTTATATATTATTTTATTATTCTGACAGTTCATATTAGCTTGTTCTTCCTGTATCTTGCTACGTCCGTCTGAGGACCTGGTTTTTTCCTAGGTGTGTGTTTATGTCTTCCGCAGGTATCCTAGCCAAGGCCGTGGTCTTCTCCATTCCTTCGAAGACGATTGTGCTTGGTTCGTCTTGTCATTTTATGGATCGATTTCTTGTACATTTCTTTCTTTGAGGTAGTTGGTAGTGGACCTTGTCTCCGTCCAACGATTGTATCATAAATATTCAAGTTGATTTTATATTATTATTGTGGATGAGATTTAGTTTGTCTTGGATTACTACATTTTACAACTTATGTATACATACAAGACCCATGTACTTCGTATGTATACAGCTGGCATGTCTACGTACTTAGTCCTACGTATTTTGGGACTGGGGCGTTACAGTTCATGATTGCGCCGGAAAGCCGATCCATGGTTTGGATCACGCATACGCAATAGACTGAGATGAAGGTGAAATTCGACGATCCCAAAGGTGGCACGGTCGAAGGCTAGTAAGTGGTGTTGTGGGTCAATTCCCATGATGGAACATTTCCATCGTCTAGTACGTATCCTATTAAATATATATTAATTTCTTTACAATTGGATAAAATATTTATATTTAATAATAAATGATATATTTTAACAGGTACATAAGGGAGAGGGCCCCAACATGGTAACCGTCTTCCTGGTCACCCATAAACAGAAGGGCGGTGAGTTCATCGACGAGAAGGCGACGAGAAGGCCAACCAGACATATGTACGTTCTACTTCCTTATGTTAATTTAAGTACAACTATGTATTAAAATGTTAATAATAAACAAATGCCTTAACATATTATAGACATGCAAGTAGATATCTACATAGTTAATAATCAATACCTTAGACATTAGCATAAATCTTTCTAGGAGGACTATATTAGGCTACGTGATTAGGTGGCTGCTAGGGCGGCTGCTAGTGCGCCTGCAGAGGGAGCGGCTGCTAGTGCGCCAGCAGAAGGAGCGGCTGCCAGTGCGCCTGCAGAGGGAGCGGCCGGTACTTTCGTGCAGCTGCCTGCTACTCCGTCACCTGATGAGCCCTGGATGATCGCCGTTGGTGGACTTCAGCGGGATACGTACTACGATACGGGATCCTACGACGCCTATTTGACGATGGAGTCATCCAGGGCTTCCTCTGTCAGTGTGCACTCTTCGTCGCAGGCTTCGCAGCGTTAACGTGAGTCCAGGAGATCGTGAGCGTCAGGTCGCCGAGTTACGTGAGAAGATGCAGCGGAGGTCGGAGCTGCCCCATGTAGTATAGACAGACGATCCGGTGCTCACTGTACGTTTTGATGTGCTTGAGCGTAGCATTATGAAGCTCCGGAGTATGATCGCGGATGTATTGTAGAGCAACCGGAGGGTGATATCTACCATGGATGCTCGACTGCGAACATTGGAGCAGGGAGTTCGCCTAGTCCACCGTCGACGTCCACTGCTCCAGTCGATTCTACTCCACCGCTGACGACTCCGCTGCCGCCATATCGTCAAATCCAGTGATGTTGACGTCGGAGATGTATGAGTACCTGCTGGCCATAGGCGGTCTTCCTTCTCCTCCTCCTGTCGATGATCATTAGTAGTTTTTTTTCATAATTGTGTGTTGGCCCATTATTGGGTGTTTGTGTAGACTTTTTTTACCGGTGTGTAAACCTATTGACGCCAAGTTTCACCGGTGTTTGTACAAACAATTGTGGATGCTGGATTTATTTTTTCGTTCTGGATGCTCGATGATTCATTCATTTTTTTATGTGTTTGTATAAACTATTTGTGTTGGATGATTGATTATTATTTATGTTGTTGCTGGATTGTGTTTATTTATGCTATTGGATCTCATATATGCAGGGTTGAATTGTTCTTATTTTATTCTAAAATTCTGTATTTTTTAAATTTTTTTCTAGATTAGCGACGTTCGCTAACTTCAGTATCGGAACGTCGCTACCACGTATCGGAAAGTCGCTAAACATCGCCAAAGTACTGACATGACAGTCACTACCAAGCGTAGCAGAACGTCGTTGATGCGTCACAATTTGGTAACGTTTTTCTGCTCTGTCAGTATACGTCGCTGTCAGCGACGTCATACGTCGCTAAGAACATCGCCATTGCGACGTGGTGACCATCTGCGACTATGTAAACATCGGCACCATTTATTCGTCGCTAAATCCATTGCTAATTGGTATTAGCGACGTTTTGGACATTTTTAGCGACGTTTCTAGACGTCGCTAAAATCACTTATTCCAGTATTGAAAGTCAAAGATGAAAATTCAATCATATATTTGTTTACTATATATGTTCCAATATACGATGATCGATGCACTCCCCAATCTTCTTTGATACACGTTTGACACTCTTGCACTTTGGCGTATTCTCCACATAGATTGGGAATCTCATCCACTCCAACAATAAAGAGGGGTATGCTCAAGGAAGATATTCAAGGAGTAAGTCTACAGAAATCTAAGATAAACATCGTACTTTACTCTTAAGGCTCGCTCTTCAAGACAGATTGAAGAGAAGATCTGTTCGAGGAGTCATCTTCTTTGTTCAAGGAGATTATCACGAGGTTGGGTGAGTGATTTTAATTGTAATCTTCTTCTTCTTCTTTCTTGAGATTTATGAGAGGTTGAGCATGTGGGGCCAAAAGGTTCAACAATATATTTAGTCAATCTTGTATTATTAAAATATATAGATTGGATTTGTCCAGGTGACATTATCACAGAACATATACTGTGTTTGATATATTTGGTGCTTGCGTGAGACGAATGTTTGTTATCTTTAGGTGGGTTGGTGTTGTTTCCACATCGGCGTTATGCGGCCAATAATAGATAACTTGATCCGATTTTATATAGCGAATACTTATTCAAGTTGGGTTGGAGTCCATGTAGCTGATCATTGCCACGTATCTCGATCCTACGTATTTTGAGACTGAAGCATATAACTCCAGTCACTTGAGAAACTCCTCGAGGTTCATACTTGTAAGCCCCTGTTTTTCAAATTTTAGTTAAATTAGTGTTAATTAATTTTTAATGTCATATTTAGCCTTAAAATAATTATTTAGATTTTTAGGAATTTTTCTAGAATTTTTAAATGTTTTAAATGAGTTTTATATATTAAAAATATTATTTGTAATTTATTTAAATATTTTAATATCACTTTGCAATTATTAGAATTGTTTTATACAGATTTGTAATTATTTAAATTGTTATTATAGCAGTTTATAATTTAGGAATTGTTTTAATTCAGTTATGCAAATTAATATTTGCATTTAGTTATAGAGGGGACCTAATTGTAAAAACCTAAAGTCTAAGGGCCTATCTGCTAACCGACCCTACCCTACCCCCCCCCCCCACGATCGGGCTCACCCACCCCCGACGACTTGCCACGCCGACGGCGACCCGCGTTCTCCGGCCAGCGCACAGCCCCACCGACGACCTAGGACCGACCTAAGCCCCTTAAAACTCCCCTCTCCCCAGACTCGACCCTAACCCTAACCGACGACCACGACCACCCCAACCCCCCTTTCTTCCCCGACAAACCTAAACCCTAACCCTAACTCCGGCGACCCCCAGCGCCGCCTCCACAGCCGTCGTCGTCACCAACCACCACACATTCGACGCGCCCTGTCGAGACGACCCCAGCGCCACCGGAGCGCCGCCGTCCCGACGCCTCCTCCGCCGTCCACGACCCCCGAAACCCCATCAACCGACGGACGTGTGGCAGTATTTCTTTGTGTCGTGCGTGTCTCGTTTAGGTCTATAATGTTCACCGTGTCCTGGCGAACACGAGCGTCGGCCTGGACACGTGAAACTCGTGTCGTACGTTTCGTACTGAGTGAGGATGCAAGACACCTGGTCCCTAACTGTCAGGACACAGGATCATTATATATTTTTTTTATTATATAAACCATTCAAACCTAAATAAAATTAACTATGTCCTAATCCTAAAACTCAGGCCAAGTTGGCCCACTAGCCAGCGGCTGCAGTGCTAGCGCGCCCCAGCGCTGGCGAGTTTGAGCCCCCCCCCCCCCCCCTGTTACTACTGTTTCTTTTCTTTTTCTTTCTTTTCCTTTTTCTTTTCTTTGTTATATATATATATATATATATATATAATATATATATATATATATCTATATAGATATATATATATATATATATATATATATATATATATATATTATATATTATATTATATACATGTATTTGTATATATATGTATATGTATTATTATATATACTTTTTATGTATATATATATGCTATTTTTTTTTAATATATATACTTCATTTTAGTACTTATTATAATATAAATATGTATGTATATATATTATTATGTACATATATGGATATATGTATATTTTCTTGTGTGTATATTTTTATAGTTAGTAAATTTTAATAAATATATATTTGTATATATATACATATATGTGTATATGTATATATTTCATGTGTAATATATATATATTTACTCTTTATAATTAAGTGTTTCCTTTATAATATATATATATATATATATATATATATATATATATATATATAATTATATAATATATATATATATATGCTTATAAATAAAGTATTTTCCTTATACATAGATATATGTACTTTTAACATAGTATGTATATTTTCACTATGCATAATTTTGCCTTATTAAAATATTAATATTTATTTTGCACTTTTTACCAAACTGTATTTTAGTGTATTTAAATTACTGCAACCATTTGGTGTCCAAGCCTAGCATGGGTTTTTGGGCCCAAATGTGTTTTCACACATTCAAGACCTGTACAAGTCATATTGGACTTGATTCATGACCTTGGGTCCTGTATTTGAACTTTGGTTCAAATTATATACAGGACAAAATACGCAGTAATTAATTATTTAATTTCAATTGTGTGCAATACTGTTTTTGGATTTCAAAAAATACTTAGAGTGCTGTTAAAATTCTGGAAAAATAGTATTTAGATACTATGTTACTTTAGCTAATTTAGTATAATTTTTTTAGTATTTAATTTATGTTTTGCCACTAGTTTGGCATATGAAACCAAAACTTTTTTCTGTATACTTAGGAAAGCTGATTTTTATAAAATACTTGTACTGGTTAATAAATTCCAGGAAAATTATAATAAATTTCTATGATTAACAAGGATCACTTTGATACTTTACTTTAAGAAAAACTAGGCATTTTGTCTATCTCAAAATTGTTAGAACACAATGATCATTTGATTTATTTATTGATTAATTACGACTTGTAGCTTTTGTGTTATTTTGAGTTTTAGCCGTATTGAACCCCACCCCTCACTAGTGTAAAGACCCTAGAAAGTTAGTTAAAGTAGTGTGTCACCCCACATTGGTCTTCTATGCCAAAGTCATCATTTTGGCTAGGTACGCAGTCACAAGTCGTGTCGCACCAATTAGTGTCCTAGTGTTTTAGCTTAGTGTAAAACTAAGTTATTGTATTTATTTCTACAGTGACGAGTTACCGGACATCCATAGCATTATATCGTAGCTTGTTTTGCTTTGCTTTGCTAAAGGCAAGTACTTTCTACAAACTTTACATTGTCACATAAATGAACTGCAAACCCACCATGTTAAATGCTGATCATTGGGGTAGCAAGTTAGAATCTCTACATGTTGTACTTCCAGTTACTACCATGCTTAGAACTGTCTTATGTATCTCTCACATGATAGAATATGGGTTATGGGAAAACTGATAGTATTGTACATGATCATACCCCCTCTACAGTACCGAGCAAAGTTTCATTTTATATGTTACTGCGCCGTAGGCCTTTATCTCAAAGCTGTATTTGTGCGTATGTACATCTACCGTATTTACACTTGTACGTACGTACATTTTATTTACATGTGCCCCGGTACTTTGTACATCTATTGACCGATCACGTACCTGCTACAGTTTTAAACATTACATATACATCTGTCTCTATGACATATGTGTCCTTGCCATGATAGACAATGTGATGCCATGCTTTCCAGTTATTCCTCCATGTTCATTTCCATGTTTCATATGCTAGTTTGTTAGATTCAGTACTTGCTTCCGTCCTGACAGGATAACGTTGTAGGTGTCCTTACTGAGGAGGAGTTACTCTGCGACACATATTATGGAGAGATACTGTCGAGGACCCGGCTTTGCCATACGAGGATGTTCCTGCGGGAAGACTCGTCTAGTTTGCTTAGCTGTTTGGGATATTAGTGTAGTCATGTATTAGGCTACATATTTTATAACTGGACATATATCAGTTTTACATTTCAGTTCACTTGTACTTGGACATTTTACTATATACGACGACTTTTATGTTTGGAGCATTATGATTCTTCTTCACTTATAGAACTGTTAGCACATTTAGTCTTATCCTGTTGTCTTTAGAACAGCTTACTACGTTTTATCTCAATGTAGGCTGGGCATGACTCGGCCTGGCCCAACAATTTGGGTAGCGGGTCGTGACATGTTTTAGTGGTGGCCCATGCAGGTCCTGACTAAATTATTGGTTACGTTATTGTACCAAGCATGCCTGCAATTAGGAAATTAAGGTAATTAGACATCATTAGGAATGACGCTTAGAACACCTAGAGGAATGCTAGGATTGCAACATAGAAAAACATCACATGTTTGCTATTATAATTAGATTTCCTTGCATATGATTACTTACTTTAAATAAGTCCTTATAAGTCCTTTTTATTTGTAATTTAGATGGTGCTTTCGTCCCAGTATGTTACCCCGAGAATGGGGCCCTCCTTATCCAGTCAGCTGACCAGTCGACTGATACACCTCACCTACCACATTCCCCCACTCCACAAATCCACAAACCCAGATACCACAACCACCTTCCACATCACAGGCCCAGCAGGACCCGATACTTCCACCACCCCTATCACTATACCCACCCAGGCTTCCGTCACACTCGACGGGAACCAGCTGCTCACACTGATTCAGGGGTTCTAACAACCCATCAGGAGAAGACTACCCTACTCCGCCAGAGCATGGAGCGTTCTGAGGGACGTCCCGGGTCCCACCACATGTAGAGCCGCGGCAGAGAGCGGGAACGATCAAGGACTTCAGGGTCTGAATCCCAAGGAGTTCTCAGGGACTGAGGGCATAGTAGTAGCTGATGACTGGCTAGATTCGCTAGAGAGGAAGCTCCTGGGAGTTAGGATGTCGGATGACCTCCAGGTCGAGGCAGCGGGATTTCTGCTGATAGACTTAGCAGGAGTCTGGTTCCGGAATGAGCCGTTGTTTGCGAGGGGAAGAGCCATTGGGATCAGTTCAAGATCCAGTTCAAGAAGAAATTCTTCTCGACCACTGCTAGAGTAGCCATTCGGCTACGATTCCAGAACATCCAGCAGGAGAACCAATCTGTTGATGACTATGCGGCAGAGTTTAGTCGCCTGAGCCGTTTTGCTCCTAGTCTGGTTGCAGATCCAGAGGAGATGACCCGTAGGTTTTGCCATGGTCTAGTTCCAGACATTGGCATCCTTATAGTGGCGAACGGTACGATGACTACTACAGAGCCTAGAGTTGGCCAGAGCATTGAGGAGCATTTTCTATCTAGCAAGAGGCCGGCTTCTGTACATCATGAGGGACCGTCCAAGCGTCAGGCTTTCCAGCAGAGAGCACCGACCCCCACCCCAGCAGACTTACCGTCCCCTACAACCACATCATCAGACCCCGCCAGTTAGAGCCCGGGACCCCGCCCAGCAAGCAGCAAGAAGGGAGCTATATGTTCTTTCTGCGGAAGACCGGTCATGACTTCGCGTCTTGCAGGAAGAGGTTGGGTCAGTGTGTTGGCTTGTGGGTCTGCCACCCATCAGCTTCGGAACTGCCCAGCAGCGAAGCCTAGAGGACCACTCCCGACTCAGCAGCAGAGGTTTGGGCAGCATCTGCAGCAGCAGAAGGGACCTCAGGGGAAGGTTTATAGCCTAGCCCTTGAGCCGGAGCAGGTTTGGAGCCAGATTACTTAGCTGACGTCATCACAGGTTATTTATTTGCATACTTTTCTACCTCTGCTTGTTTGATTCTGGTGCATCTCATATCTTCTGTCATTAGAGTTCATGCATGAACATCACTTAGTATCTACACCTACTTCAGAGATTAGT
>JANAVB010000197.1:7440032-7539181 GCA_029216955.1 Iris pallida
CATTATTGAGAGTGGGGGCCTCATAATATTATTGTTCGTTTAAAATTGGGGGTCCAATTTTGAGGGGGAATACCTTAAATGAACCATGCCCTATGGGCACGGGTTATGACTAGTATATATACAAACACAAAGATTTTTGAATCCGAGGGCTGACTGTGCCAAGATAAAGAGTGGTTGGGATTTAATCTTGGTGAATCAACGGTTGTGGATGAGCATTATTGATAGTGGGATTTTATGGGAATCCAAAGAGTGGGGTTTGCACTCATATGGTTGTGGATGAACATTATTGAGTGGGGTTTTATGGGGAATGAGCATTATGAGATTGGGGTTTTATGGAGAATCCAAAGAGTGGGGTTTGAACTCATAATGGTTGTGGATGAGCATTATTGAGAGTAAAATTTTATGGGAAATCCAAAGAAAATTCACATCCAGCAGTGGTTGGGATTTAATATTTTGATGGGGGCCTCATAATTATTGTTCGTTTAAAATTGGGGGTCCAAGATTTTGAGGGAAAATACCTTAAATGAACCGTGCCCGATGGGCACGGGTTATGACTAGTATATATATATATATATATATATATATATATATATATATATATATATATATATATATATATATATATATATATATGAGCCATAGGCTCATATTCTTATATGAGTCATCCTAGGAGACTTCCATGTGAACCAGTAAAAATATAATGACTTGGAAATAAAATTTAAATAGGTATAAATAAAAGATCTGGAAATTGCTGAGAAACCCAATTTCGGAGTTGGTTTTTATGAAAAATTCACCTGCATGATGGGTTTTATGAAATGCCCAGAATTATATATTTTCACGTTAAGTATTCCAAGATTCCCTTTAGATGCTCTGTATTTACAAAATTAATGCCATAACTACCCCTCCGCACAAACTCAGATCTGGATTGCGATTCTTTTCTTCTTCTTCTTCACGAGAGATCTGAATTACATTGCTCTCATCTTCAGCAGAGATCGCAAAGATCGTTCGTAGTTTACCATGCTTTTTTTTCAGTCGAACTCCGATCATCGCTCTTCTTCTTCTTCTTCTTCTTCTTCTTCTTCTTCTTCGACAATTAGGTCAATTATGGAGAGAAGATTTTCTTCTTCTTTTCCATAAGAGTTAGCATCGTTTTGAAAGAAAAACGAAAACTCTTGAATCTTTATTCATGTCAATTTTTTTTTCCACAAAACAAAAAAATTAAAAAATAGGTTTCTGTCAACTGTTCTCCGTCGATATCACACGAAGAATAGTCATTCTCCTGCATTTTTAACAAGGAGAATGCCATTCTCCGTGCTGAATGGCATTCTCCGTGTTACTAACACGAAAAATGGCATTCTTCGTGTTTCTAACACGGAGAATGACCATTCTCCTGTGTTTTAACATTTGAATGAACATTCTCCGTGTCATTTAACACGGAGAATGTCATTCTCCGTGTTATTTAGCACGGAGAATGGTCATTCTCGGTGTAATTTAGAAACGGAGAATGCCATTCTCCGTACTAAATTACACGGAGAATGGTCATTCTCCTACGTTTTAACACTGGAATGACCATTCTCCGTGTAAATTAACACGGAGAATGCCATTCTCCATGTAAATTAACACAGAAAATGGCCATTCTCCTGCGTTTTAAGACTGAAATGACCATTCTTCGTGCTAAATTATACGGAGAATGGCCATTCTCCGTTTTATTTAACACGGAGAATGCCATTCTCCGTTTTATTTAACACAGAGAATGGCATTCTCCGTGTTTCTAACACGGAGAATGGATTCTCCGTGCTAAATTACACGGAGAATGGCATTCTCCGTGTTTTTAATACGGAGAATGGCATTCTCCGTGTAAATTAAGACGGAGAATGACCATTCTTCGTGTAATTTAGCACGGAGAATGGTCATTCTCCGTGTAAATTAAGGTGTTACTAACACAGAGAATGACTATTCTCCGTGTAAATTAAGATATTCTTCGTGTTATTAACACGGAGAATAGCCACCCTTATGCGAAATTAACATTTTTCGTGTTCTAACACGGAGAATGACCATTCTCCTGCATTTTATGGTCAGTTGAAACTTTGAAGGACCATAACTTTTGACTGGGAGGTCGAAACGAGGCCCGGCTTGTCCCAAAATGAGCGTATCTTCGAGGAGCCTGAGATTAACCGCTTCTCCATTAGATGGCCTTCCAAAATTTTAGAATCGCAAAAAAAAATGATGTTTGGGCCTTCGTTTTAGCACTTTTGCCGTTTGTCTCGGTCTTTCCGAAATTTTTCGACGAGTTTTTGAAGATTTTTGAGGAGAAAAACCTAGATTCGAAAGTGAGCAGCGTATGGAAGAAGATGAAGTATCGAAATATTTTTTAAGAGTAGTTTCGTGGGTGTTTTCAATAAATTAGAAGGAAGGGCAAAAAGGTCATTCAGAACCCTCTTTATATTTTTTTTGTTAATTCTGGGCACGCGATGAAATGTTATTGTGCGGTGGATTTTTATAAAAAAATTTCGTTTTTTGGGCATTTCATAAATTTTCCCATAATATATATATATATATATATATATATATATATATATATATATATATATATATATATATATATATATATATATATATATATATATATAGGATATGAACCTGTAAGACCCAGTTTTCTGAAATTGGGATTTTTTGAAAATTTATTATTTTTATTATTTATTAATGGTGATTTAGTCATGTTATGAATTTTGGTGATTTTTAGTTAGATTAAAACTATTTTCTAAGTCATGACTTATGACTTTGTGATTTACTAATGAAACCCTAGTGTAACCTTAGAGTTACTTGTCCTAGAGACTAACCATGATCATGTGAGCCTAGTCATAAGTTTAGAACATCAAAATTGTGGTTTTAGCCTAAGGGGTATTTTGGTAAATTTCTAGGAATTAAGTAGGATTAGGGAGATTTTACTATTCATGGACTTTTGATTAGTGACATGTTAGTCCCTAACCTAGTTTAGCACTAATCTAGAGGTTAGCCACTAACCTAGAAGACTAAGTAGAGGATGTTAGCTTTATGTGTAAATATCTAGTTGATAAATATCTAGATATTACTTTTTAGATATTTTAGAAAAACCTAAATATCTATCTACCTAGTCAAAGCCTTAGGGGCTAAGCTTTGCAAGGTGGAAAGGGGCCCTATAGCCTACCCCTACCCCCCCCCCCCCCCATGGCAGCCAACAACACCCCCATCCTATATGCACACCCCATCATTCATTTAAGCCATTTTTACAACTTCATGAAACCTTGAGAACCCCTCCACTTCAAAACACCCATAACTTGTTCATTTTAACTCCAAATCCACTCAAATCTTTTGCATTGGAATCCTAGTACCTAGAAGAGACTGTGGAAGGCTAGCCAACAAGGTCACAAGCTTTGGGGCATCATCAAGGCTAGTGGACACACCCCCCCTACATTGGTTTTTTCCATTGGTTTTGCACTAATAGGTAAATACTATCAAACCTAGTTAATATAGTGATTTCTCTTCATATTTGCATGCATATAGATACTAGGGAACTATAGGCTAAGTTCGGTAGGAAATAGGATTGGTTTGGTGTCCGTATCGGACACGTATCTGTGTTCTAAATTCAGTATTTGGTGAAATGCCACTTAGGATTAAACTTTGTTATTATGTAAAACAAAATATATTTTCTGGTAGCCCTAGACATGTAGGACACATACCAACTTGACTGAGCACAAAATCGTATCGTGTCCGTGTCCAAATTGGACACGAATACACTGCTAAACACCACACTGTGCACTGTGTTAAACCCACTATTTGATGCTTCGTGTCGTGTCCACACGTGTTGTGGACACGATACAGGAACCTAGACACCTAGCCCTAGTCCCCCTCTACCCATAGACACGATCACGACGTGTCACGTGTCATGTGTCATGCACACGAGACTGCGACACGCCTGCACGAGACACTGCATCGTGCCCGTGTTCTCCCCTGCTGCTCGGGCTCGATTGCGACACGGACACGGCTCCTCGACATGCCAAATTTGACGTGTAGCAAGGGGCCGACACTGACACGGGGCTCCCCAAGTTTTAGAGCCCCACGTGTCGTGTCGGACACGCACGAGCGTGTGCACTGATCTGTGCACTGCACAGTCGGCTGTCACTTTGAGCACTGACACGCGTGTCCCGTGTCTTGCACACGAGTCGTGGACACGTGGCAGGGTATCCTAACCCTAGCCCTAGTCTAGGTTGACACTTGGACACGACCACGTGGTCTGTGTCGTGTCGTGTCGTGTGTACGAACTCGGGGAACGAGTGCACGACACTGTATTGGTGAGTGTGTGCACTGTATTTACCCGAGTGGAGTTTTAAGTGTTTGGACACGCCGTGTCGTGTCGTGGTGGTCTGCCATTGACACACATGACACGTATATGTGTGGGGCCTTAGTTACCAACCTAGATATTCGAGCCTTAGCTCGGTTTCGTGTATGTATTTTGGTTTACCTAGTATCGAGTCAACAGTCCCTATTTCCTGATTTTAGGATTTTCCAGTTTTTGGCAAAAACGAATTTCAACCTTAATTTGATATGATTTATACATGTATATGTGTATTTTTAGTATGTGTATATGTAGTATATATGTATGTGAGTATGTGGGAGGAATTTGGGGGTATTTGGTTGAGTGTATAGGGAGTTGTGTATATATATACATATATGTATATATGTTCCTGTGTGTGTGTGTGTTTGGGACTGGTTTCCTGTTCCAGGAAACTGAACCCCCCCATTCCTGTGTGTGTGTCCCTTCTCTCTCTTTCACTGTCCAGCTCTCTCTCTCTTTCCCTCTCTCTCTCTCTCTCTACCTATATATGTATATATGTTATGTATGTGTATATATATATATGTTATATAGTGATATATATATATATATGTTATATATATATAAGGGTATTATATATATGTGAATGGGATATATATATATATATATATATATATATATATATATATATATATATATATATATATATATATATATATATATATATATATATATATATATATATATAAATATAGATTATGGTGTTATATATATATAGTTGACTATATATTAGATATGTATATATATATGAGATGGCCTATGTAAATATATATTGTATAGATATGAGTATATATCTAAGATACCTATATATATGTAGTAGTGCCCTAAGATTACTAGCCTATGGTTAGTAGTAAGTTAGAATTGACCAATAGGCTTAGTAGACCTAGATTTGACTAACCTTGACTTGTTTAACCTAGTTTTGACTTAAACTAACCTAGAATGACTAGTTTGACTAACCCTAACTAGTTTAACATTGTTTGACCTAACTTGGACTAGTTTGACCAGTTTGACTTTTAGTGTTGACCAAAGTTGACCAAAGTCAACTATAGGTCAAACCTTGACCAAATTGACCTAGAAATGACTTGAATGAACATAGGACTATTTGACTTGAGTTTGACTAAACTAGATGATTAGGTTGACCATATGGATTATGAGGGTAATCCTATATAGATGAAGATATGTATGGGGTTAAGTGAGATAATAGGAGTTGAGTCTTGATTTGAGTTAGAGTATGGATTTGCTTGATTATAGGGTTAAGTTTGGTTTGTACTATATGTATTTGTGAGTGATATACCTTGTATAGGAAGTTGGTTATACCTTAGCCTAGTATTATAGTATCTTAGGTATTCTAAGACAGGTTAGCCTATGTTTGGTTTTGAGTTAGCCTTATAGAGTTTGACTGGATGTTGACCATTAGTCAAGATTAACCTAATTACCTGACTGACTAGTCTTTGTTTGACCAATACCTTAGTTGGTCTAAGTTTGACTTAGACTTGACCCAGATTGATCATGTTGACTAGTATTTGACTAGTTTGATTAGAGTGTTGACCAGGAGTTGACTTTAACCTAGATTAGACTTGTTTAACCTTGTTTGACCTTGTATGACTTAGTTTAACTTCTTGTGACCTAGTATGACTTGATTTGACTTAGTTCGACTGTAGAGTTGACCAAGTTTGACTTTGACCTAGATTGGCTTAGAATTTATATAGATTGCATTGTAGATTTCATTTACCTTCATATTAGACATATCATAACTGTATTACTCTATTTTAGGACATTGTGACCTTGGTACAGACATCTAATATTACACTACTCTTTCCAGAGTAACAGGCGAGTACATTCTCTGATAATTCTCTCATTTATTTGTCAATTACTGTATTTCAGTTCTAGTTAGTTCTATGTGATTCTCTGTATCAACACGTATGGATATTTCTGGATTCATGTATGCGACACATACCTTACTTACTGATCTCTATTACTGGAATCATTGGAATCATTCCGGAATCATTTCTGGAATCATCATTTGGCCGGACTCATCTCGATTTTTGTGTCTTGTACTGGATTCACTTGCTGGGCGGGAAAATATTGAGTAAGATATGTAGACATACCCCAAATCCGGAATCTTCTACTGGAATCTACCGGAAGCATAGCCATCTCTTGCCCGATCAGTGAGAGATGTGCCTGATACCTACAGCCGTTTGTATGTCGACCTCGGTATTTTAAAACACACTGTTAGATCATAGTTGGACTCATCCTGGTTTCATTGATCACTGTTGGACTCATCTTGTACTGGAAATTATCTGGTATCAGATTATATGGACTGGACTCACACTGGGATTATATTAGACTTATATCGTACTGTCTGGACTCACACATGATATTCTAGTTCAGTTAGCTTTTATTACAGTCTTCATTGCCATGATTCTTCTCTTGTTTTAGTTACCTTTCTTTTCTTGTATCTTACTGTGTCTCTGTGCCATCATTACCTGCATAGAACTGCCATGCTCATCAATAAAACTGTCTATAACTGCTTTATAGTTCTTTGTCATTTACTTGGGTTTTTCTTGATGAGTTGTACTCGTTTTCGTCCTGATTGGACCTGTTGAAAATATTACAGATGATAATCCTGAGGACACATGCCCTACTTACCATGGACCTGGCGATGGATTAGCTACCTTTGGTCCCGACTCTCAGGAGTGATTCAGGAGATTAGCTAGTACACTACTTTAGCTTTCATGTTTTGGCTTGTTGTATAAGTTAAGATATTGAGTCTGTATTTAAGTTGGTTTGAGATATTGGTATCTTATTTTAGCAGTTAGTTGTTGTTGTCTTTAATTCCTTAGGTATAACTTCTGTGTTATCTTTTCGTGCTTAGACTGTGTTTGAGTAGATCATACCCTTTTACTTGCCCTCCATTCGGAGCTGATATCTGGACAAGTACTTTTTATATTCACTGCATGAGATTAGTTAGCAACCTAGAATAGCTTACTACCGCCGATACTGCGGCGTAGGCTGGACGTAACCACTTCTCGTGCCCCTATACAGGGTGCGGGTCGTGACACATTTTTAGTGGTGGCCCATGCAGGTCTGTCGACTAAATTGTTTGGTTACGTTATTGTACCAAGCGTGCCTGCGATAGGAATTAAGGAATAGGTTTTAGTCGAGAGTCGCATTAGTGCGATATCGTGGTAGTACGGCGACTTAGTTGTACTGCTACGAGCCTGCGATAGAATATAGGAATTAAGGTATTAGGATGAGAGTATACCCAATCACTGTTAGGATTTCATGAGAGATTCCAGGACGACCCTTGAGAATCTTATTTTGAACTTCGATATTGAAAACCCTTTTCCTCTTGTTTTAATTCACCCTCACTCCTTGATGTTTAAGGGATCTTGGACTATTTAACCTTATTCATCATTACCTCCCTTATATTTTGACCTTCTTTACTGCTAATTTAGCCTTAGTTTTGCAAGCTTATATTTTATCGAGCTTGATCACGACATATTTTATTGGGGGCTAGTACCCACTAACATATTGTCTAATCAGGGCCGGTGCATGATGGTCTGATCAACCTATTGCACTTTGGTTCGCTTTCATATATTATTCTACATGGATGGAGCCACTTGCAGGTTCTGTTCTTTCAAATCCATTCCCATCTTGTTTTATTATATCTGTCTTGAAATCCAATTCTATATGCTCCTACCTATTTCTTATTTTTGATGAATTTGACCTGATAGTTCTTTTGATTTTATCTCTTACTTAGGAGTAGGAGTAGGAGTAGGAGTAGGAGTAGCTCTAATTGTTAATATAATCCTTTAGGAATGAATTGATGTATGTGCTATACCTTTGACTTAGAAGAGTAGCTCTAACCATAGAATGGTAAACCTCTTAACCCTATTGATTCATTGTTTTCTTACCTACCTAGTCTAATACCCATAGTCACAGACTATCCCATTTAACCTATCCTTGTACTACTATTGCATCACAACTTCTGGTTTAAATTTAGGCCATTGACCATTCCCACTCTAATTATGATCATCGTAGGCACATTACCATGACTTTTAAATTAGGAGCACAAGACTAGTTGTTTTTTCAAAACCAATTTCACAGGCATGACCTAGACATGACAACCTACACCCATGACCTTAGTATCCCACTAAGGCACACCATTTTATACTTCAATTGCTTAGTATGACTTTCCTGACACAAGACTTCATCCTAAATTACCCCATAGAGTTACTTTTGATTCCAATTTAAATTGAGGACACCCTTGACCTAAACCTGGCAGTCCAATTTATTGGACATGACCCAGTATAGGTCTACTACCCACATTTTACTTGTTGACCTTGTATGCTGCTAAGTAGTAACTCTGACTTTGATTGTTGAGGGTTTGACCCAGGAGGAGTACGACTATCTTAATTTCGAGGACGAAATTTCTCTAAGGAGGGTAGACTTGTAAGACCCAGTTTTCTAAAATTGGGATTTTTTGAAAATTTATTATTTTTATTATTTATTAATGGTGATTTAGTCATGTTATGAATTTTGGTGATTTTTAGTTAGATTAAAACTATTTTCTAAGTCATGACTTATGACTTTGTGATTTACTAATGAAACCCTAGTGTAACCTTAGAGTTACTTGTCCTAGAGACTAACCATGATCATGTGAGCCTAGTCATAAGTTTAGAACATCAAAATTGTGGTTTTAGCCTAAGGGGTATTTTGGTAAATTTCTAGGAATTAAGTAGGATTAGGGAGATTTTACTATTCATGGACTTTTGATTAGTGACATGTTAGTCCCTAACCTAGTTTAGCACTAATCTAGAGGTTAGCCACTAACCTAGAAGACTAAGTAGAGGATGTTAGCTTTATGTGTAAATATCTAGTTGATAAATATCTAGATATTACTTTTTAGATATTTTAGAAAAACCTAAATATCTATCTACCTAGTCAAAGCCTTAGGGGCTAAGCTTTGCAAGGTGGAAAGGGGCCCTATAGCCTACCCCTACCCCCCCCCCCCATGGCAGCCAACAACACCCCCATCCTATATGCACACCCCATCATTCATTTAAGCCATTTTTACAACTTCATGAAACCTTGAGAACCCCTCCACTTCAAACACCCATAACTTGTTCATTTTAACTCCAAATCCACTCAAATCTTTTGCATTGGAATCCTAGTACCTAGAAGAGACTGTGGAAGGCTAGCCAACAAGGTCACAAGCTTTGGGGCATCATCAAGGCTATATTGGGTTTTTCCATTGGTTTTGCACTAATAGGTAAATACTATCAAACCTAGTTAATATAGTGATTTCTCTTCATATTTGCATGCATATAGATACTAGGGAACTATAGGCTAAGTTTGGTAGGAAATAGGATTGGTTTGGTGTCCGTATCGGACACGTATCTGTGTTCTAAATTCAGTGTTTGGTGAAATGCCACTTAGGATTAAACTTTGTTATTATGTAAAACAAAATATATTTTCTGGTAGCCCTAGACATGTAGGACACATACCAACTTGACTGAGCACAAAATCGTATCGTGTCCGTGTCCAAATTGGACACGAACACACTGCTAAACACCACACTGTGCACTGTGTTAAACCCACTGTTTGACGCTTCGTGTCGTGTCCACACGTGTCGTGGACACGATACAGGAACCTAGACACCTAGCCCTAGTCCCCCTCTACCCATAGACACGATCACGACGTGTCACGTGTCGTGTGTCATGCACACGAGACTGCGACACGCCTGCACGAGACACTGCATCGTGCCCGTGTTCTCCCCTGCTGCTCGGGCTCGATTGCGACACGGACACGGCTCCTCGACACGCCAAATTTGACGTGTAGCAAGGGGCCGACACTGACACGGGGCTCCCCAAGTTTCAGAGCCCCACGTGTCGTGTCGGACACGCACGAGCGCGTGCACTGATCTGTGCACTGCACAGTCGGCTGTCACTTTGAGCACTGACACGCGTGTCCCGTGTCTTACACACGAGTCGTGGACACATGGCAGGGTGTCCTAACCTTAGCCCTAGTCTAGGTTGACACTTGGACACGACCACGTGGTCTGTGTCGTGTCGTGTCGTGTGTACGAACTCGGGGAACGAGTGCACGACACTGTATTGGTGAGTGTGTGCACTGTATTTACCCGAGTGGAGTTTTAAGTGTTTGGACACGCCGTGTCGTGGTGGTCTGCCATTGACACACATGACACGTATATGTGTGGGGCCTTAGTTACCAACCTAGATATTCGAGCCTTAGCTCGGTTTCGTGTATGTATTTTGGTTTACCTAGTATCGAGTCAACAGTCCCTATTTCCTGATTTTAGGATTTTCCAGTTTTTGGCAAAAAACGAATTTCAAACCTTAATTTGATATGATTTATACATGTATATGTGTATTTTAGTATGTGTATATGTAGTATATATGTATGTGAGTATGTGGGAGGAATTTGGGGGTATTTGGTTAAGTGTATAGGGAGTTGTGTATATATATACATATATGTATATATGTTCCTGTGTGTGTGTGTGTTTGGGACTGGTTTCCTGTTCCAGGAAACTGAACCCCCCCCATTCCTGTGTGTGTGTCCCTTCTCTCTCTTTCACTGTCCAGCTCTCTCTCTCTCTTTCCCTCTCTCTCTCTCTCTCTCTCTACCTATATATGTATATATGTTATGTATGTGTATATATATATATGTTATATAGTGATATATATATATATATATATATATGTTATATATATATAAGGGTATTATATATGTGAATGGGATATATATATATATATATATATAAATATAGATTATGGTGTTATATATATATAGTTGACTATATATTAGATATGTATATATATATGAGATGGCCTATGTAAATATATATTGTATAGATATGAGTATATATCTAAGATACCTATATATATGTAGTAGTGCCCTAGGATTACTAGCCTATGGTTAGTAGTAAGTTAGAATTGACCAATAGGCTTAGTAGACCTAGATTTGACTAACCTTGACTTGTTTAACCTAGTTTTGACTTAAACTAACCTAGAATGACTAGTTTGACTAACCCTAACTAGTTTAACATTGTTTGACCTAACTTGGACTAGTTTGACCAGTTTGACTTTTAGTGTTGACCAAAGTTGACCAAAGTCAACTATAGGTCGAACCTTGACCAAATTGACCTAGAAATGACTTGGATGAACATAGGACTATTTGACTTGAGTTTGACTAAACTAGATGATTAGGTTGACCATATGGATTATGAGGGTAATCCTATATAGATGAAGATATGTATGGGGTTAAGTGAGATAATAGGAGTTGAGTCTTGATTTGAGTTAGAGTATGGATTTGCTTGATTATAGGGTTAAGTTTGGTTTGTACTATATGTATTTGTGAGTGATATACCTTGTATAGGAAGTTGGTTATACCTTAGCCTAGTATTATAGTATCTTAGGTATTCTAAGACAGGTTAGCCTATGTTTGGTTTTGAGTTAGCCTTATAGAGTTTGACTGGATGTTGACCATTAGTCAAGATTAACCTAATTACCTGACTGACTAGTCTTTGTTTGACCAATACCTTAGTTGGTCTAAGTTTGACTTAGACTTGACCCAGATTGATCATGTTGACTAGTATTTGACTAGTTTGATTAGAGTGTTGACCAGGAGTTGACTTTAACCTAGATTAGACTTGTTTAACCTTGTTTGACCTTGTATGACTTAGTTTAACTTCTTGTGACCTAGTATGACTTGATTTGACTTAGTTCGACTGTAGAGTTGACCAAGTTTGACTTTAACCTAGATTGGCTTAGAATTCATATAGATTGCATTGTAGATTTTATTTACCTTCATATTAGACATATCATAACTGTATTACTCTATTTTAGGACATTGTGACCTTGGTACAGACATCTGATATTACACTACTCTTTCCAGAGTAACAGGCGAGTACATTCTCTGATAATTCTCTCATTTATTTGTCGATTACTGTATTTCAGTTCTAGTTAGTTCTATGTGATTCTCTGTATCAACACGTATGAATATTTCTGGATTCATGTATGCGACACATACCTTACTTACTGATCTCTATTACTGGAATCATTGGAATCATTTCGGAATCATTTCTGGAATCATCATTTGGCCGGACTCATCTCGATTTTTGTGTCTTGTACTGGATTCACTTGCTGGGCGGGAAAATATTGAGTAAGACATGTAGACATACCCCAAATCCGGAATCTCCTACTGGAATCTACCGGAAGCATAGCCATCTCTTGCCCGATCAGTGAGAGATGTGCCTGATACCTACAGCCGTTTGCATGTCGACCTCGGTATTTTAAAACACACTGTTAGATCATAGTTGGACTCACCCTGGTTTCATTGATCACTGTTGGACTCATCTTGTACTGGAAATTATCTGGTATCAGATTATATGGACTGGACTCACACTGGGATTATATTAGACTTATATCGTACTGTCTGGACTCACACATGATATTCTAGTTCAATTAGCTTTTATTACAGTCTTCATTGCCATGATTCTTCTCTTGTTTTAGTTACCTTTCTTTTCTTGTATCTTACTGTGTCTCTGTGCCATCATTACCTGCATAGAACTGCCATGCTCATCAATAAAACTGTCTATAACTGCTTTATAGTTCTTTGTCATTTACTTGGGTTTTTCTTGATGAGTTGTACTCGTTCCCGTCCTGATTGGACCTGTTGAAAATATTACAGATGATAATCCTGAGGACACATGCCCTGCTTACCATGGACCTGGCGAGGGATTAGCTACCTTTGGTCCCGACTCTCAGGAGTGATTCAGGAGATTAGCTAGTACACTACTTTAGCTTTCATGTTTTGGCTTGTTGTATAAGTTAAGATATTGAGTCTGTATTTAAGTTGGTTTGAGATATTGGTATATTATTTTAGCAGTTAGTTGTTGTTGTCTTTAATTCCTTAGGTATAACTTCTGTGTTATCTTTTCGTGCTTAGACTGTGTTTGAGTAGATCATACCCTTTTACTTGCCCTCCATTCGGAGCTGATATCTGGACAAGTACTTTTTATATTCACTGCATGAGATTAGTTAGCAACCTAGAACAGCTTACTACCGCCGACACTGCGGCGTAGGCTGGACGTAACCACTTCTCGTGCCCCTATACAGGGTGCGGGTCGTGACAGAACCATAGGCTCATATTCTTATTTGAGTCATCCTATGTGACTTCCATGTGGACCAATAAAAATATAATGACTTGAAAATAATATTTAAATAGATATAAATAAAAGTTCCCATAAAATATTTGATAGATAATAATTTACCATGTTGCCTGGGAACTTACCAAATATATTTGTCTAGAAATTTAAATAGATAAAAATAAATATCCCATAAAAGAAAATGTTCTTTCTTCCTTTCATTTCTGTTGAATCCGTGCATCACTCACGCCGGTAGGCTCCGCCATAGAAATTTATGTTAAAGTTAATATTAATATTAAAATTGATATTAATATTAAAATTGATATTAATATTAATATTAATATTAATATTAATATTGATATTAATATTAATATTAATATTAAAAATAATGTTAATATTAAAATTAACATTAAAGGTTAAAGGTTAAAATTAAAATAAAATTAACATTAATATTAAAATTAAAATTAAAATTAAAATTAAAACTAAAACAAAAATTTAAACAAAAATTAAAATTAAAACTAAAATTTAAATTAAAGTTAAAGTTAAAATTAAATAAAAATAAAAAAAATATTAATATTAATTAATATTAATACTTAAAATTAAAATTAATGTTAAAGTTTAAAATTAACATTAACATTAATATTAATATTAACGTTAACGTTAACATTTAGTATTAGTATTAGTATTAATATAATTACCATTAATATTAATGTAATTAACATTAACATTCAAATTATTAATATTAATAATAATATAATCAAATTCACATTCACATTAATATTAATATAATCAACATTCACATTCATATTATTAAGATTTAACTTAAAATTAAAATTATTTATTAAATCTTTTATGGGATCTTTTATTTCTAAGCAAACATATTTGGCAAGTTGTTCCTAGGCAAAGAAATGATAAGTTATTATTTATCAAATCTTTTATGCGATCTTTATTTATTTATTTAAATTTTTTCCTCTTCCAAGTCATTATATTTTTATTGGTCCATATAGAAGCCACCTAGGATGGCTTATATAAGAATATGAGCATATGGCCCATATCCCGTATAAAATCAAGGTCCGTGGACAATGCCACCCAGTCAGTCTTGTTCCGGGAGCCATGGCCACCGCCACCCAGCCCCTCCCATGGGGGTTCGATCATGGGACCTCACCCCCGCGTGCCAACGGTCTTACCGGTGCACCACCGTGCCATTGACTATATATATATATATATATATATATATATATATATATATATATATATATATATATAAATATAAAAATATATATTTATATTATATTTATATATATATATATATATATATATATATATATATATATATATATATATATATATATATATATATATCTTATACGGGATAAGTTTACGGGATAGACCAATTTCTTACAGAGAGAAAAGAAACTCAAAATATCTGGCCGAAATATACGTATGTTTCTCTTCTGAAATTTATTTCTCTTTAATATTTAAATCTCTACTCTCTACTCTTAAAAACAAACATATCTCTATCTTCAAAAATAAGGCTTATCTATCAATTTAGTTTTAAACACAGAGGAATTTATTTATTTTAAAAAACATAGATAGATAAATTGTTCCATTTATTTTTTTAAATAAAGATAATTTTTTTAAAAAAAGAAACTATCCTTAGAAATAAATATACCTTTAAAAATTATATTTAAAATATTAATTTTAATGTTAATCTTAATATTAATGTTGATATTATTTTTAATTTTTAATTTTTACATTAATTTAAATTTTAATGTTAAAGTTAATTTTAATGTTAATGTTAATGTTAATGTTAAAATTAATTTAAATTTAAATTTAAATTTGCTTTTAAATAAACTTAAATCTAAATCTAATTTAATCTTAATTTTAATGTTAATGTTAATGTTAAATTTAATTTAAATTTAAATTTATTTTGTTTTTTAAATAAATTTAAATCTAAATCTA
Organism: Iris pallida; assembly: GCA_029216955.1. Taxonomy (NCBI): domain Eukaryota; kingdom Viridiplantae; phylum Streptophyta; class Magnoliopsida; order Asparagales; family Iridaceae; genus Iris; species Iris pallida. The sequence goes on from JANAVB010000197.1 coordinate 7,455,539, forward strand.
AATTTAAATTCTAATCTTAATTTTAAATCTTAATCTTAATCTTAATCTTAATCTTAATCTTAATCTTAATCTTAATCTTAATTTTAATATTACATTTTAATGTTAATATTAATATTAATATTAATATTAATGTTAATGTTAATGTTAATATTAATGTTAAACTAAACATAATGTTAAGTTGAAATTAAAATTAAAATTAATATCAACAATAAAGTTAGCACCAAAAAACTAACATGAAAAATAATATTAAAATTAACACTAATATTAAGTATATTTTTGAATAACATTTTAAAAAGATATTTACGTTTAGAGATAAAAAATTTTTTGAAACAATCCATCTCTACTTTAAAAAAATATAAAATTAACTTTTATATCTCTATTTTTTGAATAAATAAATAAATTTCTCACTATTTAAAAAATAAATAGACTTATCTTTAAGATAGAGATAGGTTCCTTTTTTAAAGGAGAGATCTAACATTTTTAAAGTGAAAGAAACAAAGCAGAAAACCATACGTATATTTTCTCATCCCGTAAGTTTGTCCCGTAAGTTATTCCCGTAGGAGAAGCTTTCTCTATATAGCCCATATATATATATATATATATATATATATATATATATATATATATATATATATATATATATATATATATAAGATATGAGCCATAGGCTCATACTCTTATATTAGCCGTACCAATAAAAATAGAGTGACTTGGTAATTAAATAGATAGAAATAAAAGATTCCATAAAAGATTTGATAATTATTTATCATATTTTTGCCTAGGAACTTACCAAATATGTTTGCCTATAAATTTAATAGACATAAATTAAAAATACAATAATGTTAATGTTAATATTAATATCAATATTAATTTAACTTTAATGTTAATTAATATTAATATTAATATTATTGTTAATATTAATTTTAATGTTAATATTAATTTTAATTTTAATTTTAATGATAAGTTAGTGTTAGTGTTAATGTTAATATTAATAATAATGTTAATATTAATATTAATATTAATATTAATTTTAATGTTAATATTATTGTTAATATTAATTTTAGTGTTAATATTCATATTAATGTTAATATTAATTTTAATTTTAATTTTAATGCTATATTAATTTTAATTTTAACTTGGAGGAACAAATGACATTATTCCTATTTAAATTCCTAGGAAAACATATTTGGTAAGGTCCTAAGCAAAGATTCGGTAACGTTAACATTATGGTATCTTTTATTTCTCTATAATTAAATTTCTAGACAAACATATTTAATAGGCAGAAATATGGTAAGTTATTATTTATGAAATCTTTTATGAGATCTTTTATCGACATCTATTTAAATTTTCTATTCCAAGTCACTATACTTTTATTGGTCTACATGGAAGCCACGTGGGATGGCTCATATAAGAGTATGAGTCTATGGCTCATATCCCGTTTTCCTTATATATATATATATATGTATATATATATATATATATATATATATATATATATATATATATATATATATATAATATAGGCTCATATTCTTATATAAGCCATCCTAGGTGGCTTCCATATGGACAAATAAAAATATAGTGATTTGAAAGAGGAAAATTTTAAATAGATATAAATAAAAGATCTCATAAAAGATTTGATAATTATAATAACTTATCAAATCTTTGCCTAAGAACAACTTGCCAAATATGTTTGCCTAGAAATAAAAGATCTCATAAAAGATTTAGTAAATAATAGTAATATTAATATTACTTTTAAGTTAAATGTTAATAATATGAATGTGAATGATAATTATATTAATATTAATATTAATGTGAATGTGAATTTGATTATATTAATATTAATATTAATAATGTGAATGTGAATGTTAATTACATTAATATTAATATTAATATTAATATTAATATTAAATGTTAACGTTAACGTTAACGTTAATGTTAATATTAATGTTAATGTTATTTTTAACCTTTGACATTAATTTTAATTTTAAGTATTAATATTAATTAATATTAAATTTTATTTAATTTTAATTTTAATTTTAATTTTAATTTAATTTTAGTTTTAATTTTAGTTTTAATTTTAATTTTAATTTTAATTTTAATTTAATCTAGTTTTAACTTTAATTTTAATTTTAGTTTTAGTTTTAGTTTTATTTTTATTTTTTATTTTTGTTTAAATTTTCTTGTTAGTTTTAATTTTAATATTAATGTTAATTTTATTTTAATTTTAACCTTTAACCTTTAATGTTTTTTAATATTAATTTTAATACTAATATTAATTTTAATATTAATATTAATATTAATATTAATATTAACATTAAATTTTCATGGCGGAGCCTACCGGCAAGAGTGATGCACGGATTCAACAGAAATGAAAGGAAGAAAAAATTAATGTTCCTAGGCAAAGATATCATAAATTATTATCTATCAAATCTTTTATGTGATCTTTTATTTATATCTATTTAAACATATTTATGTCACGACCCGCTTCGGAATAATCGGACATGAGTCGGACACGCCCAGCTTTCGTCGTTAGACACGATGAAGTAAGCTGTACCAATATCTAGGGAGAACTATGAATCAAGATAAGAATGAAAGTAATCACAGCATCTAACATATCAAATCCCAGAATCTCTGATACAAGTCTAAATGTTATTATATTCCAGCAAATGTAAACCATACTGATGTCTCTAATATAAGTCCAGATAAAGCTAAAAAGAAAAGACTAGGCTTCCTCAGCCTCTAGGTCCTGGGCAACATCAACTGGCTCATAGGTGCCTCCAGGCTCCTGCCCATAGTAAGTATCACAGATAGCCTCCAGCTCACCTGCAACATATCCTAGTCAGGAGCGGAGCTAAGTATATCCAAGGAAATGAACATGAACATCATGGTATGAACAAGAAACATGAAATATATATAAAGTACGAGAAAGGAGAACAAGACATAAAATCTGAACATAAATACTGAAAGTAAATACAGGGAACATGATATGAGTCCTGAACATGAAATACAACCTGAACATGAAATACAACCTGAATCCTGAATGTGCAACATGTTGAAATACATCCAGAGTGTGTGATCGTTTTGGGTAGATTCAATGAACATAAAATGGTACGGCTTTGGTCCCACGTGCACGATGCAGGGCCTAAGCTATTCACATGAATAGTAACATGGGTTTGATCACACATCTGTAGTATTTTCCCTTCCAGACATAAGTAAACTCAAGAGAAACATGATACAAGACAATCTCGTGATATATCGTGTCAACAAGGAGATACATGAATGAATATACAAGACATGAGAAAATGATCAAGTCCGAGGAGTATACTTGCCTTGCTCATGGTAATCAAGTGTGGGATGTACAGCTGGATATCCTCCTGTTTATAATTTACAAGTTGGTTAATAATCTAACTAATTCTAATTCTGTTATCAAACAATTCTAACCATGATTAACTTCTATACAAGTCCTAGTTTAGGGGTTACCTCTACTAAACATAATTTCTATAGAGCATCATTATCAATAGTTATAACCAATCTAAGTTTACAATTTTCAAACATTTGCCAAGCCCTGAAATCATAGCAAACTTATAATAGCTAAAACTAACTATACTAACCATGTACTGTGAACCAATTGGGTAACATAGATTTCCTCAAGTTACTTCATCAATTTAAGCTCACTATCTAGTTAAAGTTTTTAGATCAACTTAAACCAAGACTTAAGGTTAGTCCCTAATATAGGACTAATACTATAATAGTCCTCAGGCTACTAGATATTTCAGTCTATAAAAGTAATAATCTGGTTAGGACATAGAGGTATCCATACTCTAGTGTGAACTATATGTCTACATACCTAGCTAACAGGGGTTTGACAGTCTACAATGACTCTCTGTCCTACGCAGGACTTGTTATTCATAAATCTTCTCAATGTGCATTGCACAGGAACACTAGTCCTAACTGTGGTAATATGAAATACAAACATTCAGTTAAGGGACAGGGCATTTATAGTTTAGATTTAAAAGTCCAATGTAGGACTGATACAATTCAGTCCTTAAATAGGCTTGTGCAAATCAGTCCTCAATTTCATATATCCTCTCCTAAAAAGAGAGTTATAGTTCATCCCAAAGTCATCAATCCTATCCTCATTTGAAACTGAACCTAGTGTAGTGGAATAACCATTCCTACTGATTGTTCAAGAGAACAATCCTAAATGCTGTTAAATGGAAAAATAGCCTAAAACAAAAATCAGTAGACATTTCCTACTGATCAATGATCAAATGTCATTCCAAGTTCTATTTCCAAAAGCAAATATTAGCTGAGTTCAGAAAAACAAAAAAAAATCAATCCTGAACAGGACTGATACAATCAGTCCCTGTTCAGGCTTCCTGTTCGACCATACTAACTCAAATCTTTAGGAAAACAAATCACCACAAAATTCTATCAAGCTATCAGAAGAATTATACAAAAGTAACATGGGTTCAAATTGAATGAATTCTCCCCAACCAAAATAGAATATACAATTTGAATAAAAATATACAATAAAATTTAGGAATCAAATGAAACTAGAAAATGGAACACGAATATTTATCAACCAATGGACTGCATTGCCACATATCTTCGATTACGGAAAAGTTCTCAGACACAAACATTAATTTGGCAAGTTCCTAGGCAAAGATATCATAAATTATTATCTATCAAATCTTTTATGTAATCTTTTATTTATATCTATTTAAATTTTATTTTCAAGTCATCATATTTTTATTGGTTCACATAGAAGCCACCTAGGATGACTCATATAAGAATATGAGCCTATGGCACATATCCCGTTATATATATATATATATATATATATATATATATATATATATATATATATATATATATATATATATATATATATAGCCAATGACCCTCTTGCCTAGTGGTAGTGGTGAGGCATGCGACCCGAGCGGTCAGGAGATCGATTCCCTGTGGGAGCGTTATATATATATATATATATATATTTGAAAGAAGATAGTTGTGACGAACGCTCCCACAGGGAATCGATCTCCTGACCGCTCGGGTCGCATGCCTCACCACTACCACTAGGCAAGAGGGTCATTGGCTATATATATATATATATATATATATATATATATATATATAATATCTTTTAACCACTAGGATGGAGGTCATTCGCTATATATATATATATATATATATATATATATATATATATATATATATATATATATATATATATATATATATATATATATATATATATCATGGCAAACTTTTTTTATTCCAAATATGCTCTCATATATCTATACTAGTTAAATTATTCATTAAATTTAAATGATCAACTAAATAATTAGGTGTAGATTTTTTTTTAAAGAATTAGTATTTATTCTTTTCAGATCTTATTCATAACTTTAATTAATTAGTTAATGATGATTTTTATATTTACACATAGCCCTCTCTTATAAATTAGGTTATTTACACTAACTATTCCTACGTTTTTGATTTATAATATGGGATACCCCTACTTTTAAACTATTTACACTGACTACCCCTACTTTTTTGGTTTATTACACGAGGTACCCCTACTTTAAGGTAAAAATAAAAAAATTATAACACTAACTACCCCTATTTTTATTTTATTTTTCTAAAGAGAGGAGTGATTAGTGTAATTTTTTTAAAATCATGAGTACTTTTTGTTATAAATCAAAATTATAGGGGTAGTTAATGTAAATAATCCTATAAATTACTATAAGATAGGAATTTTTTTACTTAATTAATTGATAAAGAAAATATTTGCATGTCCTGATCCAGTGAATTTATTAATACTTAGGATTTCAATAAGTGGACCATCCGATGGTAGTAATACAATTAAAACACCTTAATTAAATTATTAAATAACTATACACTGTAATAAATAAAATTTTAAAATAAAAATAAAAAGGACAAGCCATATTAATTAATTAATCCAAACCACATGAATAATCACACACATCCTCTCTGTGCTCACTTTCTCTCTCCTCTCCACTGGTCTTCTCCCTAGTCGCCACTAGGCGAGACCAAGAAAAAGAAAAGAAAAAGAAAAAAAAACGCGTCTCCTCAATCGAGCTCCAGATCGATCAAATTTCTAGGGTTACTACATGTGAACCCTTCACGATGATGGAGGGGACCAAGTTCATCAACGGCGTCGTCGGCGGCTCCGGCGCGGCCGCGGCCTCCGACTACTACGACTTCGGCTTCTACCAGAAGCTCGGAGAGGGCTCCAACATGTCCGTCGACAGCACCGGCGCCGCCGCCGCCATCGCGAGCACCGCCGGCGGCTCCGTCTCCATGTCCGTCGACAACAGCAGTGTCGGCTCCAACAGCAACTCCCACACCGGCATCCTCCACCACCCCGGCCTCCGCGGCCCCGTTCACCCCTCCGATTTCCTCGGCCCCTCCCCGGCCGCCGCCGTCGGCCACAGCGTCTTCCGCTCCGCCAACAAGAAGCGCGACCGCGGTGGAGCAACCTCCGACGACGCCCTCGCCCAGGCGCTAATGGACCGCGCCCACCCCACCGAGTCCCTCCGCGACTACGACGAGTGGACCCTCGACCTCCGCCGACTCTCCATGGGCGCCCCCTTCGCGCAGGGCGCCTTCGGGAAGCTCTACCGGGGCACCTACAACGGCGAGGACGTCGCCATCAAGCTCCTCGAGCGCCCCGAGAACGACCCTGAGAGGGCCCAGCTCATGGAGCAGCAGTTCGCACAGGAGGTCATGATGCTCGCCAACCTCAGGCACCCCAACATTGTCGGGTTCGTCGGCGCCTGCAGGAAGCCCATGGTGTGGTGCATCCTCACGGAGTATGCGAAAGGGGGATCCGTTAGGCAGTTCCTGGTGAGGAGGCACAACCGTGCGGTGCCGCTTACGGTCGCGGTCAAGCAGGCGCTGGATGTCGCCAGGGGGATGGCATACGTGCATGGGCTGGGGTTCATCCACCGCGATCTCAAGTCGGATAATTTGCTCATATTTGGGGATAAGTCGATCAAGATTGCAGATTTCGGGGTGGCGAGGATCGAGGTGCAGACAGAGGGGATGACCCCTGAGACAGGAACCTACCGATGGATGGCCCCGTAAGCGAGCTCTCTCACTTTCTATGTTGTATTGCTTATTGATCGATGATATTCCTCAAAATGTGTATAAATCTTATTGTTGTTTGAAAGCTTAGGACTTTAAGCTCATATAAGCATTTCCTAAAGTGCACATAAATGAATATGACGCATACACACACGATGACATGGACAGATCACATTATTTTTAGTGGCCTAGTGTATTTTGGAGTCTCGGTCATGTCACTGATTTTTGGAGTGATCGTGCTTCCTAGGGCCATGTTAGCTTCATCATTGTACAAACAACAAAAAGAAAAACCATGCTGACGAACGATTAAGCCTTATAGGCTTTCTAATAGGCATTAAATACTCTTTTAACTTCTAGAGAGCGTGGCATACAAAGATATCATTTTACTCGGAGAACTACTAGGCTTGAGTTAACTTTATTATCATATTTGCAGTATTAGCCGATATTGATACGATATAGTCGATACCTATAAGGTTTGTCATGTCCTGATCCGACACCGACCGATACCGACGTTGGAGGTCTCTTTTCTAGTCAATTCGACAGAAAAAATTGAATGAAAAAGACCAATCAATAAGGGTGTAAAAGCATAGTAGTGTAAAAGCATAACAAGATTGACAACACATAAAATACTTAAAATTATGCCTAAATGTACAATTTATTTTAATTTTTAATAATTTAATAATTATTATTTACTTTCCAATACCAAAAAAAAGAATACTATCGATACTGTCGATCCTGATACTCATAGGAAGGGTCTAATACCGATACTGCAAACCTTGCTTATTATATTTGACTTTTTTTCTTAACCGTCTCAACCCACTTGTGTGAATAAAGAACTTAGGTTTGTATTGGAGATCATGAGTCTCATTGGTAAGTTTTCAACTTGGGTTTGCCTAAAACCAATAAAACGAGAGATGTCTCAGGTTTTTTTTCAGCGCACAACGTCATTCATCTAGAAAAAACTAATATCTTTGCAAATGAAAGGAATCCAAATGAAAGATATATTATATCTAATTGATCAAAAGGCGTGAGCTTGGTGACAAAACTCTATTCGAGCTTGCAAAACCGAAGTTTTTATCTTTCTTAGGTGAACATGAGAAATATGATTTAGAAAGGGGAAACTTAACAAGAAGGAGAAGGTAAGATCTCAGCAGATAAGAGACTCTGGATTCATAGATATATCTCATTAATTGCTCCAGCATTCCAGTCAGTTCCCACTTATTAGCTAGAGATGGATGGTGTGACTAAAACTGGAAAGGACGACTAAAATAGAAGTGAATGGAACTTATGATTAATAAGCATAGAAATAAGACTCTTCTAGCAAAGAATAGTTGGCTGCTCCCTCAAGTTAATACACATTGGAAAGGATTGTCATTATGATGCCTATTCACTATTAAATAGAGGTCTCCCTATCTAGCAATAAAGGTGTACAAGTATAGTTATCATAGGTAATAATGGTTCAATGATTCTGTCCAGCTCGACATAATAAATAGATATCCGAGAAATCTCTACCGGATAAGGACCAAACATATTATGTTTAAGGAAAGTTACAGTTTGATGAAATCCTTACTGCCCTTTTAGTGTTGAGACAAAAAAGAAAATATTGGGAGGGGTCCATGCATGTGAATCGTCAAGTAGAGGAAGAGAGTATAGGATGGGAAGGGTAGGCATTTTGCTGGACATGTCAGCTCTACTCATGCATATATAATATGTTACAAGGAGACCTTCGAGGGAAGACAGTTGGGTAAAGAAGAAATACTCTAGTTACTTACTATCCGAGATAAGTTTAATGTCAGTTATAAAAAACTAATTTCAATCATATCCCTCGTTCTGAAGAAGAATATTTTTCTCGTCTTACTAAATACAGTTACGACTAGTTAGAGCCAAAGGTGTGGATAACCTGCAAACATAGTACAAAAGTACCTAAAAAAGTTCAGATTTTTTATAAGTACATCTCATTTCAAGAAGATAGACTGTTGAGATAGAGAAACATAATAATCTAGCTAAACAATAGCTTGGCTTCCTATTGAAATTACCTTTTGCATGAAGCGTCCCTGTGACATGAGTCAACAATATTATCTCCAGTTAGAGTTAGTTCGCCATAGCAGCACCAAATGTATTCACTAAATTCACAATTTTTTTTCTGCCTCAACCTTGCGTTTCTTTATCTGGTTCTCGTCATCTTGCATCTATACCTCTATGGTTTATCATAAGTACAAGAGTGATGCTTTCCATCCCTTTATTTTGGCCTTGGGTCTTGGAGTTGGAGCATTGAAAGTGTGCACTCCATTACACATTTGTCCTGTTGATAACAGATCCATTGGTTCTAGCCATTTCCATGCATCTATACATTGAACCAATGTAGTTTGGAGGAATATGTTCCATTCGTCTATATCTCTCTAGATTATCTATGTAGAATGGTGAAGTTTTTTTTTTTCCATGCATTTATATGAACCCATGGGCAGTTCCGATTTGTACATTTTATTAGACATTTATCTTTTGAATGATATATTCACTGATTCTAGCCATATCCATTCATCTATAATTGAACCAATATGGTTACTATGAATTTGCTCTCTTCATGGAGAATGGTTTAATTTCTTACCAAATATTGCTAGGGAACCTCTCAAGTAATTTCTCTACTGCAAGAATTAAATGACGATACTGATCACAAACTGCTGATTTTGTACGATTTCTTGTGACTTCTAATGGCTGCTAATTTTCAAAGCTCTTATATGATATGATTAAATTGATTATAGATGCTCTGTAAATGTTCTTCCTTTTGGGTCGTATTGTCACAGTTAATTTCCTGTAAAAAGGTTGGAGTCATATTTGTATGTGATTTCAATGTAATATCCTGTTGAACTTTGTTATGCTTTCTTATGTTTAACTTTGGAAGTGAGGGCATGGTAATCTTTGTGACAACTTATGGTACAAAAGAGCTGAGCGAGCTGGATTTTGCGCTAGTGCATCATTTGTATATTTTGATTTGCAGAAGCATGTATTCTCCCACATATAAGTTATTTAGTTGTCTACTTGTATATATGCAAATAATGTTTTGGAAGTAATTAACATGGTTTTTGCCACCATCGCGATTCCTTACGCTATACATGGTATCGATACAATTGACTATTTTTCTTGATGGTATAGCATTTGTATAATCACAATAGCATTTCATGACCCTGGACATGGTTCGAGTACAATACTTCCCTCATTATGTGGCATAGCAGAAGGCGGGAAATAAATATCTATCCGGGATGACATTATAAAACCCAAGAAATCTATGGGAAAAAGAACAAATCTCACAGAGAACCAATCTCTTATATATATTCAACAGTAAAGTTGCAATAAAAGAAGGTTTTTCTATTGTGTGCCATGACTCCGAATAGTGATTAGTTAAGCATATGCCGCTCGTAACATGCTAAAGTGAGCCGCATCCCAGGTAACAATGGTTTAATCACCGTATTTCAGCCATATAACTCAGTTGAGAATATGAAAATGTTTTCAAGCATAAAGAAACACGTTTGATTAGACTAGAGTTTAGTACTTCCCAGGAATTTTTAGTACTTTCCAGCAACAAGTAAACCAAGAATATCAAGATTGAAGCAGGGTATTCTAGGGTTAAAAGAAGGTTAATCTTTAACATAACTTACCAATATATGCTCATGCATAATGATAATGTGGATGAGTAACCACCACCAATTTTGCATAGCTACCTCAAGGTGAAAACTTGAAGATGCTCGAGTATTCAGATAGTGGTAGAGAAGATTATTGGAGACTATTGAAGGGTTAACAAAGTCAATAACATAGGTTTACCAGAACCATAAGGATTCAGTTGAATTCTAAAGAATACAAAGATCTATTGCAACATTATTCTTGAAGAAAACCTCTGGGTTGAGATCAACAAATCTAGCAGGTCATTATGGAAGGTTCCAGCAAGGTTTTATGCAAGTAGCTAGTGAGAAAAGGAACACAGGCTCAAGAATTTATGAAGTTTTGATGGAGTTGGTTTGCCAATGAACAATGCATAAACATCTGATTCACAAATTGAGTTGAGAGTGCATTATAGAGGTGGTTAACCATCATATCTTTTGTTAGAATTATGATTCACTCTTAAAGATTTTTGGATGATTGTATCAATATGTTGATACAGTTGGGACATTTTGAAGTGTAAATAGGTCATGTTACAGCCTTTTGAAAAGTTGTCTCCTAAATTGTATGGATAAGGGACTTTAGATACCATGTGGTTGAAGGGATAGGTTAAGATGGTTGTTAGCTGTCCGAAGATCCTTTTCTGGTGGTTAGGGGTGGGATGTGTCTGAAGTGGATATGGATCAAATTACTGGTTTATAAGGAAAATATAGGCTATAACTAAAGTGGATGGAACCTTCCAAAAAATTATAGTTTGAAGGGTCTATTTCAAGACTTTCTATCTCCCCATTACTTTGACATGTAGGGGTGGAAATGGATCACGTTCTTCACCAGTAGGCAATATTTCGCAACCTGATCCTGTCTTCTTAATACTTGGTTTCGTAGAAGCCCTTGTCTGATCTATATAAAGGTTCACAATATCGGACGTACCATATCGTTCTGGCTGTTCTAGTCTGATACTAATCCCTGTTCGGTGTGACCTGAGCCGGAGTTGGCCCATGAGGTGCGATATTGAATTGGGCCCATATGTCTTAAAAGAGAATTCTCATGTAAGGCCTTGTTCGACATGACAAAAGGTTGAACGAACTTTTTGTATATTGAACGTAAAAAAGAGTACAATCGATTCTTATGCGAAGAAATCTAAGTACAAAAGTTTCTGGGAAAGTGTGACGGTGGAGATCGAGCACTGCAGCGGCTCCTTTACTCCGTTGACGATCTGATGATGATATGAGACTTGCTCTGACTTTCTGGTGCCTTCGATGGAACTCTAGGGTTGCCGATCAGGAAGACGCCGAAGTTGAAGATTTTGATAATTCTATGGATCTTCTTTTCATTGTCGATCCTGTTGTTGGGGGAAAACCTCTCCTATTTATAGGGGAGAGGGGCACATATGCGATGTGCATTAGGGTTTCGAGATATGAAGAAATCTGCCGTCCTTGTACGGTGCAGGCTTCTGTGGCGCTGACACATGGCGGATGTTGAGATTCCCCTCAAACGAGATCTCTGGTGGTTATCAAAATAACCGAAGGAGGTGACACAGCGTGTGCCGATTTGCTTGTTCGGATGTAGCCGAGCAAATCTTGGAATTTTATCTCAGATTTGAATTCTGTGTAATCTTCGTCCGAGATTTAAATCAATCTGATAAGATATTCGCATTTATCAACTTGATCAATCTCAATCCTATCTTTGAGAGAGGCGGTTTAAGCAAACCGATTGGGTGGGACCATGTCGTCTGTGCTTCAGGCAAGGCTGGCTGCGCTTCTGGGGTGACGAGTAGACTGTGCTTCTGGAGACGACGGAGCCTCTGTGCTTTAGGCGACAAGTGGACTGTTTCGAAGACAACGGAACCTCTGTGCTTTTAGGGGCAACGAGTAAGCTGTGTTTCGGGTAAAGTCACTGTGTTTTAGGGCGACGAGTAGGCTGCGCCTTCAGATAGACCATTTTACTGTGCTTTAGAGTAGCAGTCGGGCTTGTGCTGGAGGCAAACGGTGTCTCCTAAGTCTTTGCTGAGAAAAAGGGGCCGTTGAACGGGCCGGGTACTTGGATCGAAGCAGCTGTCTGTGCTTCTGAGAGGGGGATGTACTGTCTGCGCCTTGGAAGCAAAGGAACACAATGAGGTGCCTGCGCCTCCGGTTGGAGACAGCTTGACTATTAAGTCTTCTTTTCAGGAGAAGTAAATGACTATCCTTGAATGCAGACTCCTTAATTGCTACCGTTAATTGGGAAATTCCAATGAGCATTTTAGCAGTTTGGAGACTCACTTGAATGGGCCTATTAATTGAGATCCATTGTGCCGAGTCCTAGGCTCATCCCATTAATGAGAAAATTTTGACTGTCGGCTAAGTGGCCTATAGTTTGGACCACTCCCGGTCCTATAAAAGGGGAAGTGTTCCTCTGAAGAGTCACTATCTTTTTTCTGGCACCCTTCTGTTAGCCCAATGATTATATCATGTTTTGAATATGGCTAATCAATTAAGTTTAAGATAACGATGTCACTAATATTCATGTAATCGCTATTATGTTACTACTTAAACTTAGCATTGTCCTAATATTAGCATTGTCCCAAATATTCTATATCATATTGCTATGCTTGTATCATGTTGTTTTGTTTGTCTAACATGTATTTGTAGACATGCTGTAAGCATGATCAAACATGATCAAACCAGGACATATGCAATGGGCCAAAGACGGCGTCATACAAGAAGATTTTTCTGAACCGCCTAACGACCTATCCGGGGCCTCGCATCGGGGGTTCCGCTGCCCGGTCAGCGGACAGGGGTCGAGGGGACAGCGCCCCCCGTCAGGGGTTCGGGGGCGAAGCCCTCGAAAGGTATTCAGATTTCCAGATCTATTTATCTTTGGACGACCGCCGTCAAGGAAAAAGGCGTCTTCAAGTCTGCTCAAATATTTGAAGAAATGCGTCATGAAAGGGCTCTTGGTTTTCCTATTTTATCAATGTATTTTCTATATTTATTGAGTCTAGGAATACGATGTAAACTGCATCGTACTGGCAAATAGGCTACCCAAGAAACGTTTTCAAAATACCCTTTCATTTTGAAAACAAGCCCACTTACAAAAGCCCAAACTACTTCCTAACTGTTTGACTTTTCAAAAAGCCCAAAACCAATTTGCAAAAACCCTGACAGAACTCCAACAGAACTCGGCCAGAGTTCGGCCCGAATTCGGCCAGAGTTCGGCCCGAATTCGGCCAGAGTTCGGTTAGTGAACGTTGCTTTTTGAACTTGGTCTTCCTGCAGTTACGGATCCCAACGAAATTTTCTCATAAAGTTCTGTCCGAATTCTGCCCGAATTATGTCAGAATTCTGCCTTTGAAAAAACTATAAATAGAGAAGGATTTCGATCATTTCAATTCACTCATACACCAATTCACTTTCATATCTCTTCTCTATAAGTCTACTACTTCTTCCAAAGTGTTCTGAGCTATTCATTTTCAAATTCCAAGCCAGTTACAATCCTCTAGTCGATTTGTCAGTGCGGTACGGTCTAGAAGTTTCAAGAGCGGTTGTAATCAGAGGCTTGATTGAAGGTAGACACTTCACAATTGAAGTTGGTCGAGTACTTCGGATCAAAGCTCGCGTTGTAGAAGTTGCAAGAACTTCGGATGAAAACTTGTGGTGATTTTCCATAGTGGATTCAACTGGAAGCTAGAGTTCTTCCGACTGGACTAGTCCTCACAAGAGGGAAACCAGTATACATCCTTGTGTTTGCGTTTGCTCTCTACTCTCTACTTTTCATTTACATATCTGTGATATATTATCTGTGATCTTGTTACTAACATTTTTTAAATAGCTAAATTTCGCTGCCTACTCTATTCACCCCCCTCTAGAGTATTACGCTTTACAACTCGTTCCTACAATCGGTCCTACACCTTCACCACCATGTTTGATCTAGACTTAACTTCAGACGGCCACTGGCCTTGCATAAGTCGGCTGTTGGGTGGAGCTTCTATCGTTCGAAGGGGCCATGTTCTTGTAGAACTCTTTGTAGAAGGAGCCCTCACCGCTCTTGAGAAGTATCCAAGTATCTTTCCTAAGAAGTTTGACTCTGGGCGACATCTTGGAGGTCTTGGAGGTCCAAGCTACGGGGTTAGGATTGGTTGTCATCCTGAAGCGCTACAGGTTGTACTCTGCTCTGCTCGTTCTGGACTTTGCGACCTACTGCGCCTTCAGGGAGCTCGGGCCAATAGCTGCTTCAGGAAGTTGCTTGCTTTGGTCGAGCAATTGACGCGTGTTTGGAGGGTTGCGCGTACAAGAAAGTCAGAATGCGCTTTGATGGAGATCAATCTTCTAGTATCCGTACCAAGAAGAAAGACGCCTGCACTTTGATGAAGATTAAGTCTATTATAGACTCCTCTAGGGTCTGTTGAACCTGTGATCGATCCTTTGTAGAAGAAGTAGGATTAGTCATTTACGTATAGCCTTGATGAATCTGTACTAGATCTTTGTAGGCATAATAATAACAGAACTTCTTTCCGTACCTTCTGTTGTCTTTTTAATACTCGGTGTGCGCCTTTGTATCATCTGCGTTGTGGTGGAGGAATGTTATCAGCTGAGATTTTTCATGCTTCTACATGCCTGAACCAATTTCAATTATCTACACCTCATGATCTCACCTCTTACCTGATGTGGGACTAAATTATCAACTCCATTGTTACCTCTCATTTGAGCGCTCAATCGGTAACGAGATACAACCCAACAATCTCCACCTTAGCTCGTTTCCACTGACCAAGCAACCTAGCACATCCGGCTACCTTTTGCTCGTTCTCGCTAGCCGAACAATCTTAGCACACTCCGGCTACCTTAGCTCGTTCCCATCCAACATATTATCATCTCGATCCGTTCGATCACAGAACTAAACCTGACACGTTCATCCACATCACAGTTGTGTGCCAACCACAACGTCCTGCTCCATCTTGGGCTCGTCAAACCCACCTTTCAAGCCAATTCGTGTAATTGATGCTCCTACTCCACCTTGAGAAGAGCTCGTATAATCCGATTATACACATGAACGTTCAACACCATCTATCTTGAACCAATTAAGCCGCTCAAATCAGCCCCGTAACCTTGGGCTTTGATACCACTTGTTAGGATAAAAGCCTCAAACTTTCTTCAAGAGGAAGAGTAAAAACCACAGGACCTTGTCCAAAAAATTCACTATCAATTTTTGGATTTACACTTTCTACCGTGGTAGAAGATTCACCACACTTCAAGAGAAATTTTTTCCTATTTCGGATATACAACTCTCTCTCTCTCTCTCTCTTTTTACCAGAAAAAATCTCTCTTTTGAGTCATCAGCCATATATATATATATATATATATATATATATATATATATATATATATATATATATGCTGGATATACAATTTAAATGAGAGGATATTCACATTTAAACCAAGATACACCCAGATTTGAAATAATCAAATCTGTTAAAGGCTCCAGCCGCCTTTCCTATTTAAACTCCACGTTTAAACCATGTCTCTATCATTTAAGGCATGAATTTAAACACTTCTCATTTTAATGTATGAATTTAAACACTCCTTATTTAAGGTATGAATTTAAACTCTTCTCCTTAAAATAGGAACACCCAACAATCTCCCCCTTCCGATCATAAGGAGGGATTCACCAGGTTTAAACCTGCATAGCTGCAACATGCTTCATGCTTGCCTCTAGACAATGCCTTTGTCATCATATCTGAACCGTTCTCTTCAGTATCAATTTTTTCCAGTTGTAATATCTCGTCTTCAAGTACATTCTGGATCTAATGATACCTCACGTCTGTGTTTTGACTTGGAATGAAAACTTGGATTTTTGTTGAGATGAATAGCACTCTGACTGTCATAATAAATGACGAACTTGTCCTGCTTGACACCGAGTTCTCTAAAGAGTCTTTTCATCCACAACATTTTCTTACAACACTCTGTAAATGCAATGTATTCGGCCTCAGTAGTGGATAGAGACACGCACTTTTGCAACTTTGACTGCCATGACACTGCGCCATTGCAAATGTAAATAGATAACCCGATGTAGACTTCTTAGAATCAACATCACCTGCCATATCTGCGTCTGTGTAGCCAACTAACACAGGTTCATCACCTCCAAAACATAAGCATGACCTGGAAGTACGTCTGAGGTATCTGAGTATCCATTTTACTGCATCCTAATGTTCTTTACCATGATTGGCAAGGAACCTACTAACAACACCAACTGCAAATACAATGTCTGGTCTTGTACACACCATTGCGTAGACTCCCTACTGCTGGGGCATAAGGGATCCTCTCCATCTCCTCTTTCTCATTCTTAGTAGAAGGGCTTTGATCACTAGTAAGCTTAAAGTGGCCTCCAAGTGGACCAACTAACTGGCGTAGCCTTATCCATTTTGAATCTCTGCAACACTTTCTCAATGTATTTTTCTTATGATAGCCATAATTTTCTGGCCTTCCTATCACAACTGGTTAATAATACTTTGGACTTCATTCAGATGTTCATCAATGGATTTACCTTCTTTGTATTTCAGATTCACAAGCTTTCTAATCAAGAAAGCTTTATTCTCCGCCGTCTTCCTCTCATAAAGGCCTTCCAATTTCTTCCAAAGAGAGTATGTAGATATTTCCGTTGAAACATGATGATAGACGCTATTGTCCAACTATTAATGAACATACCCGAGGACTTTCCGATCGAGTTTCTTCCGGTCTGACTCGGACATCTTTTTTGGCTTCATTCCGTTATTCTCAATCGGCTCGACGAGGTCTTTGCAATAAAGCAGATCTTCCATCTTTGATTTCCATACCGTCCAATTATTTTCATTGAAACTCACCATCCTACTTGTGTTCTGTTCCATGGCTTGCACACAACGACCAACTTGGTTCTGATACCACTTGTTGGGAATGCGGTGTGACCCGAACCGGAGTTGGCCCATGAGGTGCGATATTGAATTGGGCCAATATGCCTTAAAAGAGAATTCTCATGTAAGGCCTGAACCAATTCCAATTATCTACACCTCATAATCTCACCTCCTACCCGATGTGGGACTAAATTACCAACTCCATTGTCACCCCCCATTTGAGCGCTCAACCGAAATCGAGATACAATCCAACAATCCCTACCAACACTAGCCAATATTGGCTGCATTTGGGTCTCTTTCCCATGGTCAGTTTAGCAAAGAAAAAAGAAGAAAGAGAATTGTGGAAACAATGATTTGGTTGTGTTGCAACCGACATACTATATTGTGTTGGTGATATTCATTATTGAAAGACACACTCTAACCATTAGCATTCATCGATGTTGCTTATTCATAAATAAACAAATTCATCTGTCATAAGGTCTTCCTTGAAAAACTATCTATTGCAGTTGTACTTCGTCTAAAAACAAGTAAATACAAAAAAATCTTTTACTGGTGAAGGATTCAACAATGTTGAATATTATTCCATTTAAAACTGACAGAAAACAACAAATAATACATAAAATTATGCCTAAATGTATCAAATATTTTCTACTTTTAAAATTTGTTATTATTATCTAGCTTTGAGAAACCAAGAGTCTGAAACTCCGGCCCAAACCTGCTGAAATCGATATAAAGAATTGTCCAAAACCAATTCCAATACCGATACTATGAAGTATAAACCTTGATCTATATATCAATTGAGAGACAAACCCATCCCATCTAACATGTAATCTAGCAGGGTCCACTTGATATCCTACCTTTTTTTTAAGACCAATACATTGTTAAATGAGGAGTCAGACCTGCTCATTTGTCATCTGAACCCTTTTTACTAGTCCCTATGAACAAAGCTTAAAGTATGCTTGAATAGTTCTACACAATCATTAGTATTAACTATTAAGTTTACAAATTAAACAGGATCAATGACAATGAGTCATGTTGTGAAGCCCAAACTGGTCCTGCCACTATTTTAAGAGTAGGATATTGTTTGAAGAAGGAATCAAAGTTGCACATTTATCTGGGTCACCTTGTTTATAACTTGAACCTACATTCTAACTTAATTATTTGGTTTAGGTTTTGCTTGAAGTTCGGGTTGACTTTGCGACGTTTAATGACTATTGTTGGATTAGTAAACTATCAATTTTGCTATCCAACTTTTAGGAGATTTTGGCCACACATATCTAGCAACAAGTGATTACTGCTGACATCAACGGGTTATGCATCTTGGTTTGGTAATTAGTACTATTATTGTTGAGTGTAGTCTTCTCATTTTCCAGAGATCTCATCATGTTCTAAGCTATATATGTTAATTTTACTGTCCAATTTGGCTTGTATTGTCTGAAAATAGTCTAAGGCCTCGTTTGGTTCGCGGAATGGAAGGGAAAGTAAATCAATTCCTTGTCATTTCCTTTCCTTTGGGAAACTTTAATTCCTATTGATTTTCCTTTCCGATGTTTGGCAATGCCAAGGAATTTGGAAAGGAAAGTGAATACTTCAATGTGGAAAAGTGATTCCTTCCTTGGATGGATGGAATCACTTTCCCCCCTAATTTCCCTTCCATTGGGAATCACTTTCCTTTCCTCCTCAATTCCTTGGGCGCCCAAACATAGGAAAGTAATCACTTTCCTTTCCCAACCGGGAGATTCCGCGAACCAAACGAGGCCTAATAGAACTACACTTCCACCGGGAATCAGGCATTAGAGATCTCATCCATGGTCTGATAATTTGTACTACTATTGTTAAGTGTACTCTTCTATCATGCTCTAAGCAATTATGTTAATTTTACTGTCCCAATCTGTCTTAGTATTGTCTGTTAATAATCTAGTTGAACTACACTTTCACCAGGAATCGAGAGAGCCGTTTTAAGAACATTGTTCATAAAGCTTCATGTCACAGAAGTGCCAAACTTTAGATGTTTTCTTTAGCTATGGATGACATTTATAGGACACGACAGAAACATGTCATCAAGTTTACCGCTTAGTGCAAGAAAGATGATATTTTAGATTCATAATTTAGGTGATGTGTACAATAATCTCCAACATCTGTTGTCATGCCTCATTTATAATGTAACAGCATGTTTTCATTGTTCAATAGGGATCCATTTGACAGCCTGCCTCGTTTATTTTAAGAGTTTGCAGGATGGCAATGGAGTTTGTTCTTCTCTATGGATGTACAGTAATTTTGGCCCTGTTTACAGTTTCTTCTTAGTAACATCCTGTATGTTCAATGATAGACACCGTCATCGTCATCATCATCATCATCTAAGCCCTCTCCCAGGCTATGGAGCATAAGAATGTCCATAAATTAATTGACAATTTTTGTCAATTAGTTTATGAGCACGAAGAATGTCAAGATATAGGACCTCTGTTTTGGATATTGGTCATACTGGCCGGTATACAGTTTTCGAAGGGGGGCCAATATGGTATGGCTGACGGATATGAAAAAAATCGGCCATGACCCATATCGGCAGTGTCCAAGCCAATTGGTAGGTAGGTAGACCTACTTTTTGGCTTAAGCTCATGCAGCTAAGGAGTACCCTCCAAGTTCCCCTATACTATAAGATTATAGACGAAGACGTAAGATGACACAATTTGCTATAGGGAATTGCATTCATTTCTATGACATTAGTCCAAGGAGTGAAAACGAATGACATTCCCAAAGTTAAATGATAAACAATCTACAGTAGTAGTTGATCAGTTGGAAATATAAATTATCATGGCATTTTGATGCCGCCATGTTTAGGAAAGGGGAGATGAAAATAATTGTTGCCTAGTTATGTAAAAAAGAAACTGCTAGTGGTGCCTTCAGACAAGGAGTATTCCAAGGTCTATCACGTTTAATATGGGTATAATTGCCAGTAAGAAATACGCAATATCTCCATGGAATCTTAATGCCACAATGTTTAGGGATGGGGAAAATGAAATAATTGCAGCCAGATTATGTAAAGAAACTAGTAGTGCTGGCCGTAGACAAGGAGTGTTCCAGGGTGTATTATATTGATGGATATAACTGCAGGAAGAAATACACAATGCACTGGTAAAGTTGGGTATGTGGACTTCATAAACTAGTGGGAGGTAATCAATTATTATAACACTTAACTTCACGATGGTCATTCTTGAGACAAGGATGCAAGGGAGAGCTTATGGGTGTACTGGCTGGGTGTATTATAGGAGGGTTGATCATGATAATTTGTTCCTTGCAATGGCATATTTCAGTATGAAACAAACCTAGATTTTTTTTATTATTATTGGCAGAACTGAGCATTTTGCTTTACCATGTGCCCTTTATATTATGGCCTTAATCTCTGATACAAGCTCGTAAAGTACCCGTGTCGATCCGACATGACATGGGTACGGGATCCAGATCGGATCCTTCATGGTGACAATCAGACATGGCAGATGAAGAAGAAGAAATTAGGGGAGCTCACCTATTTTTTTATAATTTGCTGCTGCTGCACAAATTAGAAGAAGAAGAAGAAGCTAAGCATACTTTATGACAATAGTAGATCCTCCATGTTATTATATAGTTACTATTATTAATTTTATCTTGGGAGTAGTAGAGCTCCACCTAGGCAATTGTATCTAGGGAGTAGTATGCTCATTTATGGAATTTATTTTGGGAAAAAGCACGGAAGCTGAAGGGACTCTTACTCAACTTTATAATAATTATAAAAGTGTTTGCAAGCATGCATTCATTTATTTCATTCAAATCTAGCTGTGTTTTTTTTTTTTTCTGTTCATTCAATGAATCAATAGGTCAAGTTAGCATGCACAAAGCTACAATGAAGATTTTTCCAATCCCAATCCAGTTGAGCATGAAAGCTATTAATATTAGGACCAGTTTGGATGCTTTGAGATGTTGGCAGATGTGGTCTCTTCGTAATTCTTTAAGCATTTTTAATGGGATTTCCTTCCCAAAATTTTCATTTAATGTGGCATCTCTTCATTTAATAAATATATTTATTTTAACAGCCGTATTCCTGTATCCGTATCCAAAATTTGGATCATTTTTAGCCGAGTCCGCGTGTCCTTTAATTATGAGTTTGAATGACCCGACTCTTGGATATGTACCCGCATCCAACACCCATACTCGAGTCCACGCAACATAGGATACAAGGCCACTTGACAGACGATGTCATGAAGATATGTAGACTAGGACATGACACCGATATGATAAGGACACTGAGACTCAAACATGTGACCTGTTTTGTATGTACTAATTTGTTTTGGAGTGTCTGTGCCGTGCCCATTACATCTCCAACAGGAGACATGAGTGCAACACCACTTTTTGAAGTGTGTGCTTCCAAGACTAAAAGTAATTTAAAATGAGAGGTCTCTTCTGGTACAACTATCTGTGCAGCTGATTTTGTTTTAGTGCTACTATATGGGGTGTGAAAAGGCTAGATCGTCTCACTGTCTTGAGCCCTCTCAATCTTACTCGTAATCAAAATTTGTTGTTATTGTTAGAGATTGGCTATAACTAACAGTTAGTATTATTGATTCTAGACCTAGACCTGATGTTTTTTCTAGGGGTGAAAGTTATGTAACTGCTGAAAAGTCATGCAAAATCTTGCTTTTACTGCTGATATACCTTGCTGTTCTGTGTCTTGGTGAATAGGAGTACTGATCTTGTACTGAAATCTATGGAGTGAGTGATTACTTCCAACTGCTCTTTTTGGAAACAAAGAGTTAAGGGTTTATTAGTGTGATTTGACAAGATATGTGTATTTTGCTTAATACATACAATTTTGAGGAATTTTGGACCGGATGGAGTTGGCGGGCAATAATTGCATTACGTGTTTGTACGAGTAATGAGTATATCAATCTGGCTGCTGGCTCCCGGGGCTCGAGAGGAAGGTTGTTGCAGGCCTTTTTTTCCTCAACCTTTAAGCATGTTACATATGTAGGTTCAGTGCTGCAAGTATTTGTCTAATATTTATATATTATGTTGCCTGAACTTTCTGATAATAGACAAAAATTCGTCAATTCTTTTTCTTGGTCTAGGAGTGATGCAAATTCATTGTAATCAAAGGAAAAAACAGGGTGATGGAATTATTCCCAAAATTATTTGTTATCGCCTGCTTGTTTTTATAGGTTAATATTTATTGTTGAAGAAGGTAGTTATGTGGCAAAATTTACTCCTAAAGGTGCAGAATAGGTCTGTTGAATTATTGTTTATGTGCCTTGCCACCTATAAGAAGATAACATTGTTACCTAAAATTGTTTACATCTCGGTAACCATAGCAAATTTACTAGTATCTTCTTTCCAAGTCTTCATCAACTTCTATGTTTCTTTCTAGATGATGTCCGTGACTTCCTTTTTATCTCTGGTCATTTGCAGAGAGATGATCCAGCACAGACCTTACAACCAGAAAGTCGATGTTTATAGCTTTGGTATCGTTTTGTGGGAGCTTATAACTGGCATGCTTCCGTTCCAAAATATGACGGCGGTGCAGGCAGCCTTTGCTGTGGTCAACAAAGGTGCCCGACCGATCATACCAACGGATTGCCTCCCTGTGCTTGGAGAGATCATGACCCGCTGCTGGGATGCGAACCCTGAAGTGCGTCCTCCCTTTACTGAAGTGGTCAGGATGCTTGAGAATGCACAAGCAGAGATCGGGACCACTGTGCGCAAGGCCAGGTTCAGATGTTGCATGTCCCAGCCAATGACCACCGACTGAACAAGCAAAGAAAGTCTAAGAAAATGGAAGAAGAGTAAAGTTGAAAGTCCAGTGTATCTATTATATTACCAGACTTGGACTTGAAGCAGAAATTTATGTTGTGTAATATTTGTTGTTTTCGGTTGTATTGCTGTGACAAGGGGGTTATAATCTAGGGTTGACTTGGGTTTTCTGTTGGATGCTGTTGTTCAAGCCCTTGCTTAAACATGGAAATGCTTCTATCCTGCCAACCCTTGAAGTTTGATTCTGTTCATAACCCCACAGATGACTAAAGATTTGGGAGCATTATGATTGGCCGACGCTAAGAGCACAACACAAAGTATTAGTGGCTGTTACCATTGCTGCAGCCTGGGCTGCCAAAATTTTGACTTTCCTATACATACGTAGGAATTCCAAAATTTTGGTAGTTCTAAGCACACCAAGGACTATCAATTTTTTTTTTGCAATTTGACTATGCGTAGAACTGGTGACAGCCACTAATATTTTCTGTAGTGCCTTTAGGATTGGCCTTATGGTTTGTGATGAGCTGAGGGTGTTGATATAATTCATCAAAAATGAAGTGAAGTGAATGGAATCAGGGATGCAGCCTGCTAGGCAAGTACAAAACAAGGAGAGCAAACACTGGGTGGTTAAAAAGAAGAGGCATCAGCAAAACAATAGTTGTAAATGGGGGGATAAGCTAATTTAGTGCATTTGCTCAGATCTCTCAGATATCCCCCCATTACTGCCAATTCAGTTTACCAAACACAATGCTCCCAGATGATATAAAGCATCACTTATTATGTTCCAACAAGAATGGGGACAAGCTAGTATAAGAATGGTGTTATATACATCTTTATCTATCTATGTATTAATACACACACACACACACACATTTAACTTTGAAAGCAAAGTAATTAATGTCATACTCTCAATTTTAACACTTTGGGATGTTGGAAGTAACAAGATCAGATTCCTACGAGACCCTAGAAAAACAAGCTGTTTTTATTTTATTTATTTTTATTTAAAAAAGGGCTTGTTTCTATCTAGTCACAAATCCAATTAACAGAGGAACATTTACAAGGTCGCCTTCCATAACATGATTTGAAGGACCTAGGGAATCTATGCAAGAAAGGCAGTTCATCTAGATAGTCGAAAATTCGAATCTGATTCGATTTTGTATCCGAATTTTTGGATATTATTCGAAATTTCGGATATCGGATTCTGATATCCGAATATTTTTCGGATATTATTTTTATTCGGATACGAATTCGAATATTAAGGTATTCGAATCCGTTAATATCCGACCGACTTTAAACTGCAAATTTTAGATATCGGATTCGAATATCGTATTCGGATAACCGAAATTATATATATTATAGTATATGTATATAATATATATTAATTACTAGAGAAGATTAAAGAATTTTATTCTCAACTGAATTTTACATAACTCAATTTATTTATTACTTTTTACCTCTATATTATAATATAATGTGTATATAATAGTAATATATATTAATTATAATTTACAATAGAAGATGAAAGGGCTAAAATATTATAAGCAAAATATATATATATATATATATATATATATATATATATATATATATATATATATATATATATATTGGAAAAAGGTAAATTTTATTCCAAATGAAAAGCCATAATCATACAACATACAAACTGAGTGGGCCTCCCACTCAACACTCATCCATTCTCCATAGCGTTCACATCAAACTCTATGTTATGGAGAATGCCAACCGGAGGTGTGACTAGACCCTCAAAGATCCGGCGGTTTCGCTCCCGCCAAACATGCCAAACCGCAGCCGCCAGACGAACTCTGGCTGTACGGAACCAGTCATGACCTCGACCCCTGCTATCTCGAATCACCGGGATGATGTCCCCAATGTATTTCCCAGAGGCGGACACTCCCAACACCCGGCTCTGCTCCGACCATATCTGTCATGCCAGAGTACACTCGAAAAAGATATGTCTAATAGACTCAGGCTCCAAACAGCAAAGCACACATTTGGGGTCCGGCACTGGCACTCCAAAGGAACTCAGGCGATCCCTCGTCAAGAGGCGACCCAGGAGAAGCTTGTAAACACACAACTGCATCTTCCTGGCCAGACCCTTACACCAGACGAACTCGAAATCAGAACTCAGAGGGAAAGTGTGCCGGATAAGATTATAGCAACTAAGGAACTGGAACTCCTCCGAGCCCGAAGATGCTCCAGTCGGCTCTCAAATCCACCGATCCGCAGGCAAAGCCGGATCAATGACTGTAGACATAATGAGCCCTCCCAGCTCCTCAGTGAACCGGTAAGAATCCGGCCTCCACTCTCCATCTCGTAAGATCCGACTACACGTCAGACCACGCCTGTCCTCCGTGTGAGTCGGGGATCCCCTGATGTCTAGCAACGAACGCCGATCTATCCAAGGGTCCCGCCAGAGGTCCGTACCCGATCCATCCTTCATGACCCTCCGGATAGCAGACTTGAGCACACCCCTGTGTCTCAGGACAGTCTTGAACGTGACAGAATGGTTGTTATCAGGAGAACACGTCCAAAAATTGCCCTGCTTCACATATCGGGCGTGCATCCAGTCCGACCAGAGAGACCCCCCGCTAATGAATCTCCAGGCCAGCTTGAGCGCTGAAGCCTCCCTGATCTCCAGCAACGGCCTGAGCCCCACACCACCCTCCTTCCTGGGCCGACAGAGCTGCTCCCACGAGATCGCATGCATACCCCCCTCCAAAGGAAATCAGCACATAGACGCTCCACTCGCCGAATAGTGGCCACCGGGAGGAGGATGGACTGTAGCAAAAAATGAGCCACAGCTGAGATTACCGATCTGATCAGCTCTATGCGACCGCCAAAAGACAGACCGGCGGCTTGCCAGCCTTCTACTCTCCGTTGGACATACTTTACCAGGCCCCGGCAGTCCTGATCCCGTGCATAATTGACTGTAAGGGGCACTCCTAAATAACGCACCGAAAGATCACTCCTCGCAATACCCAGGACGTCAGCCCGCTCCTCCTTCTGGGAACACCGGGAACTGAAGTAGACCCGACTCTTCTCCTTGTTCAGATGGAGACCCGAAAAAGACTTCAGATCTTCCATAATACCCGCAAGCGTCTGCAACCCCATCGTCGAAGGCTGGATGAAGACCAGCAGATCATCAGCATATATAAGGTGGGTAACTGGAGGGTCCATCCTCCGAAACAGAGGCACCAGCCGTCCACGGTGCACTGCCAGGTCCATCAAGCAAGTAAAGTATTCCATCACAAGCGTGAACAGGTAAGGGGACAATGGGTCACCTTGCCTAAGCCCACGGTTGCTCTGGAAATACCCATAAGGAACGCCCTGGATGAGAACTGAGAAAGTAGGAGACGTGATGCACTCCCTGATCAACGTAACCCAGTGATCCGCGAATCCCATGGCAGTCATCAAATGGCAGAGGAAGTCCCGATTGACCATGTCATACGCCTTCCTCAGGTCCAGTTTGACACAAGCTTTCTCCCCACCAGGTCTGCTGAATCCCCTCACCATCTTATGTGCCAGGAGGCTATGCTCTGCAATCGACCTCCCCTTGATGAATGCAGCCTGGTTTGGAGAAACCAAGTCCTGCATGATACCCTCCATCCGCCGGCACATAAGGTGTGTAATTATCTTATAAAGATAATTACAGCATACAATAGGTCTAAAATCTGCCAATGCTGTCGCGCCCTCCTTCTTAGGCATCAAGGTCAGGAAAGTGTGATTCAGCTCCTTCAAAAGCTTCCCCTTAGTGAAGAACTCCTGGACCACCTCCACGACCTGAAACTTCAGAATATCCCAATGGCGCTTGAAGAACCCACTGCTGAAGCCATCTGGACCAGGAGCCTTATTGGGGTCCGCCATCTTGACAATAGATTCTACCTCCTCCAATGAGACAGGGGCTAGTAGGATGCTATTCCCAAATGGAGTCACCAACCGCTTCGTAACAACCTCTGGGAATACGGACAGGTAGTCAGTCTGGAAAAATAAATCAGAATAGTACCTGACAGCCTCTCCCTGTATCTCAGCCGGCGTCCCCACCAGAGTGCCATCCGCATCAAGAAGCTGGGATATGTGATTCCGATTCTGTCTAGTCCGGATAACGTCATAAAAGAACTTGGAGCACCGGTCTCCATCCTTCAGCCAGGAACATTTGGCTCGCTGAGCCGAGCTAATTTCCTTTTGCAGCCTCAGAATGTTGACTTCTCCAATCAGCTCCTTCTCTCTAGCAGCCAGATCACCATTAAGCATGTCAGCTTGCAAATCCTGCTGCAAAGATCTCAACTCAGCCTCCTTATCTTCTAGTGTGGTCTTGGGCAACCCCTGCACCCAACTCCTGAGAGCTCTCTTCGTGGCCTTGAGGCGGCGAACCAATCGGAATTGAGCCGTCCCCTCCTGACCGCTAGACAGCCCCTCTGCGACAGCCTCTAGGTAGCCCTTCGAGAGATACCAACTGTTGTTATACCTGAACGGACGGGACTTCCCAGGAGATCGAGCAGAGAAGCCAACCCTGATGGGGGAGTGATCGCTCGTCCCAGCTGCCAGACCCTCAGCCGAAGAGTTGGAAAAGTGACGGAACCACTCCCCGTTGCCCAGCGCTCGATCAAGCTGACAAGCAACCCTGTTGAGAGTTGCTTTGTTGTGCCAAGTCCAGATGAAGCCTGAGCGAGACAGTTCCCGAAGCCCCGCAAGCAGGAGGTATCTCTGAAAATCATAAAGGATATAATCTGGAACTGGACGACCACCCAGCTTCTCCCCCTGATGCATAAGAGCGTTGAAGTCCCCGTTCAAGAGCAGAGGGAGACACGACGACTCAGCAGCAACAAAAACACGAGAGATGTCGCTCCATAGTGACTCCCTTCTTCTCCTGTCATTGTGGCCGTAGACCGCCTCCAGTAAGAACCGGAAGCCACCCTTGTTCACAAAGGAGATGGCAATCAACTGCTCCGTCATCAAGATCAAGTCACCATTCCAACTCTTCGAGTTCCAGCAAACCCAAATCCTGGCCATGTCACAAAGGGCCAGGTTGTGAAGTTGGGCCCAATGAGAAGGGGTCCGCCGAGAAAGGGTCTTCTCCCCTTTGATCTTGGATTCTAAAATAACAGAAATGTCACACTTTTCTCTGTGGAGCACCCCATAAATCTCTCTCCACCTCCCTAGAGAACACGTCCCCCTCACATTCCAGGCAATAATGGCCATTAATTAATGAGAGGTGGGGTCCCCCTGGAAAACTCCCGGATCAGCACCTGGGGGAAGTGCCGCACCCGTCGCTAAAGAGTCCTCCTCCATCCCAGACAGAACCGCCTGTTGGGGAGCGACCTGTGATAGAACCAATGCCCAGGCAGGATTGTCAACACATACCGCCTCCTCTCTGTCCGAAGTATGACCCACCACCAATGAGGGGCCATCCCTCAACATGCCGACAGCGCGCCTCTTCCTACAGTAAACCTGCCCTCCAGACGATTTGCCATCCGCTCGTGTCTCAATCTCCGATGCCGCCATACGTCTAGTAACTATACTACTAGTGGTCAGCCCTCCACACGAGGGAGCCAGCTGAGTAGAAACAACGAGGCTCAAACCAGCATCACTCACAGGATGTGAAACCTCTCCCTCCAAGACCTCCGCGCCACTATCATCTCTGAGATCCATATCACAGGGAGCCTCTGGAACCTCCCTAGGAGGGAGAGTAGGCTCCTCCGGAGGTCCAACCTCCGAACATGCACTAGCCAGATGCCCGAAGCAAGAACATCGTGGGCAGGTAGGTGGAACCCATTCATATTCTACCCTCTGGGTAAGCACCTCCCCAGATGGGATCTCATACTCCACCGTCTTCGGAAGCTCTCCCCCTGTCCGAATCTCCACAAAGATCCTAGCGTACATCAACCGCGACCGAAAGGCAGTAGCATCATCTGCCTTGATCGGGGTGCCCACCAAGCTGGCCAACCTTATCAACAACGGTATGCTCCAAAACCTAACCGGGAACTCAGGGAAGCGAATCCAAACAGGGATGGCATTCAATACTTCCCTCTCACAGCGAAGCTCCGGGGTCCACTCCTTAAGAATGATCAACCTGCCGTCGAACGTCCAGGGGCCGCCTTGGAGGATCCTAGCAACATCCTCCGCCAGACCGAACTTCACATAATAGAAGCCGTTCTCGCGGGCATAAAACTCCATGCTCTCCTTAGGCTGCCAGACCCGCGCAGCATAGCCCCTAATCTGCCCGTAGAAAGGCTTGTTGCCTAACACGTACAAGACGAGGGTATTCTCCTAGTACGCTGTCACCTTCTGGATCTCCTCCGCCGGAAAGGAAGCCCGGAGACCCCTCCCTACCTTAATTGGTGGGACGTACTCCATCGATGTGGAGGATTTCGCTTCCACTGGGTTACAGATATCGGCCCAGGACCGTCCAGTAGGCTGGGTGGTCGTCCCCCGAGGCCTCGGGGTAACCTCCGGCCGAGGAGTCCTAGATCCCTGAGCATCCGGTTCTACCACCTTACTCTTTCCCTTGGCCGTCGCCTTACGCCGCCAACCCACCGATCTCCCAGTAGCCACCCCCGGACCTCGTCCAGTTTGTCGAGATCCTGACCCAATCTGACGACCATCAGAAAATCGATTCCTAACCTGACCCTGTCCACCCGTCTTCCCCCCGGATTTCACCCCACGACGGCGCGTAACCGTCGTCCATCCCCCTCCGTCCGTTTGGCTCCCTAGAGATCCGGAGCCCGTACCGAACTCGAAGTTCGTAGCAATGGGTTCATCCCGCATCGAATTGGACATCTCCGTCACAACTCCCGTCGATCCCGCCCCCCACCACCGCCCGGGAGGGGCTGCAACCGCCGGGGGGGTCCGCCCGACCCCTCCATGTGTTTCCGCACCCCCCACCGCCTGGGGGGGCGCCGGCGTGCGCGCCTGCATCGGGGGGTCCGCCCGACCCCCCCGGAAGTGCTCCAGCCCGCCCCCACCGCTGGGGGGGGGGGGGCGCCGCCCTGCTTCCCCGAGGCCCGCCCCCCGCCGGCAAGGGGGTCCGGCGGCCTCGGGGGGCTGCCATGAGTAAACCCTAAACTATCGCCTGGTCCCCGATCCCCAATCGCCATTGTATATATATATATATATATGGTCGGCTCAAATTGAGCATTCTTGGAATTTTCAACAGGACATGAAAGAGCTCCAATAGAGCAATATATAGAACAAGTCAGTTGAGCATTTTGGAATTTTCAACAGAAGATGAAATGATTCAAATAGAACAATTGAATTTGGTTTTCGGATATTCGGATAATAACTAAAATTTTAATATTTCGGATTTCAGATTTTGGATTTTGGATATACAGATAATAACTTTCGAATTTTTTTGTTGATCGGATCGGATATTATCGGATATCTGCTAAACGAGACGGATACGTATTCGAGGTGTCAAAAGAGATATCCGTTCGGATATCGAATCGGATTCGGATATTACAAAAAAAATTGGATACAGATATTGTCCTATCCGTACTGATAAGTATCCATTGACACACCTAAGTTCATTCAAGACTAACGTACACTTTGAAGGAAGAAAATATGCAGACACAACACAAACTTCAATTTCTATATGGAAATTGTTATTCGTGCTCCAATATGTACTCTCCACAGGTTAAAGTGCGAATATCACATTCCACTAAGTGGAGTGCGAGTACATAATGAAATGATGGTGTGGATGGGTTCCCTTCACAACCTATGTAGAGAACATCCCGGTGTGTAATGAGCGTCATTCGTATGTCGAAGAAGTTCGGAGAGTCGAAGGCGACGAAGGTGGCACGCTTTGAACGCGTGTCAGACTCTGGACAGAGCATTATCAGTTGTCAGCAGTACACCGGTGGTATAACTGCCGGTACACTGGTAATACAACATTTTCTTCTAGAGCGCTTCTGGTACAAAGTGTCCATTTAGCTATATAGTGTCGTCGGTATGCCGTTGAAGGCAAAATTAGATGTTTTATTAACACCGTTGGATCGTAATCTATGGTCCAGATCTTTTCGAAATTGTGGTAGTTTAAATAAGTGTTTCCTAACGCTAATATCCATCCATTACAATCTAAGGAGAGAGTTTTCTCAAAAGTGCATTTCTTCAACCAACATGAAGAGAGATCTGAAGAGTTTAGGATTGATTTGAAGAAAGGTTGCTTCGAGGAATTATTTATTGGTTCTTTCTCGTCCTGCCATCTTCACTAATCCTCTATTTGCATTGTAATCCATTTCCATTGAGTTTGAAGTATTGTGGTGATCCATGTGGATCGATGAAATAGTTTGTAAGGGGTCGGTGTATTCTCTTTTATTATATTAGTGGAGGCTTTTCTAGGTTGGAATCCGATCATCTTGTAAAATTTTTCGTCAAGGTTTCTCACATAAATATCGTTTTGTTTGCATTGTGCTTTTGTATGATTGTGGTTTTGTTTCTGCCTATTTTTTTGTCCTCAACAAGTTCTTCCAGTTTGGAGAATGGTTTATGCATTCATTCCCAACAGGGTGATATCGTTGCAAGGTGTCAGGAGATTGGCAGACAAACTGGGTAGAAGAGATGGATGTGAAGCCAGTGCGCATAATAAACCCGAACGATTTCAACTATCACTATTTGTAGAACAAGATGAAGGATTTATTGTTCGTCAAAAAGCTGCATCTTCCGGTATTTGCTTCTGAGAAGCCCACTAGAAAATCTTGTGAGGACTAAAAATTCGAACATATACAGGTGTGTGGATATATCAAACAGTTTGTGGACATGAATGTGTATAATCACATCATTCAATATTGAGTACACAAAGACGTTTTGGGAGAAGCTGAAATCCTTGTATGTGAAGAAGATTGGGGTAAACAAATTATTCCTGATCCGACAGATGATGGATCTTAGGGACATTATTGACTGACGAAGGAGAACCCGAAAGCATAATGGATAGTTCATCCACTAAGGATCATTTGAGTGAGTTCTAGGACGTGGGTCACTAGTTGCCTTCTCTAGAAGTAATGTTCGACGATGAGGTACAGAGGTTTCGGTTGCTGTGTACTTTGCCATACTCGTGGAAAATCGTACGAGTGTCCATGATCGCTTCTGCTCTAGAAGGCAATATTATTTTAAAGTTTTCCAAGAGCAGGGTGTGTCACGACCCGCTCCCGCTTTTCGGGATACGAGTGCGTGTCCAAGCCAGCCTACGCCGCAGTGTCGGAGGTAGAACGCTGTCTAGCCACAATGCTCAAACTCATAAATAATGCTCATTCACAAAAATTAATTTAATTTACAATATTCCTAAGTTTTACATTTGCAGAAAAATATAAACTCTTATATTGAAATGATTACAACTCATATATCTAGCTAATCTCTAGGTTTTCGTCTGCAAGTACACCCGTATCTCCCAATGCTAAGTGAAGCCACAGCTAACCTGAAAAATGTCGGTTTCCAGTCAGGAATTGAACGAGTACAATTCACTGAATGCAGTTCCAATATATGAAAATGACTATACAACAGAGGTTAGCCATTAAATATATGATTGGAAAAATAAATACAGAAAGACAAAGTAAAACTAAACAAAGGAAGACAGTAAATAAAATACAAAGACAATACTCACAGACTGACTGAAGTACCTTTGATATGTGATCGATCTCGGGACAATTACACGACACGGTCTACGATATCTACACTGTATAATGTACACTGTCTACACTGTATAAAGCAATAATGAAATACTGTCTACACGGTATAATACAATAATGAATTACTGTCTACACTGTATACACTTTATAAGGTCAGATCACACATCATTGGTACTTTCCTTCCCCAACACGACAAAATATAACCAACATAAAAGACGAAAATCACATATCTATTGACTAACAACGAGGCATAGTAAAGATTAATATCGAAAACAAGCAATAAAATGTACTCGCCTTAGATCTTTTGTTGGTGAAACCGATAATCCAAACCACTTGTGGGTCACAACAGTCAAACTCGTACAACATGTCACGTCCCGATCCCGCTAGGGTCGTCCGTCTTGCCTGGATCCCTGCGGGATCAATCGTCCTCGCTAAGGCGTGATGCCGTGCAAGCCTAAGTTGCGCTTGCACAAGGCCATGTACCTGCACAAAACAACTAGTCAAGCAAAACACACACACGCACCCATTTTATTGCAGAAAACCAAATATTTGACACAGAGATTTGAAATAGAAATACTTCTTTTTATTCATAAACTTGATAGGAATACAAGTACAAAGCTTTGCAACTCAGATTTTGCCTTATAATTGGCTACATGATTCTCTTTGAAACTCTCTTTTTAAAAATAGCCACAAAGCCCACACATGATATCCCTTTATTACAAGCTGGAATTGAAAAGACACCTTCAAAGGAAATAGAAACTTGCAATTGACTGAAATGAAAAGTAGCTTCGAGGCAGTCCGCAGCTCTACTGGGCTAGACGAGCTTTAGTGCCTCTCCTGAAATCCCCCTGTCTCCTTTGCTTTCTGAAAAAAGATGTCCACAACGTGGGTCAGCACACATCATGTACTGGCGAGCAGCTTTTGGCCGAACTCGCAAATCTCTGCACTAAATCAACATCTGAAGCTAACATTTACTAGTGATCTTTCTACTTGTCTAGATTCTTTTTAACAATTCAAAAGAAACATAGCAGCAGAAAGCACTGTATAATAAATTTTACCATCGCCGACAGTCATCCCTGTACAAGACAGGTTAGCACAATTTGCATATGAAGTAAAAGCATACTGTTTGAATACTGCATCTTTTGTTAGGTTGCAATGCACTCTGATTTCATAAATGCACCTAACTACATGTTGGTCCACGGGTCACTCTTCGTGATTAGCCGTTGTGACTCTTGGGTTCAGCTCGTCGCTAAGGACACTCTATACACCCCTTGGTTTCTTTACCGCAGGGCGTTACTCTAATCTCCCTTAGGCCGAGCAGCTCAGGTGCCCCCAAACTGGTCGTGAGGATTGGCCCTGTGTACACAAGTTGTCCGAGACCAAATGCATGAATGCACTCTATCAAATAAATTTCTAGTATGACAACATATGCAACTCTCTGTATTTCCGTTTTACTCTTTATTCTCTATACGGCAAGCCGTATCATCTCTGTCATATGACTTTAGCAACATTTATAACAATCTCTAGCAGCAGAATAAGAACTTGTAATCATTCATAGCAAACACAAGTAAGGCAACTGTTCTTTGATTAGCAACTAAGTTCAATTCTTTGTTTCTTATCTTCTGTTGGTTTGGTATCGTTGATCAGCGGAACACAACAAAAGAGTGGACTAGAGATCATTTTATTAGGGCGTACAGATCAATGTCTGTTCGGTTGAAGCAACTCACCAAGATGAATCTTAGTTGAGAGAAGGAGGGACTTCACGCGCCGTTCACGTCCTATGTATGTCTATGCGTCCCCCTACATAGGCACCAACATCTGATTAGCATACTTCGGTCTCTTTCTCTCAAGATTCGGAATAAATGCGATATGCGATGAAAGCGAACAATGAAAACCAATCATCGAAAACCAACTCGAAAATGCATTCATCAAAACCAAGCAGCGAAAGAAAACATCCAACAAAACTCTTGGATTTATTTCAATAGAAGCCAATCCATCAATTAGAAATGTTCATTGCATTTCATCCGTGATCAATCGATACCGGCAAAGGTTTCCCCAAATATTCAGTTCGAGACTGAGTCAGCAAGCCGTAGGTATTACATAGTGGACCGCGAGGAGCGGGGCACTACATAATAACCCACTGAGAAAAAAGTTTTGTCCTCAAAACTTAAGATACAAATGCACCCCCACTAGAATTGCCATCTTTATCAAGTAGGGAGGCGAGGCTATAGACGCGCGTGGTCGTAGTGTTGGCATTCCGCAACTGCTGATTGTGCAGATTATCTCAGAGCGGCGGTGGGTCTGGCAGTGGCCCATGCTTCTCTACATCATCTCTATTTCGTGTCGTATGTCTCTTCTTTGGGCAATCTCTGAAACCATGGCCTCTCTGACCACAGTTGAAGCATTCCTTGTTAAGGGAACGACAATGTTCTCTGACATGGCCCAGGCGGTCGTAGAAAGAGCACTCAATCTTGTTACGAGGTTCTCCCTCGGTCTTCTTCTCTCCATCTTGGTATCTTTTCGTAGATGGATTGCGACTGCACTGGATTTTAGCTGACGCCTTCCTCAGGCTAAATTGTTCTACTTGTAGCGCTGCCTCAAAGGCCTGAGGATATGTCTGACATTCTCGGTTTAGTACACTCAATTGAATGTCATCGTTCAGCCCTTGAACGAACCGATTTATACGGGCCTGCTCTGTTGGTATCGTAACATCAGCAAAATTGGCCAGCTTAGCAAATTCAGATTCATAATCTTCAACGGACATGCCTTCTTGCTTCAAAGTGACGAAGTCATTCTCTATCTTCTGGCTGATAGCAGAAGGGAGATACTGTTCAAGAAATGCTTTCTTGAACAAGGCCCATGAGATCTTCCCATTTCCAGCTGTTGCGAGCAGCGCCGGCTTCTTCGCCTTCCACCAATCCTTTGCCCGCAGCCGTAGAAGCAGAACGGCACAAACTACCTTCTTGCTACTTGGAACTCCCTTGAACGCGAACAGACTCTCCATTTTATCAATCCAGTCTATCACCTTGTCGGGTGACGTCCTGCCTTCAAATTCTGGAGGTTTCGCGTCTAAGAAGTCCTTTGGCCTAAAGGAAGTGTGCCTTTGCACCGGCTGGAGATTGTCACCCTCTATGGGCTCAATCTCGGGCGTTTCCGTTGGTTTGGTCGCAACGGTGGTATCTCGATTTGCCGCAAGTGCTGTGACAATTTGAGTCAAGGACTCCAGCTGTTTCTGCTGGGCCTCTATTTGGGCCTGTTGTATTTGATTGCGTTCCTCACTGTCCTGTCTTTACAGTTCCAATAATGTCATGATCCGTTCTATCGGATCTGTCGAGGAAGCCGGTCGAGTTGGGGCCATTTCTCTACAAAAGAGTATAACTTCTGTCAGTCTCATAAAATATTATGGACTTATTGTATGGGGCATTGGTTTTCATAACTCAAAATCGGGACTCTTTTGAAAGCCATCAAAATACTTTATATACTTTTTCGAAAACGATATTTGCAAGAGGCCAAGGACGTAAAGCCGTGCTCTGATACCACTTTGTCACGCCCCGATCCCGCTAGGGTCGTCCGTCTTGCCTGGATCCCTGCGGGATCGATCGTTCTCGCTAAGGCGTGATGCCGTGCAAGCCTAAGTTGCGATTGCACAAGGCCATGTACCTGCACAAAACAACTAGTCAAGCAAAACACACGCACGCACCCATTTTATTGCAGAAAACCAAATATTTGACACAGAGATTTGAAATGGAAATACTTCTTTTTATTCATAAACTTGATAGGAATACAAGTACAAAGCTTTACAAATCAGATTTTGCCTTATAATTGGCTACATGATTCTCTTTGAAACTCTCTTTTTAAAAATAGCCACAATGTCCATACATGATATCCCTTTATTACAAGCTAGAATTGAAAAGACACCTTCAAAGGAAATGAAAACTTGCAATTGACTGAAATGAAAAGTAGCTTCGAGGCAGTCCGCAGCTCTACTGGGCTAGACGAGCTTTAGTGCCTCTCCTGAAATCCCCCTGTCTCCTTTGCTTTCTGAAAAAAGAAGCCCACAACGTGGGTCAGCACACATCATGTACTGGCGAGCAGCTTTTGGCCGAAATCGCAAATCTCTGTACTAAATCAACATCTGAAGCTAACATTTACTAGTGATCTTTCTACTTGTCTAGATTCTTTTTAACAATTCATAAGAAACATAGCAGCAGAAAGCACTGTATAATAAATCTTACCATCGCCGACAGTCATCCCTGCACAAGACAGGTTAGCACAATTTGCATATGAAGTAAAAGCATACTGTTTGAATACTGCATCTTTTGTTAGGTTGCAATGCACTCTGATTTCATAAATGCACCTAACTACATGTTGGTCCACGGGTCACTCCCCGTGATTAGCCGCTGTGACTCTTGGGTTCAGCTCGTCGCTAAGGACACTTTATACACCCCTTGGTTTCTTTACCGCAGGGCGTTACTCTAATCCCCCCTAGGCCGAGCAGCTCAGGTGCCCCCAAACTGGTCGTGAGGATTGGCCCTGTGTACACAAGTTGTCCGAGACCAAATGCATGAATGCACTCTATCAAATAAATCTCTAGTATGACAACATATGCAACTCTCTGTATTTCTGTTTTACTCTTTATTCTCTATACGGCAAGCCGTATCATCTCTGTCATATGACTTTAGCAACATTTATAACAATCTCTAGCAGCAGAATAAGAACTTGTAATCATTCATAGCAAACACGAGTAAGGCAACTGTTCTTTGATTAGCATCTAAGTTTAATTCTTTGTTTCTTATCTTCTGTTGGTTTGGTATCGTTGATCAGCGGAACACAACAAAAGAGTGGACTAGAGATCATTTTATTAGGGCGTACAGATCAATGTCTGTTCGGTTGAAGCAACTCACCAAGATGAATCTTAGTTGAGAGAAGGAGGGACTTCACGCGCCGTTCACGTCCTATGTATGTCTATGCGTCCCCCTGCATAGGCACCAACATCTGATTAGCATACTTTGGTCTTTTTCTCTCAAGATTCGGAATGAATGCGATATGCGATGAAAGCGAACAATGAAAACCAATCATCGAAAACCAACTCGAAAATGCATTCATCAAAACTAAGCAGCGAAAGAAAACATCCAACAAAACTCTTAGATTTATTTCAATAGAAGCCAATCCATCAATTAGAAATGTTCATTGCATTTCATCCGTGATCAATCGATACCGACAAAGGTTTCCCCAAATACTCAGTTCGAGACTGAGTCAGCAAGCCGTAGGTATTACATAGTGGACCGCGAGGAGCGGGGCACTACATAATAACCCACTGAGAAAAAAGTTTTGTCCTCAAAACTTAAGATACAAACGCACCTCCACTAGAATTGCCATCTTTATCAAGTAGGGAGGCGAGGCTATAGACGCGCGTGGTCGTAGTGTTGGCATTCCGCAACTGCTGATTGTGCAGATTATCTCAGAGCGACGGTGGGTCTGGCAGCGGCCCATGCTTCTCTACATCATCTCTATTTCGTGTCGTATGTCTCTTCTTTGGGCAATCTCTGAAACCATGGCCTCTCTGACCACAGTTGAAGCATTCCTTGTTAAGGGAACGACAATGTTCTCTGACATGGCCCAGGCGGCCGCAGAAAGAGCACTCAATCTTGTTACGAGGTTCTCCCTCTGTCTTCTTCTCTCCATCTTGGTATCTTTTCGTAGATGGATTGCGACTGCACTGGATTTTAGCTGACGCCTTCCTCAGGCTAAATTGTTCTACTTGTAGCGCTACCTCAAAGTCCTGAGGATATGTCTGACATTCTCGGTTTAGTACACTCAATTGAATGTCATCGTTCAGCCCTTGAACGAACCGATTTATACGGGCCTGCTCTGTTGGTATCGTAACATCAGCAAAATTGGCCAGCTTAGCAAATTCAGATTCATAATCTTCAACGGACATGCCTCCTTGCTTCAAAGTGACGAAGTCATTCTCCATCTTCTGGCTGATAGCAGAAGGGAGATACTGTTCCAGAAATGCTTTCTTGAACAAGGCCCATGAGATCTTCCCATTTCCAGCTGTTGCGAGCAGCGTCGGCTTCTTCGCCTTCCACCAATCCTTTGCCCGCAGCCGTAGAAGCAGAACGGCACAAACTACCTTCTTGCTACTTGGAACTCCCATGAATGCGAACAGACTCTCCATTTTATCAATCCAGTCCATCACCTTGTCGGGTGACGTCCTGCCTTCAAATTCTGGAGGTTTCGCGTCTAAGAAGTCCTTTGGCCTAAAGGAAGTGTGCCTTTGCACCGGCTGGGGCTCGTCACCCTCTATGGGCTCAATCTCGGGCGTTTCCGTTGGTTTGGTCGCAGCGGTGGTATCTCGATTTGCCGCAAGTGCTGTGACAATTTGAGTCAAGGACTACAGCTGTTTCTGCTGGGCCTCTATTTGGGCCTGTTGTATTTGATTGCGTTCCTCACTGTCCTGTCTTTACAGTTCCAATAATGTCATGATCCGTTCTATCGGATCTGTCGAGGAAGCCGGTCGAGTTGGGGCCATTTCTCTACAAAAGAGTATAACTTCTGTCAGTCTCATAAAATATTATGGACTTATTGTATGGGACATTGGTTTTCATAACTCAAAATCGGGACTCTTTTGAAAGCCATCAAAATACTTTATATACTTTTTCGAAAACGATATTTGCAAGAGGCCAAGGACGTAAAGCCGTGCTCTGATACCACTTTGTCACGCCCCGATCCCGCTAGGGTCGTCCGTCTTGCCTGGATCCCTGCGGGATCGATCGTCCTCGCTAAGACGTAATGCCGTGCAAGCCTAAGTTGCGCTTGCACAAGGCCATGTACCTGCACAAAACAACTAGTCAAGCAAAACACACGCACGCACCCATTTTATTGCAGAAAACCAAATATTTGACACAGAGATTTGAAATGGAAATACTTCTTTTTATTCATAAACTTGATAGGAATACAAGTACAAAGCTTTGCAAATCAGATTTTGCCTTACAATTGGCTACATGATTCTCTTTGAAACTTTCTTTTTAAAAATAGCCACAATGCCTATACATGATATCCCTTTATTACAAGCTGGAATTGAAAAGACACATTCAAAGGAAATAAAAACTTACAATTGACTGAAATAAAAAGTAGCTTCGAGGC
Source organism: Iris pallida (assembly GCA_029216955.1). Taxonomy (NCBI): domain Eukaryota; kingdom Viridiplantae; phylum Streptophyta; class Magnoliopsida; order Asparagales; family Iridaceae; genus Iris; species Iris pallida. Next base: position 7,495,727 of record JANAVB010000197.1, read on the forward strand.
AGTCCGCAGCTCTACTGGGCTAGACGAGCTTTAGTGCCTCCCCTGAAATCCCCCTGTCTCCTTTGCTTTCTGAAAAAAAGATGCCCACAACGTGGGTCGGCACACATCATGTACTGGCGAGCAGCTTTTGGCCGAACTCGCAAATCTCTGCACTAAATTAACATCTGAAGCTAACATTTACTAGTGATCTTTCTACTTGTCTAGATTCTTTTTAACAATTCATAAGAAACATAGCAGCAGAAAGCACTGTATAATAAATCTTACCATCGCCGACAGTCATCCCTGCACAAGACAGGTTAGCACAATTTGCATATGAAGTAAAAGCATACTGTTTGAATACTGCATCTTTTGTTAGGTTGCAATACACGCTGATTTCATAAATGCACCTAACTACATGTTGGTCCACGGGTCACTCCCCGTGATTAGCCGCTGTGACTCTTGGGTTCAGCTCCTCGCTAAGGACACTCTATACACCCCTTGGTTTCTTTACCGCAGGGCGTTACTCTAATCCCCCCTAAGCCGAGCAGCTCAGGTGCCCCCAAACTGGTCGTGAGGATTGGCCCTGTGTACACAAGTTGTCCGAGACCAAATGCATGAATGCACTCTATCAAATAAATCTCTAGTATGACAACATATGCAACTCTCTATATTTCCGTTTTACTTTTTATTCTCTATACGGCAAGCCGTATCATCTCTGTCATATGACTTTAGCAACATTTATAACAATCTCTAGCAGCAGAATAAGAACTTGTAATCATTCATAGCAAACACAAGTAAGGCAACTGTTCTTTGATTAGCATCGAAGTTCAATTCTTTGTTTCTTATCTTCTGTTGGTTTGGTATCGTTGATCAGCGAAACACAACAAAAGAGTGGACTAGAGATCGTTTTATTAGGGCGTACAGATCAATGTCTGTTCGGTTGAAGCAACTCACCAAGATGAATCTTAGTTGAGAGAAGGAGGGACTTCACGCGCCGTTCACGTCCTATGTATGTCTATGCGTCCCCCTGCATAGGCACCAACATCTGTTTAGCATACTTCGGTCTCTTTCTCTCAAGATTCGGAATGAATGCGATATGCGATGAAAGCGAACAATGAAAACCAATCATCGAAAACCAACTCGAAAACGCATTCATCAAAACCAAGCAGCGAAAGAAAACATCCAACAAAACTCTTGGATTTATTTCAATAGAAGCCAATCCATCAATTGGAAAGGTTCATTGTATTTCATCCGTGATCAATCGATACCGGCAAAGGTTTCCCCAAATACTCAGTTCGAGACTGAGTCAGCAAGCCGTAGGTATTACATAGTGGATCGCGAGGAGCGGGGCACTACACAACAGTCTCCGGATGTTGAAACAGACATGACCAATATTTTTAGAATAGTCGAATTAGCTAGGATTGCCTATACATAAGTCCAATTTTGGACACAGGGGCAAAACGATAATTTTGGGTCAAAACGGTGTCCGCCGTTGGACCCGCTTTGCACCGAAAAGCATGCCAAAGTCTATGGTCTCTAAAGTCGTCAAACAATATGTTTACAGGTCCAATTTTTCGATACGAACCCAACCGTATGTCCAAAGTTGGATTCCGGTGGGCCGTGCACAAAATCGCCCGTTGAGTCGGATCGTGGGGCCCGCAAAACGGTGATCCGGTCAACTGTCTTAGAATTGGACCAAACTTGGCATATATGACCAGAAAAATGATATAGTCAAGTTGGCGCAAGTTTCGTCTCGATCTGACGAACGTGCACAAAGTAATTGGGAAATTTACAAAGAGGTCGATACGGTAAATTTTGACGGTTACGCATCAAATTCGTCGCGCACACGCAATCAATTTAAATTTCGTCAAAGCCCACACGTCCGTGAAGCCGATACGCATCTTTCGATGCTTTCGGTTCGCGACCACGTCGCCCGGATTGGCGGGACGCACGTCGTATCAAAGAAATTTTTTAGATTTTCAATATTTTAAAACAGTGTTTCGCCAATCTTTGGAATCTGATTTCTCGGCACGTAGTCGATGAAATCAACTTCTGCGTAATGTATTGTGAAGCTCTATAGTTTATCTGCAACTGTGTTTAAATAGATTTCAATAACCCTATTTATCCTGTCATGAATTAGCCTTCTAAATTAGGGTCTTGAGTGCCTATATTGTTCTGTTTTTAACAGATTTCTCGGCAACTTTGGGCTCGATTTACGGTGCGTACGGTGGAACTTAAATTGAAATAATTGAAGGGATTAGGAGGGGGTCATGTTATGAACATACCAGATCGAATGGTTCGCAAAACGACCCATTGGAGGCGACGAACCGTTGCCACGAAGTTGGCCTATTCCCTGCGCTCGCTGCTACTGTGCTGTGGCTGTTGTCGCAACCCGCGTGCGCGTGGTCGGCCTCCGGCCAGCGGCGGCTGCCCCCCGGCGGTGCGCAGGGTCAGGGTGGCCGCCCAAACAGCGGGGGGGGGGGGGGGCGTGGCGTGGGTGATGGATTAGGGTTTTAGAGAAACTCTCGAAACTCTCTCGTTATATAGGTAAAGGGGGTCGGGTCACTGTACGGGGGTTCGGCCTGGTCGGGCTAGGATTCCCTGCTTCCCTTTTTTTATTTTTTTTTGTTTTCTTTTATTATAACTAGACACACACACACACACACACACACACACACACACACGTATATATATATATATATATATATATATATATATATATATATATATATATATATATATATATATATATATATATATATATATATATATATATATATATATATATATATATAATCTCCATAAAACCCGAATAAATCCCAATAACATTTATTCCTAGTGTAGGGCCTACCTATATAAATATGAACACATATATTTTAACCTTTATTTGACAAAAATAATATAACCAATAATAATAAAATAATATTATATAATAATAACCTCAATAACATTGATAATAATAATAATAATAATAATAATAATAATAATAACGATAATAATACAAACTACAATAAACCAATAATAGAGGTGGTGATGGGTGAAACTGTATATTCTCACATAAATTGGTCCACAGAAGAGTCTAGTACACGTTCTAAAGTGCTATATCAAAATTAATATTGATATTATTTATATATACAATTATTTTTAGAAAACTATTTATTTAGATATTTTTTAAGGTAAGGTACGAAGTATGCTCTCTATATATATCGACATGGACAACTTTGGATACACTAGATGTCTACATTGGCTTGGGCTCAGTACGGGTCCAGTCTGGGCTAGTTTGGTACAACCGGGTCTTCTACAAGTCAATAAGTCTCAATAATAAATAATTAAATTATTTATAAGAGTCAAGTCGTAACTTGGCGTGATTTTTCTAGTTAGGACATACTTATGGCTGGGTCTTCCCTGGCATGGGTGATACCCTAATCAAGGCACGTCACTGCACTATCCGTGCCATAATTTCTAGTCACCTTATACTCTAATCCCTAACCATGACTAAAGTCATCTACCGTAATAATTAACTAATTAATTATTTATAACAATCTAAAAATCACCATTTAAATCAAATAAATAATAAAAATATTTCAAAATTTTCGGGAAGAGGAGTTACAAATCTACCCACCTTAAAAATAATTTCGTCCTCGAAATTTGAGGGAAGAGTCCATCAGCTATAATAGAAGACGGGTTCCATTAGCTATCATCTATTCTCATGGTCATTTCGTACTACGAATCCTTGAGGATTTTTACCCACCTTTGGTCACACTACTCCCTCAAATCTCATGTCACTAAAACTTTATAATCATCCAACTAATTGCTACCAATAGATATCTACTGCATATGGCATCTATAACCCAAAATTTAACAAGCAACAAATTTACACAAGTAGCTAAAAAATATTGATAAATTCTAATAAGCATGACCATTCGTCACTCTGAAATAGGAAGGACAGAAAGATAAGGAAGAATAATCGAGAGCAAATATGAAGTTTCAAGAGCGGTAGAGAGTATCCACTGAGGCAGATAGGGAGAAAGTTTATGAACCATTGACCTATTTTCTAGATTGGGCTACTTTAGTCCAGTCACTTGCTAAATCGAAAAACCCTTCGTTTCTTAGAGGGGCTTGCAATCCGTGCAATACAGAAGTTCTGTTCTCGAAATTTATCTAAACAAGGTTCCATAATAGAACGGAATTTGAGAAATCAAGATTGTGATCTTTTCCGTGGTTATTTAATACACACGAACAAGGGATATAAATGCAATACAAGATCGTATTGCGACTTTCGGGTAGATGTAATAAGAGTTACGAATGACTTCACATTCTAAGAGGTGGAGACTACACAATAGGTATAGGGACCTTTTTCAAATAGTTCGATTTTATAGTCCAAATATGGTGGTGTGTATGGATGGGTTTTACTGGGTCTTAATGGGTTCCCTGATTGGACATCAATCGTTGGTTGGATGAACCTTGGATTTCATTCTATATTGACTGGACAAGATCTCAATGATAAAACTATTTCTACTAGGTTAGGATAACCTAGAATAGGTTTCCACCCAAGTGGTTGAGCTAGATGGGCAGTCGGATTGGTTAAATAGGTTCTGTAAGCCTTGAAGATGCGTCTTCCGTGACTTTTGTGTTTAAGTAGCACGAGAAGACACAATTGAGTGGCACACTAGTGACATGTACGTAGTGGACTTTGAGTAGATCACAACCATATATTTGGTCGAAAGGTTCGAGTCAAGGTTGAGTCTCTAATTGTAGTCGGAAAATATATTGGTATTATGGTAAGGGTTATAGCTAGTCCTTTTGACCTGAAAGTCGTACCATAAAAATAGAGTACAAGGGGACGTGTTTGAGTGGGACGTGATATACCTAGATGAAGGTGGACTCGTCTAGATCTTGCATATAAAATTTATTGGGAGGCAACAGCTAGTATTACGCTCCGAATATTAATGTCACGGTCAGGGACACCAAGGATCTAAATAAAGTGGGTGTTTATAAGGCACAAAATTTTCTATCCTAGTGGGAACCAACTTATCTGTTCATCGGTAATACTAGTAAATCCTAAAATTTAGAGGCTGACATCCTATATACTTTAGGAATTTATTTCTCGAATTTAAACCAAGACAAAGTTTACGATGAATGGAGTTAGAGCAATTCAAGTCGTGATCACGGGGTAATAGATAACGTGATGATATGGATCAAGTTTGAAGTTTGTTTTCCAATTTCAAGTAGACGGGAAGTGATTCCGTAATAGCTTTCATGGCCATAGATGATATGGCGAGCTAAGGGTAACATTTTGGGTATAACTTTTCTCAAATACGGGCATTTGCCTTTCTTCATTAAGTAAAGGGAGAAATACTAAAGAGTTCCAGGGAGAGGGAATCGAATGCGAATACGGGGTTCCAATGGGGATCGCATAATTCGAGAGAATTTTCAAGGCAGTTGCGGATGAGATCATAGAGACATCTACATCTCAATCCACGTAGGTTAATCAGAGGGAGGGCAAATTGAGTGCACTAAGGTTGATCAGACCGCAATACATTGATTCTAACTAGACAATATGTTTGTAGGCGTCCCCAATAACATATGTCTTGCATCAAGCTCGATAAAAGAGTAAGCTTGCAAAACTAGGCTGTAATAGCAGCATTGGTCGAGATAGTCAAAATACATGCGAGATTTTTGAAAGGAGGCACAAGTAGTTCGAGTTTTGTGAGAATCAAAATCTTACCTGGTGTTCTTGCTTATACAGTCATCCTACTATCTTCTTATCCATAAGGCCTTGGTCGACTAATGGGTTATGGACCTCTAAATTCTATATTCTAGGTAAACCTATTAGTGTCAGTCAATTATCTCGTCAATAGATCACAAGGACACGGAATGCTAGGTTGGGAGACATGCTACCCAACTTACAGAACTTCCACTAGTATTGGCTTTAGATCTTATGGGACATACAAGGCATTTTTCTATCCTCTATAGTATCCTAAACTTGTAATCACGTCTGAAATATACAACAACAAATTTGGATGTTATACATCTTATATAATAAAATAGCACCAAAAGTCACAGTTACAACCTTCTTTGTATGCAAAGGAAGCCTTTGTGGAATGTGACAATATAGGCAATCCCCATCTTTCCAGACCACACAGGCGTCCTGAGGTTTATTCACTTGTCTCCCCTAGGCCACTTATGTATGATATTAAGTACATCATATATTGGAGGCATCTGCAGTAGTTCTGCTCAGTGCAACAGCAGGTACACTATATCTTTGAGGCATCCGAAGCCATCTTGCTCAGAGCGACAGCAGTCTTCGACCCAGACTGACGCCCCAAGTGCTTGCAGATGAAGTCGCCAGCGGCAATGAGCTTACTGAGATCCAAATTAGTGTCTATACCAAGGCCTTTAAGCATGTAGACGACGTCCTCGGTGGCAACGTTTCCTGACGCCCCCTTCGCATAGGGACACCCCCCTAGGCCAGCAATGGACGAGTCAACTGTGCTTATTCCCATCTGTTGAGATGACAGAAAATAATCCCAGATTGAGTGTGCATCAATTTTTCCAAGGTTCCCTTGTTCTGAGATTGAGATAACCGACATGACATCAAACATTTGCTTACTTGGAGAGAGATCAGAATGTTAGGAAGAGCCTGGCCATATGTATCGTGGAAATGAACAGCAAGCTTTTCCGTAGGAACAACGGACATGACAGCTTCGAGCATTGGAATTACGGTGCCTAAACCATGAACAAGAGGGGTGAGAATATCACGAAAATCTGCACTTTATAACAATGTTTGTGGTATCGGAATCGGTACCGGAATCCTATGAGTATCGGGATCGGCAAGATCGGCGGTTTCAGAGCGGAGTATCGAATTTTTTTTGTATTGGAAAGCAACTAATTATTAATAAGTTTAGAAAAAAATATTTAGACATTTAGGCATAATTTAAATTGTTTTATGTATTGTTTCATAGTAGTTTTGAAAGTGAATGAAATAATAGTTGGTTTACCCACGATAGATAAGTTTTCTACATTTACATCTTTTACAACTTTAATATGCTTTTACATCCTTGCTTATTAGTCTTTTTCGTTCAATTTTCTTTGCCAAATTGATCGGAAAAGAGCCCGTCAATGTCGGTATCCATCAGTATCGGTCCTTATCGGGATCGACTCTATCGGATCATACTGCAAAATATGCTTTATAATACTGAGCCAAATGATGTAATAAGGTAGTGGTTGTCTAGCGGTTTGTGGAATTATAGTTCATTAGTATCATGAGAGGAAATAACAGGGGCCATATAATTGGATGTGTAGTTCTCTCATTATTTAGTGACTAGTAAGGACTTAGGTTCAAAATATTTATTTCATTCTTAGAAAAAATTCCTTATTATAAAAATGTGCATTCACCCTGTAAGCTCCATGAAGTTAGAAAAAAAAGGAAGAAGCTAATTAGCAAATTAGCCTTTCAGATCAAAATTGGTAGAATATCATTGCTACTTACCTTGCCTACATATACATATATATCTCATCCATGGAATATTTCTAAAACAATAGGAAGGGTTTAATGGTATGATGACCTAATCTCATCATTAAGAATATTTCTTGTAAATTATTTTTCATATTTTGAGTCATTGACATGGTTTAAAAGCTGGGTTCTTTCCCCATAAGAAAGCTACTATATAGAACATAATTCTGAGTTCATCGACTTGCTGGTGACCTCCATACAAACATTAACATGTATATGAAGCCTCACCCAGATGTGATTGATATATTCATTTCAAAAGCTACCAGGTATAGTTCGTATACGATATTCCATATGCTTTACGTATCATTTTAAGATGCATTTTAGTTCCTATCGAAGAAATTGAAACAGAAAGTAGGACAAATCTAACCTGGAGTACCAACTCCAATTGTATCACCAAGTGAAATCTCTGAGCATCCCAGGTCATAAAGTTCCTTTGCCACATATGCAACCTTCGAAGGAGGCACTGATCCTTCTACTGGACATCCCACAACACACGATACATATCTAGCATAGTTAAACATAAATAACTACAATTAGTAGTTGTTCAACTCTGCAGAAATTCAGTACAAACACCATTTCGTTTTGGAAGCGGTTTAAGAAATTCAGTACAAACTCAATGCAAAGTTAGAAAACGGACATATTTTCATACTCCGACAATGTAGCATAGGATAATGGACATATTTATCATACTCTTCATATTTTCATGTTCTTATCGTAGAGCTTGAATATATACATGGATAACTGTGATGTACCATATATAAGTAATCTAGCAGTCAAAAAAATTCATCAAAGCAGCTAGCGATTATTTGGTTCAGTACTTCAAAGTCCAAATAAGGATGAATGTCTTTTTCTTCTGTTCTTTCAGTGATTAAACTCTGGTGGCTGGTCAGAATCAAACAGGTCCTGTTTCACTTTCCTATCCAAAAAACTTGTTCCTCATGATTCTCAATGTTCATCAAGAAATGAAGGCTTTTATCATACACCTCAGGTATGGTTGATGCTTACATCTGCTGAGGTTGTTATTACTACATGTCAAGTAGTAACCAAAGTTACTGCTGCTTGATCATTGCTAATATTGATAGCGTAAAAAAACATTATATGCATTACTGACCTTGTAGACAAAATATCCGTGGAACAATTCAGCAGAGCATAAAAGATTTAATAGGCAAAAGATGCAATACTTACCCACGAACAGGCATGCCCAGACCTTTTGCAGCAGCAACAACATCACGATAACGGTTAAGGCTATCTTGAATTGTGCAATTAATGTTTGACTTAGAAAAAGCTTCAGAAGCTGATGCAAATACTGCAATTTCCTTCACACCAGCTGCAACAGCTGCCTCAAATCCCTGAAAAATGTGATATACCATTATCATTTTTATGCACAGAAGATACCCAAAAAAAAAAAAATCATAGAATGAAGCTCAGGTGTAAAAGTATTTAACATACTCTGAGGTTAGGAATTAGCACAGGAAACCTAGTATCCTTTATGTTTCGAATTCCTTCCATGACATCCTTTGCATCTGATAACTGTAATTACAACATCAAAATGAACATAAATTTTATCATGCACAATAAAGTAATGATTTTTAAATCAATTTGAAGAAAGTTATAAAGCAGGAGCAGCTGACTGAAATGAAGTTCAGAATGAAGAAATAGACAACTGAAGCACAAAGCCTAGAAAAACTTCAACGAAGAGACAACTTTAACAAATGATGGTTTGGTACTAAGGCTGGGTTTGGGATTGCTTATTTTTTTTGCTGCTTCTGCCTTTTTTCTTGGAAAGTATTCCAATGCTATTTGGTAACAACAACTTATCAAAAAATCTTTTGATAAGTATGTTCAATTTTGAGGCTGCTTTTGACAACAGTCTCTTACCTGCTGAAAGCAGCTTTTGTTGCCAATTTTTGAAAAGCAGTAGCAATCCCAAACCAAGCCTAAATGTTAGACTGTGGAGCTATTCCCTAATGTATATCCAACCCCAAATTCGCCGATCCAACTCGGCTGTGAATTGGTAGGGGTAGGAAAAGCCCCATGCCCATAATGCGGGGGTTCGCAGGCGGTAGCTTCCGAGATTCTTGTGCGTCTATGTCCACACATGACTAGGATGAGTTTGGTCCGTACATTAATTATTAGGGTAGTTCGGTAAATATATTGAAGTCAGTAGTCGCCATAATCTCTTATTATAAATAGGACTTCAATCTCTTGTAATTGCAACTCTCTCAAAAATAATAAAATAACTTGTGTGCAACTGTGGACGTAGGAGACAATCTTCGAACCACGTTAAATCGTACCTTTGTGATTGGTTTTCTACCTCGTTGGTACCACGTTAATAAAACTAAACTAACTAAAGAACACTATAATCTATAGAAAGCAATGAACTCGTTATGATTTAGTAGAAGCATCAGGTTAGATTAGGAGAACCAATTTATATTTGCCAGACAGAAGAATTAACCTTTGTTATTCTAATTCAAGTTGAGGTGTTTAGTATTAGTTACCAAATAAATTCCATTACTTGAGGGGCATATCCAACAAAAATATTCCTATAAGATTATTGTTGTTTGTAGAGAACAATATACACCTTTATTCATGTGTCATCTCAATGATGTTGGTTTTGGGTGGGTTCCCAACCTATGTGGAGAACCTGGGAGTGTGATGAGCATCATTCGTATGTTGAAGAAGTTTGGGGAGTCGATTCGACAAGGGTGGCTTGATTCGAATCTGTATCAAAGTCTATCCAGAGCTGTATTAGAGGGGACGATACACTGCCGGTATGCCATCAATTGGTTCCAGAACATTTATCCGATACACAACAGTATATTGCCGCTGCTGTTGCTGCTCCATAAACACTTAGTGGTACACAGTATACCGTCGTAGGACTGAAGGCCCAAATTTTAGTATTTTATTAGCATTGTTGGATTGATATCAACGGTCTAGGTTATCTCGGGATTATGGCGTTGACTTAAATAAGAGTTTCCTAACCATAATTCCCATCATTTAATCAAAAAGAAGAGAGTTTTCTCAATGTGCAATTTTCAAATAGGAGAGGAGGAATGATTTGGAGTTCTAGGGTTGATTTAGGGAAAGAGGGGGGCGGGATAACTCCCTGGTGCCACTCTGACAATTAGTAACTTGGAGGTGAAGGTAAAATTTGGCAGAGTTTAGGATTGGATTTGTGCATACCTTCCAAGAAGAAAAGGGATCCTATATATATATAGGCTATAATTGGATCATTATGACTATATCCACCTCTATCATATCCCGCTCTTTGTGAATTTGAATTGACTTAGCCAGGAAGTTATTCTAGGTTTAAACTAGGTTTAAACATTTAACTCATGGTTTAAAGTATCGGCCGATACCGATCCGATACGGCTGATACCGATACGGTTTGGCATGTCCCGATCCGATACCGACCGATAACCGATACTTACCGATACCAACATTGAGGGTCTCTTTTCCGGTCAATTCGGCAAAGAAAATTAAACAAAAAAGACAAATCATCAAGGGTTTAAAGCATAATAAGATTGTAAAAACATGTAAAAGAAGAAAATCAATCTATTATATGTAAACCAATCGCTAAGGGTGATTACAATGTTATTTAATTTCAAAAGTACTACAAAATAACACTAAAAATACTTAAATTATGCCTAAATGTATAAAAATATGTTTTTAAATGTAAATAATTTATTAATAATTATTTTTTTCCGATACCAAAAAATCCGATACTCCGATCCGAAACCGCCGATACTACCGATATCGCCGATACCAATACTCGTAGGAATAGTCCGATACCGATTCCAATACTGTGAACCTTGCATTTAAGGGATAAACCAAAACCAGTATGATGTATTTGGATGACCTTAGCAAGGCCTCAAATAATTATTGATACCTTTCTTCCATTAGATAAGGAGATTTGGATCTATCTTATTAATTCAAACGAGTGAGTCATGTGAGGTTACGTGTTGGGTCGCAGATCAAAAGCAGGTATGGACCCGTACCTATTAAGCCCTACAATGTACTTGGGCCAAGGCCTTATAGGCATGGGCCATGAGTCATGTGAGGTTACGTGTTGGATCGCAGGTCAAAAGCAGGTATGGACCCGTACCTATTAAGCCCTACAATGTACTTGGGCCAAGGCCTTATAGGCCTGGGCCTTGGATGAGGCATATGTATTACCACTTGCGATCCACCTTCGCGAGATCTCAAGAAGTCTCTCGTATTCTTCCCTATGACTTGAGCCTCCTGTAACCAATAGAATCCCGAAGTTCAAATTTTGTATTCTCTAATTTTTTCTAAATAAATTTCTGAATTAAATTGATTTAACAAAAACCTAAATTCTACTTTCAGTATTTTTCCTGAATTGTTAAATAGTTAAATTTTCCGAAGAAGAAATTCAATTAAATTTCCTAATTAAAATTTCTAAGCTTCGTTAGCAAATTAGGTTAGCCTAATTGAGTTAGTTTGTAACAAACTACTTTCTAGAAGGAATTTGTTACAATTCAAAATTTAATTAATAGAAATAGGAATTATCAAAATTGATTAATTTTGAATTGAATTTAAATTAAACTCATAATCAATTTTCCCTCCATGGGAAATTTTCTATCCCTTTCCTAAAAGCTTCTAGAAGTAAATTAGTTACGTTTCAACTCAACCAATAGGAGAAAAGATTCTAGATAAAAATTGAATTAAATGAGATTTGGAGGAAAAACGAAAGAAGTAGAAAAACTATTAACAATTACAATTAATTAAAACTTGGGGGCGAAATTACAAATTTGCACATTTAAAGTCTATAAACCAATTCCGTTCCACCATGTCCCTTTCCCGCTTACTTCATCCTCCATTTCAAGAGCAGTCGAGCTTAAATCTTTTCTCAGCCGACGTGTCCAGACCCGACGCCTCCGTCCATATTTGCCTGAGCCTAGCGACCCCTCTGACAACCCCTCTGACAGTGATACGACAACCCCTTGTTGCGCACGTTCTGAGACGACACTCGGAAAACATTGCACCAAGCTCAGGAGGAGCTTGATCCCTCTCCGTGCTGCCTCCTCGTTTTTCGATAGCGACCCCTCCGACAGTGCTACGGCAACCCGCTGTTGCGTACATTTCGAGCCGACGCTCAGGAAGCGTTGCACCAAGCTCAGGAGGAGCTTGATCCCTCCCTGTGCTGCCTCCCCGTTTTTCGCTGACTCCCGTACAAACTCAACGTTGTTCCAATCATTCCCGAGGATCGAATTGCACCAATTTCGTCGATCTCCTCTGAATTTGTCATGACGAGTGCAGATTCGCTCAATCGCGACTCAACTTTGGAGAACAAGAACTTTTTCTCATTCTTCCAACTGTCGATCTGATTCTTCGTGTTTAAATCATGGTATGATCTACTTCAATGTCAATTTTTATTTGAAATTATGAACAATTGATAGGTCAATTGGATCCCCAAAGTTTACTTCATAAACTGTCATAATTTTCATTCATAATCTTCATATTGTGAAGTCAACTTCGAAGATTTTGATCTCTCTCCTTACTCCACCTTCTCTGGATCTGTTTGGTCCCAACAATAGCTGATATGACCCTCCTCCCTTGCAAAATTTCATTCAATATCATTAGCATTTGATAGTATTCTGCTCATAATCAATGTTATTTTATGTCCAGAAACTGTGTTTCGAGGAGCTAACTTAGGGATCAGATCACCGAAGATCCAGCCATTCGATTGATGATCCGTTTGATTCTTTGGCAAAATCAGGTATAACCTTCTTCTCCTTCTCTGGAAAATTTTCACCGCAAATGATTTCATTTAATAGACCAATTTTTTGTGCAAAGTTGATCGTTTAGTGCGTTCAAATTCATTTTGAGAATCAAGGCTCAGCTTCGTTCAGCGATAACTTCGAATGCGACCTTTGGATCTTGAGTTTCTCTTTACCCTTGCATATCTGGTTTATCCAACTTTACCTCTAATAATTTTGAACCGTTGAAGTTATGAGTCGTTGCTCTATTTCTAAACCCAAATTTGGGAGCATAAAAGTTGTTATTTTTGTAATTTTCTTCCCTGTTGGATATTGATTTTGAGATCCGAACCTCAGATCCTAAATCCACAAATCCGTATCATAATTTTAGTCAAATTTGATATATAATTTACATATATTTAACTCATATATAATTTATATCTCGATTTGTGTGTCACTCGGACTCGATACCATAAGACACCGATTCTTATCATGAGATCTTTGAGTCGGATTTCACTTCCATGAGTTCCAAAAAGTCTATAATTCAATTTCCTTGAATTTTGACTATTCCGCGCATGGACCTGATTTCAACTTCTCCGATGATTCTCACATATAATTATATCTTCTGGACTCTTGGGAGATCTCTTAGGAGATCTCTTATATTATTATCATCGTCAAGCTTGGATATTATTGATTTGCGGATATTATGATTTGTGAATCGTGAGGATATAGGTTTAGTGGAATATTTTCGTCTTTCCGTGTTTAACCAGTTCGTGTCCAATATGTCGACACTTCACCAAACTCATTGAGGAAAGTACTTTACACATATTGTTTATCTATACATTATAAATGTTGTTATACATGTTCATATACATAGCTCTTGGTACATAATTGTGACACTCTGATTCGTGTATGTGAGAGATTTATCTTATGATTCTTAATCTATTTAATTATCTGTATCATGATTCATTATCTATCTGTATTTGTAATTGTATATTAGAAGAGTCGGGTGGGAAATACATTAGTAGGCATGTAATAAATCCAGATTATATCAATCCGTATTGGATAAATAGTCGTCATACACCACATGTATTAACGTGTCGGATTAGCCCCAGTCATCTACATGTCGAACACATCATTAACTTCATATTAGATTGGGATATCGCACTTCAGTTTACTTGTCTTCATCATATTAGTTTCATTCCTGTTACATGTTTATAGTATCCCTAGTATTTACTATGTTCTTTCTACTACTTGCTATTCTACTCTCATTATTGTTCAGTTGTCACCATGATGGATTTATATATATACTGTGTAACTTTATAGGTAACTTTATAGTTGCAATTGTACTTTGTTCAAATCCTAATTGGATAATGTTGACATTTTAGACGAGGATGAGTTGTACCCTACTCACTATGGACCTCAGGTAGGAGATGTGGACATCCCAACTTATCAGTCTTAGACTAGTATGATCTTCTGGAGAGAGCTATGATCCCTTAGTACCTAGAATTACTTTCAGTCCCACTTTACCGGGTTTGTTTCCGAGGAACCTTTTATAGCATGTACTTGTATTCTGGATCTTGGATGGTTTAGACTCGTTTTATGTTGAGCTACTTTCTGATGATGTTGGTGACATTCTAGCTTGGGTTTTCTTTTTGTTCTCATTATCTATCTGTTTTTATTATAGTGTATTTGTGATTGAGTTAGCTAGTATAATATGAGATTAATTCATGTATAAAAGTTGGTATCTAGAGGACTTGATATATGGTTGAGGTATAGACAACTTACTGCCGCTAATGCCGTATCGTAGGTTGGACGTACTCACGTACTCGTCCCAATTATTTGAGAGCAACCAGGGCGGACTTAGACTCTGGCTATCCTTGTTGCTTATGCTGGCTCTACTCGTTTAACATGCTGGTTTTGACCAACTCCGTAATTGTTTATTATTGGCTTGGCGTTGTCGCATCCAAAGAACCATTTAAGTCTATGCAATAGAGTGGATTCTTCATCCTTGATTTCTAGATCATGCAGTTTCCTCCTGTGAGAGTAGTCATGCGCGAGTTCATCTTCTCCATAGCCATTGTCGTAGCTTCATCCCTAATCCAGAGCTTTGATATCACGAACATAGACCACTGGAACCCATAAAAGAAATATGACCACGAGCTCTGATATTACGAACGTAGACCACTGGAACCCATAAAAGAAATATGACCACAGACCTGCTATCGAGAACCAAGCATAGATCAAACACACAGTATGTGGTGGTTGTAGCCATTTGAACATATCTCAATTCTCAACCTATGTGGTGGTCGTAGCCATTTGAACATATCTCAATTCTCAACCTGTATTTATCTAAAGATTGTAATACAATGTATATGTCGGCTCCTTTGTCGAGACAACCTCTTAAAACCTTTCAAGAAGAAGATACAAATACAATGAGATCGCTCAATACCCCAACCATTTACAAAGTGCACTCACTGGGTAATCGTTACCGACTGTCCAATGGTGACGATGTCCATGACGAAGTAGATGAATCCCCATCAGAAATCCTTCTTCTATCTCGAAGCGCAAGACATATTAGATTACGGATATCTTGTAGAGGTGGTGGAGTCTCTTTGAACCCTAAAAGAGCATACGAAGCAACTCCCCTTAGCCTCCTTATATAGGACTAAGAAAATCCTAATTTAGTTAAAAGGCATCCTTGACTTAATCCCTAAGCAAACCAACATAATCTAGACCCTTGATTTTTTTTCACAAAGTTACCAAAAATCCACCCCAAAATATAATGTATATACCCTTCCATACCGGGCATCCCTTTAATTCCTATGGGTCCCACGTGAAATCAGAATGAATCCCAAGAAGTATCAATCTTAGTTTTGCATGGTATTACATAGTGAAGATAACGACAAAATCAACTATTTGCATGTAAAAGAACTAAGATACTTTATGTAACAAGAAGAGAAGATAATTTACTTGAGGCACCCATTTTGGAGAGACAAAACTTGAAGCTTCAATAACAGACAATCCAGAAGCGACCAACCGGTGTATCAATTCAATCTTTACAGAAGTAGGTATAATGTTCTTTTCATTTTGCAATCCATCTCTAGGTCCAACTTCCACTATCTTTACAGATTTCGGCATGCTTCTCATATACTGCAATTGGAATAAAGAATTAGAAGATAATTAACTAGAATGTCAGTGACACCAGAAAAGGATTAGAAAAGTAGCCCAAGGAAATTAATCACAGTAGATTAAAGAAAAATAGTTAATTTCTTGAACAAGTATGGCTTGATACAAGGAAAGACCAAGAGAATAAAGAAATGAACTTCAAGGAGAAGCATAAGAAATCATTGCATATAATGTCAGCATAATGAAAATTAGTTTATCATGAAGTTTAAAATGATAGAGTAGACATGTTCAGAGAATTAACAGGTAAAAATAACAGCAACATTGTACAAATCCCAAATTTGTGGGGTTTGCTCTGTTAAGGGTTGTTTCCTAAGTTAAACTTAGCCATCATATCTGTTGAGAATCAATAAGGGACTTTTAGTCCCACATCGGGATATCGAGTATGTAGAGGAGCTAGACTCCCTATAAGTAGTGAAGTAGTCCATCAATAAAAATAATCCAACCATTATTTTCTACATGGTATCAGAGCCATAACCCTCTCTCTCTCTCTCCACAAAAAAAAAAACAAAAAAACAAAAAACAAAATTTCCCCCTTGCCGACCCCCCCCCTCGTCGACACCCCCTCGCCGACCCCCCCCCCCTCGCCGACCTACACCAGCGGCCACCCCCGACCACCACCAGCAGCCCCCTCTTGCCGACCCCCCCCCCCTCGCCGACCCCCCCCCTTGCCGACCTACACCAGCAGCCCCCCCCCCCCCCCCCGACCACCTGCAGCCCCCCCCCCTCCGACCACCACCAGCAGCAGCACCTCCCCTTCCCGACCTCCAGCAGCCCCCCCTCCCCCTTCCCAAACCCTAACCCTAGCCTTTCCATCTCCTACAAACCCTAGCCGTCCTCTTTTTTCTACAAAAAACAAAAAAACAAAAAAAAGCAAAAAAAAAACGGCGTATTTCGAAGACAGACGGCTGCCAAATGCTTTATTTGCACCAACTCTGTTCCTCGCTTACGCCGTTTGGAACTAACAAATGCTTTATTTGTTATTCCTTCTTCACATCGGGATCTATACAGAGACTGATCATGTCTTCTCTGGTGTCCTGACGTGTTCACTTTACATGCGCGCGCCGGTGCTGGCCAAGTTAGTAGCGCATTCGTAAAGTCTGTGGCGTCGAAGAAGACGACGAAGACGAAGAAGACGACGAATAGGGTTCACAGTTGAAGAAGCCATGAATTCGATCAGTGGCAAACTGACGGCCGACGAGATGAAGGCCTTGGTTGATGATATCTTATCAAAGAGATTAACCGAGGCAACCCCACGTGTGATCCATACTGATGTGGATCCGTCAACTTACAAAATGGGAAAGCTGGAGAAGCTGGAGACGAAGTTGGAAGGTACAGCCAACTACTTGAAGTGGTCGCGGCAGGCGATGCGGACGCTGAAGGGACGTGGCTTGGTTGGCTATGTCACTGGCCAAGCCAAGGCGCCAGCCGATCACTCCGTAAAGGAGTTTGCTGTTTGGGAGATTGTCAACAACGTAGTGGCTGGGTGGTTGACTGCCTCATTAACCGACAGGTGTCGGACAATGTCGAGGCAATGGAGGCTGCTGCTGAAATATGGCGGACTCTAAAAGATATGTACTCCGGCTCGGGCAATCCTATGCGGGTCTTTCAACTGCAAGATGAACTCGATAGGATGGCCCAAGACGAACGTACCATCTCTGAGTACGCAGCCCTGTTGAAGAAGTACTGGTCTGATCTGGATCATTATGATCCTCTTGGGATGGAAGATGCACAAGTCGAACCGGCATTCGCAAAGTACTTTCAGACGTTCCTAGCTTATATTTCGCGACAGCGTATGATGAAATTACTGAAGGGACTACACCATGTGTTTGAGCAGAGACGGAATATCCTCCTATCCCAACCCACGCTTCCGACCTTGGAAGAAGCTATAGCCGTCATGACACAGGAAGCTCGACTGAAGTTGATGCCCAACAAGGGCTCCTACCAGGGGGAGCAAGCCGAGGTTGAAAAGTCTGCCCTTGCTGCCTTCAACCAACCTCCATCTGTGGGTGGTGTTTGCCACAATTGTGGTGACTCCGGACATTACATCCGATTTTGTACAAAACTCTTGCAAAATCAGTCTAATGATCGAGGACGGGGTCGTGGAGGCCGACGTGGTAGTAGAGGAGGATATGCTGGTAGAAGGGGAGGACACAAAGCAAATCTGGCGGAGGAAGGGGGCGAGAATCAACTGGCTGAAATAACCCCGCTTGAGCGGGAGTTCCTTGAGAAGTTGCGAGGCACAAAGTTGGGTTCGGCCGACAGTCCTGGGGCGTCTTCTACCTCGGGGGATCACATCACTTGCTTTGCCCAAACCAGCACCGGTAATCCTGCACGTGCTCTTGCATCTGTCCATCAGCCATGATGGATTATGGACTCTGGGACATCTCGCCATGTCACGGGATCCCGTGATGCGTTTCAGGACTATACTCACCTACCATTGCCGGAGAGTATTCAGACAGTTGATGGTACATCCAGCCCTGTAATGGGTAAAGGCACTGTCGCATGCACCCCTTCCATCACTCTAACCAATGTCTTACATGCTCCGTCTTTTCCTTTCAATCTTCTATCAATTAGTGCCATTATACTTGATCTTAACTGTACTGTTTCCTTTGACATTCCTACGGTGACTTTTCAGGAGAAGGGGACAGGACGACGACTTGGGACTGGCACATGGCATAAGGGGCTGTGGTATTTAGACAGGACTGGACTGGACAACGCATTGGCATCCTTGGTAGCAGACGCACAACCAGAAGCTTCCTGTCGCAGTGTTGAAGCCGACTTGCTACTCCACCACCAGCGTGTCGGTCATTCCTCTTTTAAAGTTATTAGTCGAATGTATCCGTCCTTATATCAAAGGGCTAATAAAGAGAAGTTATTTTGTAATACTTGTGAGTTGGGAAAACATACCAGAAGCTCGTATGTGAGCTCGGAGAATAGGAGTTCAGCTGCTTTTGACATGATACATTCGGACGTATGGGGCCCTTGTCCTACAACCGGAATTAACGATTTTCGATGGTTCGTCACCTTTATTGACCGTTATACCCGCGTGACATGGGTCTACCTTATGAAGAATAAAAGTGACGTCCTTGAGGCCTTTCGGAACTTTCATCGCCGGGTGGAAACACAATATGGCGCTAAAATTAAGTGTTTCCGGTCTGACAATGGGACGGAGTATACTAATAAAAGGGTTGCTGAGTATTTTTCCACTCATGGAATACTACATCAAACTTCATGTGCTTATACTCCGGCACAAAATGGTGTGGCTGAACGAAAGAACAGACACCTGCTGGAAGTCGCACGGACGATGATGCTGGTTATGAATGTCCCGAAACACTTATGGGAGCAGCTATATTGACGGCCTCTTACCTCATCAACAGAATGCCATCTCAAGTATTGGACTGGAAGACACCGTTGGAGATGCTTACTGGGGCAACTACATACACTGTTCCACCGAAAGTTTTTGGATGTGTGTGCTTTGTCCAAGATAATAGGCCAGGCGTTGGCAAACTGGATCCTAGAGCAGTTAAATGTGTCTTTGTCGGTTACACGGCGACTCAGAAGGGATATGCCTGTTGGAGTCCAGTCGAGCGGAAGATGTTTGTAAGCATGGACGTTACATTCAGAGAACTCGAACCATACTATGGTTCGGATGAAGGTTCAGCATTTGGTGACACACCTAACACAGATGGTTTTAGATGTGAGGGGGAGATAATAAGCCCAAATGTGGTCGTCGGATCGGTTCCGTGTCCGGTTGTAGAAAACTGGACGAAAGGAGGAGAGCACAGTGACTCAGATACAGAGAATGAAGAAGAAGATACATATGTTACGCAGGGGGAGCAGCAGACAAGAGAAAAGGAGCTCCAAGTCTACAGAAGAAGACAACAGAAGTCCAATACTGTGCCTATGCCGTGCCCTGTGCCTACTGTACCAAGTCCCTCGTCTACTCCTGCTCCAACTCTTGAAGATATTGCCTCCGCACTGAATCACTCAGATTCTGATGCGGATCTCTCCGACTCGGATGGTATGATCTCTCCACCACCTATTGCTCCCTTAAGGAGATCTTCTCGCATCAATGCGGGTAAGGCTCCTGCTCGTTTTGATGATTACGAACATGACATTGCCAACTTCTTGTCTTATTCTAACATTTCTTCGAATTATCGAGCCTTCATTGCATCGTTAGACTCTACTTCGTTGCCCAAGTGTTGGCAGGAAGCAAAGAAAGATCCAAGGTGAAAAGCTGCAATGATGGAAGAACTTGGGACACTGGAGAAAAATAAGACATGGGAGCTGGTTCCATTACCCAAAGGAAAGAAAGCTGTGGGATGCAAATGGGTGTACACAGTGAAAGAGACGCCAGAAGGAAAAGTAGAGCGGTACAAGGCGAGGTTGGTTGCAAAATGATTCATACAGTCATATGGCATAGACTATGATGAGACGTTTGCCCCAGTAGCAAAAATGAGCACCGTGAGAACTCTGGTCTCCATTGCAGCGAACTATGGGTGGAAGCTATACCAGCTGGATGTGAAGAATGCCTTTCTTCATGGGGACCTGCAAGAAGAAGTATACATGGAGCTCCTGCCAGGGTGCTACGCGACGGAATCAGACGGAGAGACGTCGTAAGGAAAGGTGTGTAAACTGAAGAAGTCGCTATACGGGCTCAAGCAATCTCCTCGAGCCTGGTTTGACAGATTCAGAAAGGCTGTTACAGGCATGGGATACCGTCAAACAAATGCAGATCATACGGTCTTCCTCCAGCATGCAAGAGGCCACATCACTATACTTGCTGTATATGTGGATGATATAGTAATCACAGGTGATGATGAAGTCGAGATCACTAAGCTGAAGTCAAAACTCGCGAAGGAGTTTGAGGTGAAGGATTTAGGAGCGATGAGATACTTTCTAGGTATCGAAGTGTGTGAAGGCGAACAGGGAATTGTTCTATCACAAAGAAAATACGCACTAGATCTGCTGAAGGAGACAGGGATGCTGGGATGCAAAGCAGCCGTCACTCCAATTGACCAGAAGTGTAAGTTTGAAGCAGAAGCAGGAGAGCCTGTTGATCGTGAAAGATATCAAAGACTTGTAGGGAGATTGATTTATCTGGAACACACTCGTCCTGATATCTCATTTACGGTGAGTGTAGTGAGTCGTTACATACATGATCCAAGAAATGGTCATATGGAAGCAGTATTTCAGATCTTGAGATATCTGAAAGGAACTCCGGGAAAGAGACTATGGTTCAAGAAGAATGGACGTATAGAAGTTGAGGGATACTGTGATGCAAACTGGGCGAGCTGCATAGACGACAGAAGGTCTACCACGGGAACTGTGTTTTTGTAGGAGGAAATCTGGTCTCATGGAGAAGCAAGAAACAGTCAGTGGTAGCACGGTCGACAGCTGAAGCAGAATACAGAGCAATGGCTCTGGGAGTGTCAGAGTTGCTGTGGGTGAAAGCGTTGCTGATAGAGTTGAAGCTGGACAAGGGAGCACCATTACGTCTTCTGAGCGATAGTCAAGCTGCAATAAGTATAGCTAACAATCCAGTTCAGCACGACAGAACGAAGCACATCGAGATTGATCGATTCTTCATCAAGGAGAAGCTAGAACAAGGGATACTGAAGATTGACCATATCCGCTCAGAAGAACAAGTTGCAGACTGTCTGACTAAGGGTCTTAGTTCATTAAGTCTGACGAAGCTATGTAACAAGATGGGGATGATCAATATCTATCGCCCATCTTGAGGGGGAGTGTTGAGAATCAATAAGGGACTTTTAGTCCCACATCGAAATATCGAGTATGTAGAGGAGCTAGACTCCCTATAAGTAGTGAAGTAGTCCATCAATAAAAATAATCCAACCATTATTTTCTACAATATCTTTTTCAGCCTCTATCCTTGTCCTCTATCATCTATGGTATGACTACATCGTAGAAAGAAAGAACAGAATTATTTTGTTTTTTGACACTACTGTGTGGGTGGTTGGGTATGTGTGTGGGATGGTGGTGGCTTCCTAGACTAACAGACAAAATAAGTCCTCAAAATATTGTGCATAGGTCCAAATACAACGTAAATCCGTTTACGCCAGGCATAACTGGACACAAACTTTGAGTTTATATCATGCAGAAAGACAAACTCCAAGTATGACAAAATCTGGAAAATGTTCTCATAGCAGCCCTGAAAAACAAAGTCGTTTGTTTGTGTATCTTTTAGATACCCCATTTTATCAATGACTTTACTATAACCATGAACCTGCACAAAGTCCATAAAAGAATCAAACATACAGAGCATGATTTAACACCTTGTTCACGAGATCTCTTTCGATGCCATTGCATGAGGAGGTATATTGATGACCTTGCTTATACAATGAATCACAAGCATTATCAACCACCCTCAAACTCCTACCAAGGCTTGAAGTCCTTAGCATTGAGGGTTCAGAGTTATAAATATCCTTTGGCTGCCTTCTCCATGCATATTCTTCACTGAAAAGAGGATAGAACTTTGTATTCAGAGAGACAAGTAAACAAGAAAATGAATAAATGAATCCAATATAGGTACAATATTTGAGAAGGAACATGAACTATGATGTCAAAATGATGAAATAAAAAGAGAAACGTATTATTTTCACATAAGAGTGTAATCCGCAGTTACATCCAAAACATCTTTAGTGTTAACTTTTTTCAGCTGGCAAGGGACACCTTATGAATGAAGGACAAGGTTTTCTCCTAAGAATGACTATTTCTTCTGCTTCAGCAGGAGAAATGAAGAGGAACTGGGTCACAGTGACAGAGGCCAGGTCCTGGAAATCGATATTGCACTAGGCGAAATAATCTTTGGCTTACAACAAAGTGAGAGGTCAACCTAGAACTAATCATGACTGACGACACGAAGCTTGCTATATGTTGAAGGATTTCATCCACTAAGATATCTCCTGAGCTATCCATTTTATGAAACAGAACGGAACGGACACTTGTAACATTATACTGATGTGCTTCTTTCTGAGCAGCTCCTGCTTTCAAAGATGAATGTGTATGATGAGACCAGAAGTGCAAAAGCTCACTATTAGACAGTAATATGTCGAAAGAGTGTAAATTGCTTCAACAAAATGAAAGGTATAGCTATAGAACTTGTTCGTATATAATAGAATCAACTTATCAAGTGGTGTTCCATGTAATAGATGTACTCTTGCGGACAAGGTTTTCACCACCATGGCCTATGTCTCACAATAGTTCATGCTTGAAATTTATGTGGCTCCATTTGGTTAGTTAATTAAATCCCAAGGTTAACAGTATCAGCTGATACCGATACCTATATGTTGTGTATCATATCGTTTTGGAATGCCCGATCCGATACTAACCACCACAGATACCAACGATAACGGAAATTTGTGGCTCACTTTCACGGTCAATTTAGCAACCACACAATAATTCAGTCCTGCGAAGATCAACATGCACATATTGTAACCATTATCATTTGTGCTAGTTGCATGTTAATAAATTGACAACACCCATCCATCTTAATATTATTCCATTTAAGACCATGCTTTATGGGGTACTTTGACTATAAAAGGTAAAACAAACAACAATCTATATTGCGTGCAATGTTGACCATTAATCTATTCAAAACTAACTGGAAAACAAATAATATCTCTTTTGGACTTCAGGTCCCATCCCTTTGGGAGCTAAACATTTGGTACCATGTTCAAAGTTGAGTTTTGTATTCAAATAACTGACAGCAAAATTTTGCATAACGACTTTGTTGCCATTGTTATCTGTTCTTTAAAGTTAACTTATATCTGTCTACATGTAAACTATGTAGTAGAGTATGAAATACGTGTTTAAGACATTTGCGGAGTATTATAGCCAAACTAGGACAATATCTCTGCGTCGAGAACTAGTGCATTAAACAGATGTAGTCATCAGGTTTATATGTACAGTAATCCTCAGAAAGTAAATAAATAAAAGCTAAATAGGATAACAGAATCGTATTCTAGAATTCTACAGAATTTACGATTTGACACTAAGTTATGTGCCAAACTGAGTTCCGTAAATGTCAAAAAAAAACACTATGTTACTGCTGAGGAAGTTTATCTCGCAGAAGCTCAGCTTACCTGCAACTGTTCGAAGAGCTGCATTGCCTTCCTTCAATCAAACAATTGCGCATCTCCACTTCATCTGCTCTGGGTCTGCAAGCATTCAAAGTGAACCTCTGGATCCAACCTACACCTCCCGAGTTTGACAAGCTGTCAAGGCCCAGTGGTTCCTCCAAGCTCGACATTGCAGAACTGAATTTCAAAAGGGAAACGTGAGTAATATCAACAGCGGTGCATGGCGGTACTGGAGCACCTCAGGTAAAAAGAAATAAAAACAATAACTGAAGTACATGAAATGTGAATAGACTATATGAGAATTGAAAGTTTTCTAAAGAATATTAAAAAAACAGAATCATAAGAACATACAACCCCACGCTACCACCTTCCCAGTTGATATATACAACATCCGTCAACGTAGGTGCTTAAAGCAATGCTGTCAGTATTTTGATGTGTGAACGTTTAACCATTCAATTAAAGTATATATGAACATTTAACCATTCAATTTAAGTATGTGAAAATCACGATGAAATAAAAGTCTGGAAGACAAATAAAAGTATCCACATTTCAACATAGCATCAATATTCAAGGGTGCATTCTATAATTTTTCAGGTCTTGCAACTAAATACACTCAAAGCTTCAGCAATGTAGTGTATCCAGCTGTAGTTATTGTTACAAGCAAGCTTACAGTTACAAGGAACTTCTCAATTTTAGTAAGCTCTCCAATGAGATTAGACTGCAGATATCACTAGATCGAGATGTAGATCTTATGCATCTTTTAGGCACATAGAAATATGAATCTAAGGGGATCATCATGCCAGAAATGAGGGAATGAGAGATCATTTTATTTTATTTTTATTTTATTTTGTTTATTTTGGTTGGTTGGTGCCGGTTGTAGTAAGTTCCCAGTATCGGTATCGAAATCAGTTTTGAACCCCTCTTATGAGTATCAATATCACTAGTTTCAGTAGTCCGGTGGTTTCAGATCAGAATTGCTTTCGAAAACCGATATTATTTAAAAATCTAGAAAATAATTGATACATTAGGCTATTATTTGTTGTTTCCCATTAGTTTTGAATGGAATAATTTTGAAGATTGTTGAGCTATTAAACCATATAGATATTCTTCTTTATTTTACTTGCTTTTAGACAAAGTATCCTCCCAATATATAGTTGTGATGGAATAATATTAAGATGTATTTACGTTGTGAATATATAGCATACAACTTTGGCAGATGGTAATGGTTATAATGGGTGAATGAGGAATATTATCGACATTGTTTTTGTTACACTTCTCCCTTTTTATTTTATTTTATTTATTTGCTAATTGACATGGAAAGTGACCCTTATTTCGGTATCGATCAGCGTCGCAATGGTCGGTGTCAAATCGGACATGCCAAAACTGATAAGATACATAATGTGAACCGTGGGTGGTAAGGCAGATGCCATTTGTGACAACATAGGAAGCCTTTTTATCTTATTATTGTTAGAAAAAATAAGACCTTTTTCGTCTTTGTGACGAGGAGAATAAAATAAAAATGCAAGAGAAGAAAAAAAAAATTGCACACACAAGATTTATCGAGGTTCAGCTCAATTTGAGCATACATCCTCATCCGTCCTTCTTCACCCTTTTCATCATAATCAAATGAAATATT
This sequence comes from Iris pallida, assembly GCA_029216955.1. Taxonomy (NCBI): domain Eukaryota; kingdom Viridiplantae; phylum Streptophyta; class Magnoliopsida; order Asparagales; family Iridaceae; genus Iris; species Iris pallida. Next base: position 7,521,869 of record JANAVB010000197.1, read on the forward strand.
ACAAAGGACTCTTCTCTCAATCTGGTACAACTTACTTGAGGATCACTTTCTCTCACAAACTCACTTGAGGTGGATTACAAGTGTGAGGAATACAAGAGCTTTTGTTGTGTGTTGTTCTTGTTTCAACCTTCATCACCTCCCCACTATTCATAGGGAGGATGTGCCTCTTGGGTACACCACTTTCTATGCATGAAGAAGTCCAAAGGATAGTCCTTCCATCTCCCAATATCAGTTTTTCCATATCCCAGTGCATGGAGAAAGATAAAGCATCAATGTTACATGCATGCTGAATGTGAACAAATGGATATTTCAGATATTCCTAACTTCTTCAATACACCTTCAAATATGCTAATTCGAGTTTGGATAAAAGATAAACGTTTCTCTACAACTTTCGTATTGAAGACCGAGCCAAATAATAACTGCAACACATCCAAACCAGTCTCCCAAAACTAAATCTTGTCATAGAAACTGCACACAATAAAATGACTAAATGCATAGCCAAATCCAACCATGGATGACCGATCTCTATTGATCAAATCCATATTATTCATCATGGGGATGGAACCCGTTCCCATCAAGCTCCCCCTTCATCCTCATGAGGAGAAAGTTTTCAACTAGTAGTCATACCTATTATCCTTCGACAAAAGTCATGTTTCTCTTTTGGTAGAGCCTTCGTCATCATATCAGACAGATTTTGGCTTACATCAATCTTTTTAATATGCGTAAGATGATTCTCTAAAGCATCTCGGATCTAATAATGACGTACATCGATGTGCTTTGTCCTTGAGTGATAGGTAGTATTTTTACTTAAGTCAATAGCGTCCTGATAGTTACAATATAGAGTGTATTTCTCTTGCTTGAGCGCTAACTGAAACAACTAGGCAACTCTAGAGGGGGGGGTGAATAGAGTGTGTCAATAATATCCTAATAAATATAATGCAATTTACCAACTATAAATCATCAAACAATAAAGCACATGTATATGGAAAGTAAATAGAGTTTAGAAGAGCAAATGCAAACACCGCAATAATATCCTAATAAATATAATGCAATTTACCAACTATAAATTATCAAACAATAAAGCACATGTACATGGAAAGTAAATATAGTTTAGAAGAGCAAACGCAAACACCGCGATATGCATTGGTTTCCCTCATGTAGGACTAATCCAATCTCGAGAACTCTTACTCGATGTTAAATCCGCTATCAGTGAACACAAGCTTTGATCTGAAGGCTTACAACTTCGTACAGACACATGCTTTGGTCTGAAGGAGAAGATGACCTCAACAACCACAAGATTTTGATACAAAGAGCTTGCCGACTTCAAACAAGTATAAAGAGCGACACTTGAAAATCTAAGCTTTATAAGTCGAACAGACTTTTAACCGAGATCGCAACTTTGGTACACTAGAAGGCTAGGAATTGTTTTCTTGGTGATGGAAAGGTTTAGGCTCAGAATAAATAGATAGGCAAGTGAATTGCTTGATGAATGAGTGAGTAAGAATGGAAAATTCAATGCTTGTTTATATGTTTATTGGAGACCGAGTTCTGACAGAGTTCGGTCCCCTAACGCTCATAAATTGGAATGTTAGAGCCTGGTCTTCAGGAAGAAGAGGTTGAACAGGAACTAGGTTTTACCCTGACCGAGTTCAGACAGAACTCAGTCCAAGTCCGGTTACCTCATTTCCATAATGTTTTTGGTTTGAGTTCGGACTGATTTTGAGCGAACTTGGATTGGTTAAGCTTCCTAGTGCCAACTACGAACCCGATGTACATTTGGTCCTACAAACAAAGATAAAATATAGAAAAAAATATAAATCCGAGCAGCATGCAAATGACTACTATATCCTACAGGCATGACTTGACTTGTCTTCTTCCTTTGTATGATGATGGCTTTTCCCTTGATGGCAGTTGTCCAAAGATAAACATATTATCATGAAGTCTAAATAATTTTCGGGGACTTCACCCCCGAACCCTCACGGGGGTGCTTCCCCCTCGATCCATGTCCGCTGACCAGACACCCGAGTGTGAGATCCTGGAGATGTCGTTGAACAATTCAGAGAAATCTTCTGGTATAACGACGTCTTTAGCGTATATGTCCATGTTCGATCTTGCTTACAATTTGTCTACAAATAAATGTCACACGAACAAAGTACTATACGTAGAAAATATAATAACATTTAATACATATTTGTACAATGCTAAATCTAAGTATTAACAATATAGTGATTGCATGAATATTAGTAATATCATATTGTATAGCCATATTCAAAAATATAATACAATCATTGGACAAACAATCTCTCCCTTTTTATTATGGCAAATCGATTAAGTTTAAGATGGACACAATAGATGCTCGTATCACTAATATATAAAAGACAGGCATACATCACTAAAAACATATTATTTAAAATACTCCTACTTAAACTTACTTCTCCCCCTTTGATATGATCAAAAAATAAGCTCCCTCGTAATAAGATATAAAATAAAATCAATCTTAAGTAACTAAAACAGAGGAGGAAGACAGATAATCATACGATCAAAAATCAAGATAGGAAAAGAGTGTCTCGACAAGTTTTAAAAAAAATGCACAACTTATGTAGAATAGCTCGTCAAAAACACAATAAAGTTTGTTGAACTTAAAAATCTGAAAACAACCAATAAATAATTTACCACATCCATTGACTAATGAAGAAAACTGCTACTCAATCTCTATTCAAACTCTCATGTCGATTACAAGACGGAACATGCATATCAATGCCCAAAACAAATACAAAACATCTTCCTTCTATATAAACACTTGAGCAAGTCTTTTAGCACACAACAAATACACCTGTGCAGCAACTCTATCCCCTCATGGTTATGCCTACTCTTCAAATCCATAGTTGTACCAAAATACTCAAATGGATAAACTCTACGAAGCCTCTTCCTTCTTGTCCAACTTTGAATACGTCTCGCATATCTTTCCATCTTTTTTCAATAACACAAGCTCACTTACGTCTTAGCCAAATCCATTGAACAACTTTCACCACCAAATTCGATCTAACAATTTCCAAAACATCACCAACACTTTTTGCCTCTATCAATAGTGTATCTCGCACATAACCACACTTTTCAAACCCACTAGGTAAGATATCACTAAGCAAACCTAAGCTGCAGACACACGCACCAAGGAACCAAACCAGACTAAGGCAAACCTACCCAAGCACTATACTATTCTATTTTAAATCAAAGAGAACATAGCCAAAACCAATCAATATCTCTATTCAAATTCCCTACGTTGCACTCTACATGATCGAAACCATCGTTTAAGAATTCAAATTCAATTATCAACCAACATGCCAAACCTGACTGCATCAAAGTTCCGATCACAATTATACATCAATACACAATTATAGAAGAATCCAATATCTCGAAAATTAACATTAAATCAATCCATGTTTATCTCCCAAAAAAATTCAATCCAAGAAAATAACTAACCAGATCTGAATCACTGACTATGCATACATCAATCGTACTCTTCTAAACATAATCTCAGTTTCTGTTAATGTCATCCAATTTTAGCCAAATATAAAATCATCATTTAATACTCAATAGTCAATCTTAATTCATAGCTAGCTTGTCAACATAAACAAAACATATATCCATTTCACCCATCAATATATTGTCCAATAACAGAAAATCGTGAACCATTAAACTCCAATCTATCCCATTAGCCAAAACTCAATCCTTTAACAAATTCCTTATGGCAGGTTCAATATATTGCATTGCAGCTTCATCTGTAGGAGGCTTGGACTGACAAAGATCAACCCACGATTTCCCCCTCCTACCTACACCTTCTTCCCCGTCCTACCGGAGTTGCTTGGACCACCGCCTTTCCTCCTGCCATGCCTGGACGGCGCCTATCCCCTTCTTCGCCCTGACCGCTAACACCTTGTTGAGATCTACCTCTAGTTAGCCTCCCGTAAGTTGCAACTCCCTTTTGTCGTCCTCCCGTAGGTTGCCTCCATCGCAGAGTAACCGTCGTCCAACCACCCGCTTGTGCACGCTCCCCGCTCTCCTCTCCCTTCTTCGCCTGGGTCCCAATCCACCCCGTTCTCCTCTCCATCAAAAACCCTAGCAGCCGAAACCCTAGCATCCATATATATATATATATATATATATATATAGGAGGGATCCGCATCCCCTCACTTTTGCATCTCTCATGCATCCCCTCTTTCACATCCTTTGATCTTATTTAAGTCATCTAATCTTAACCGTTGAAAAATCAACGGTTAAGATTAGATGACTTAAACAAAGATCCAACGGGTGTTATCATGGAGATGCATGGGGGATGCAAAAGTGAGGGAATGTGGATCCCTCCTCATATATATATATATATATATATATATATATATATATATATATATATATATATATATAGATTTAACATTAACACTAACATTAACAATAACACTAACATTAACAATAACAATAACATTAAAATAAATATTAAAATTAACATTAACATAACCTAAAATTAATATTAACATTAACATTAGAATTAACATTAACATCAATATTACTATTAAAATTAACATTAACATCAACATTAATATTAATATTAACATTAACACTAAAATTAATATGTTTAAATATAGATTTGTTTTAAAGATAGATTGCTTTTAGATTTGTTTTGAAAGATAGATTATACGTTAGATTTGTTTTTACGGAAGGATTTAGATTTAAGTATAGATGCGTATTTAAATATATATTATTTTTTAGATTTGTTTTGAAAGATACAATATTTAATACTTTTTAAAGCGAGAGACGTATGTTTTGACCAAGAGAGTTTAGAGACGTTTTTTTCTCCTCTCTCCATAAAGATATAAGTTTTTTTTGTAAATTACCCCATAACTATATCCTGTAAGTTAATTCCCGTATAGCAAGGGGTATATATATATATATATATATATATATATATATATATATATATATAAGAGATATTTTTTTTTTCTCTTCTGTGAGTTGTGTGCTATAGGTATTTGGAACTCCAGCTTCAACCCAAAATAGGCATTTGATGCCATAGTTTATGTATCAAGAAATTTCAACCAAGGTAGACTTCATCCAAAGAAAACCAAGAAAAAGATTGAGCGATAGTTGATAAGAAAATAATTAAACACATGCAAATTCTCACGAACATACCTGAAATGAAGGAGCTCCCCTCCCCCTGAAAATAGCAAACAAATGGCAGAAAGAGAGAGAGAGAGAGATTGAGAGATGAAAAAAAAGAAGGTGTGGTAGTTAGGTTTCTTCCTTATTTTGTACTCAATATAGTTTGGGATGCATTTATTTTATTTGGTGGTGGTGGTGGGAATGGGGTTAGTTGGGAGGAGGAGAGGTGAAAGGAAAAAAGAGTGGTTGGTAGCTGAGCGGTGTCCCTCTCTCTCTCTTTTTTTTTTTTTCCCCTCTCTCTCTCCTTTAATTCGTTGAAAGAAAGGAATATATATAAAGGACAGAATCGGCAGTGGATAAGTCCATTCTTTCATCCCACACTACTTGGCGCCATACATCGCACCCTTTGTTTGGAGAAATTACTACCCTTGTTAGCAATTCGGCAGCCGAAAAAAAAAAAATGAGAAATTTTGAGTGGCATCCCACTTTATTTTATCATTTTTAAGGTACACCCCGCAGTTTTACCATAATGCAAGACACCCTCCACTTTGACGGAAAACGTCCAAAACTGACGGTCAAAGAGTTTGACCAATATTTTTTGACGAAAATGTCCTCGTCTCTCCCAAACTCACTGCTGCTGTTGCTGGGTTGGGTGGGGGGGGGGGGGGGAGGGGTGGGCTGCGGTCTGGGAGGGAGGGGGGTGGGGCGAGGTCGAGGAGGGGGGGGCGAGGTCGGGGAGGGGAGGGCGGCAGCCACAGTCGCGTTCATCACCACCACCACCACCTTCACTATCACCACCACCACCATCACTAACACCATCACCACCGCCCCCCTACCCCCCACCGCCGCAGCCGCCCTCCCCTCCCCGACCTCGCCCCCCTCCTCGACCTCGCCCCCCCTCCCCGACGGCAGTCGCCCTCCCCTCCCCGACCTCGCCCCCCATCCTCGACCTCGCACCACTCTCCCGACCTCGCCGTCCCCCTTACCCCCCACTGCCGCAGCCGCCCTCCCCCTCCCCGACCTCCCCCCCCCCCCCCCCCTCTTCGACCTCGCCCCCCCTCCGACCACAGCCGCCCTCCCCTCCCCGACCTCGCCCCCCCCCCCTCCCCTCCTCGACCTCGTCCCCCCCCCCCCCCCTCCCCCGACCTCGCCGCCCCACCCTACCCCCCACCGTCGCCGCCGCCATCCCCTCCCCGACCTCGCTCCCCCTCCTCGACCTCGCCGCCCCCTCCCCGACCGCAGCCCCCCCCCCCCCCCCCCCACAGCAGCAGCAGCAACAACAATGAGTTTGGGTTTGAGAGAGACGAGGGCATTTTCGTCAAAAAATGTTGGTCAAACCCTTTGACCGTCAGTTTTGGACGTTTTCCGTCAAAAGTGGGGGGTGTCTTGCATTATGGTAAAACTGTAGGGTGCACCTTAAAAATGGTAAAATAAAGTGGGGTGCCACTCAAAATTTCTCAAAAAAAATTCGGAACGACAAAAGTACGAATATAAATTGGCACAATATTAGTAAAATACAGTCAAAAATTCGGTCAAAAATTAGTCAAACGAAAAATATTCGGATTAGATTTAATTCGTGTTTAGTACGTTTCATATGAACAAATTCGGCACTAAAAATTTGGCATATATACAGGGCCCACCCACCTCTACTCCTTCATAAACAAGGGTTCGGTGTGAGAATAAGAAGAGGTTGGATGATGGAAAACCGAAAGATTTTTCTTTGATTGTTGCAAGCAATATGTGCAAAGACTCTTGGGTTTTTTTTTTTTTTTTGTTACTGTGAGACTTTTTCTTCTTTTCTTTTGATAATTTTTTAGAATTGTGCCAGTCTTAATATCTAATAGCAGCAAGAGTCAAGAAAGTTAAGACTGTTGGATTTTTCGGTTATGTTTTTTGGCCGGTTCGCGTTTAAAATGCCAAAGGCTTAAAATTTGCGTACAAATTCGAATTTTTCAAAAGTACGTAAGTATTATACGTTTATGTATTATACGAAAAAATTCGTGTATAATACGCGTTTTATTCGGGTGATTGCTAACAAGGATTACTACTGCATGCACTCATTTATATACTAGCTATTCAGTGGAGGAAAATTAAAATGCACAATAATTTTTGTTTGTTGTAATGTTTTAAAAACTGGACTAATGATCGAATCTAAAAAATTTTGTATTGGTCGGACATGGTTTAACTGGGTTCAAATATGTAAGATATCTATATTTATTTCTTGGTTTAGTTGGTTTGGTCATAAGTATGTCGGTTTGGTTTAATTACAACTTTAAGGTCGATTAAAACCAAACCAAGAATCAAATGGTCTAAATTTTACATGATAATTTATTTTAAAATTTAAAAAAAAAAAATTTAAAATTGGTCGGTTCAGTTGTGAATCGGTTAGGCCGGTCTCCGGTTGAATCCGATTTTGACAAAAAAAATGACGATTCCTTAAAAGATCTGTTTTTAGTCGAACCGGACAAATTTTTTTGACATAAATCGATTGGACCCGGTCCGGTCCGATTTTTTACAACATTGGTTTGTTGGCTTGTTCACTATCCACCAAAGGTTCAACTAATTTAGTTACAGCTTCAAAATAGCGATACGTGACCAAATTGAATAGTACGTAATAAGTGAAGCAGCACATTTCATGACGTACATGCCATGGAGGGGATCAAACCTTTTTTGTGTGTATTTTAATTTTAGTAATTTTAAAAAAAAATAGTGAGAGTAAAGAGTTGGAAGGGTTTATTTTTCAAATTTATTATTGGTAGGTCAAAGTCGACGACTATACAAGCTCAACTAATCTGACCATTTCCTTTTGCACTATCCACATGTTAGTTTGAAGGTCCTCATGGGTCTTATTCAATGATGTAAAATCCGGACCGGACCAGCGGTTGGACCGAGTCCAACCGGTTTAAACTAAAAAATTGGTCCGATTCGACTAAAATCGAATCTTTTAAAGAACCGTCAGTTTTTTTATCAAAACCGGATTCAACCGGTGAACCGGCCAAACCGGTTCACAATTGAACCGGCCAATTTTGGTTATTTTTTTATTGTAAAAAAAATTCAAAATAAAATATTATGTGAAATTTTGACCATTTGATTCTTTATTTGGTTTTAATCGACCTTATAGTTGTAAAATTAAACCGAACTAACATACCTATGACCAAACCAAACTAAACCAAAAAGTAATATGGATATTTTACCTATTTGAACCAAATTAAACCAAGTCTATTGAACTCCAATTGAACCCCGGTTGAACCCCGGTCCGACTTATACCAAAAAATTTCGGTTCGATCATCGTCTGATTTTTAAAACATTGGTCTTATTTCTTGAAGAGTCGTCCTTGTACAAAATTTAGTCGTTAGACTCGTTCGTTAAGGTGGCCATGATATGGGTTGCTTCATTTTTTTTACAAGAATTTCATCACTTGTCGTGCACTTGTTGATATTGTCGGTAGACGATGATATGGATTGCTTAAATGTATGTCTCACTTGCTTCACACCAAATAAAGAACACTTCTTTTTTAATGCGAAAATTGTGGCAGTAATTTAGTTGGTGAACGATGTTCTAAAGGCTTTCAATAAGTTTTCCAGAATTCTAAATGTACGTCTCACTTCCTTCATACCATATTGAAAACACTTATAACAGGATTAAAAGCATATGTAGAAACCAATAAGTATCAACATCGATTATGATCAATTAGGTACACCGTACACCGCCGAATTTTTGTAAAGTTCTCAAGTGTCATGTGTAAACTGTTACTATAAGTGCAATTATAGTTTGTTTACTCGAAATCGGTTACCATGATATGGATTGCTTAAATGTATGTCTCACTTGATTCACACCAAATAAAGAACACTTCTTTTTTGAATGCGAAAATTGTGACATGAAAGAAAGAGTAATTTAAGTTGGTGAACGATGTTCTAAAGACTTTTGGTAGGTTTTCCAGAATTTTAAATGTATGTCTCACTTCCTTCACACCATATAGAAAACACTTATAATGGGACTAAAAGCATATGTAGAAACCAATAAGTATCAACATCGATTATGATCAATTAGGTACACCGTACACCCGCCAAATTTTTATATAGTCCTCAAGTGTCATGTATCAACTGTTACTATAAGTGCAATTATAGTTTGTTTACTCGAAATCGATTATGGCAAATTAGGTACACCACCAAATTTTTGTCCACCAAATTTTAGTGAAGTCCTCAAGTGTCATGTGTCAACTGTTGCTATAAGTGCAATTAGAGTTGGACGACTCGAAATAGATTATGGTAAATTAGGTACAACATCAAATTTCGGTCTAGTCCTCACGTACAAGTGTCAACTATTGCTATAAGTGCGACTAGAGTTTGTCGACTCGACATCGGTTCCAATTTTTTGTTTATTCCTCAAGTATCCTATGTCAACTGCGTTATAAGTGCGAGTGGAATTGGTCGGCTCAAAATCGATTATGGTAAGTAATTAAGTATAGCACAAAAAATTTGTTTAGTCCTCAAGTGTCAGGTGTCAACTGTTGCTATAAGTGCACTATAAGTGCGACTAGAGTTTGTCAACCTAAAACGGGTTATGGTAAATTAGGTACACCACCAAATTTTTGTCTAGTTCTTGAATATATATACAACTGTGATTAGAGTTTGTCGACTCGACGTCGATTATGGTAAATTAGGTACACTACCAAATTTTTGCCTAGTTCTCAAGAACTGCATCCTTTCAATAGGCAATTTATAAAGGCACCGTAAAAGTTACTTGAGGCTGTCCAAGTATTTACAAGTTTGTCATTAAAAGGTTTTAGTAAGGGTCTGCCCAATACGATAGAGGACTGTCAAAAATTTTGATAGTTCTACCAATATAATGGACCGTCAAACTTTTATGTTGGCTGTCAAAAATTATATTGGTAGGACTGTCAAAAATTTTGACAGTCTAATATGCTGATAAAAATTTTACAAATGTTGACAGTCCTGTATTTATAGCGGGTAGCCCTTTAATAAAAAAATTTGAGTGATAAATTTATAAATACCTGGACATACCTGAATAACTTTGAATAACTTTTACAGTGTTTATATAGATTGCCTTTCAATAAAATTTGACATAGATAGGCTATCCAAGGAGAGCCCTCCAATTTTCCTGAGCTTCTGAGTGTGGCCAGATGTCTGACCTTAGAAATGCGGATGGGTTCTTGAACCTGAATTCTCTTCCACAAGAGGGAATAGTGGCTATCATCAATACTGGCATATGCTATTGCCACACAATATACGTGGTGAAGGAATTATTTTGAGTGGCACTTCCTTTTCTTTGTTGGGTACTCATAATAAATATCATTGTCTAATTTCTAATGGTCGCCATCAATTTCCTACCTGCCCTGTCTCCGCTGCTTCTGGTGAAAATTAATAAGTGAATTGAGATGGTGTATGTCAAGTTCAGGTTAGTATCTGCTCTCAAGCAAAGCAAATAAAGACTTTATTTTGTTTCTTTTTTAGAGCATCTCCAACCCTATTGTGACTTTGGAAAAAAGTTGTTGCCACATAGGAATGCAAAATTGTATTCAAAAGTTCTTCTCCAATGCAATTGTCAAGTCAATTGTGAAGCTTATGTGGCAAAAATTAAAGAAGACATTGTGAAGTTGATTGTCTTGTTCTAGACAATGCACTTGACAATGTCTTCTCTTCCATGTCATCAATTATGAATAAAAAAATATTAGAAAAAAGAAAGAAGATGAGTAGTTGTCTTAAAAGTTGCATTGGAAGTTGGAAAAAATACTTTTTATTGTCTCCTCAATACTTTTGCATTGGAGAGAGTTTTTCTATCTCATTGTCTTTTGAGATATAATTTTGCCACATAAACAAGACATTGTCTTGTGGCTCATGCCACATAGGAGCCACCTAAGACTCACAACACTTAACAAGACAATAGGGTTGGAGATGCTCTTAGACCATCTCCAATGGTGATTTCTAAAATTGAGTTCTTATCCTATTTGGCATTGTACTTTAAGGAAATTTTTATCCTAGTTGGAAGAGTTTCTACATAGAAATTGTAGACATACAAAAATTCTCTCCAATGGTTCTCCATTTCTATCCTATGTGCCACATAGTAAAAGGACCAATTTAATGGTGTGGGACCCAATAATAATTGTCATGAGAAATAGGAGAATTTCTATGAGAGTTTATACATGTAGAAATCCTCTTAGAAAGTTTATATCCTACATCATTGCCACCTAGGATAGAAATGGTGATAGAAATCACCATTGGGAGAAGTTTTTTCTAAAATGGATTTCTTCCATGGAAATAGGGAAGATAGAAACCCCCATTGGAGATGGTCTTATGGCTTTGTTGCTTGGGCTTTGTGAATTGAGATGGTGTTAAAAGTATGCAAATGGAGTTAAAAGCATCCAAAATTCTAAATATATGTCTCACTTGCTTCACACCATATAGAAAACACTTATAATGGGATCAAAAGCATCCGTAGAAACCAATAAGTATCATGTGTACTCCATTGTTGCTATAAGTGTGATTAGAGTTAGTCTGACTCGAGAAATAGATTATGGTAAATTAGGTACACTAATAATTTTTTGTCAACTCCTCATGTATTATGTGTAAACTGTTACTATAAGTGCAATTAGAGTTTTGTCGACTCGGCATCGATTCCATTTTTTTTGTTTAGTCCTAAAGTATCCTGTGTCAACTGTCTCTATAAGTGCAATTTGTCGACTCAAAATAGATTATGGTAAATTAGGTATACCACAAAAATTTTGTCTAGTCATCAAGTGTCATGTGTCAACCGTTGTTAGCTATAAGTGCACTATAAGTGCCACTAGAGTTTGTCAAGCCAAAATCGATTATGGAAAATTAGGCACACTGTAAGCCCTCTGGATTTTAGGGATTATTTTAAATTTTATTAAAGTAATTATTTTTAATAGATATCTTAATTATAATTATTTTATTATTAAATATACCTCTTCGTGAATTTGATTTTTCACTACAAGAAACTAGGGTGTCTTACAACGGTCAAAAACTATTGCAAAAACAATATAACCCGTTGCGAAATCATTCTGTAACAGTTATTGGAACCATTGTAAATTCGAGCGTTGCAGATTCCTCTTGCAACGGTTATAGAAAATTTTTGCAACATTTTTATAAATAGTTGCAAATAACGTATTATGCAACGGATCTCACGTCAATGCATAACGGTTACATAGTGTTGTCAATAATATTTTTGGCAACGATTTACAAACCATTGTAAATATTGAGTAAAGCACGATGGTTGATAACTGTTGCCTAAAATATTTCATGCAACGGTTAAAAATTGTTGCGGATAATAAACAACGGTCAATAAAAATAATTTTTTTTTTACCTCCAATAGGGCTCGAACTGCCAACCTCCTGGATCATATACCTCCACTCTACCACTAGGCTACAAGCTCATTTGTATATAAATACTTATATATATATAATATATATGTACTTATATCATTTTAATCAATTGAAGCTTTTGGATCGATGTTAAATATAGTATCTAATGGTTTTGTTAGCGAACAAGGAACCAATTAATATGAGTAATTCTAATGATTAAATCCCTGTTGTGTATAAACAAAATTTAAATTGGACATTGAATTTGCAACGACTATAAACAAACTGTTGCAAGATCAATATTTTGTAATAGTTGTTTATTCTTTTGACAATGGTTATCATAAACGTTGTTATTAAACAAAAAATTACAACTGGTAGCACAAATTGTTGCACAATTATTACAATAATAAGTCCACTTACAATGGTTGCAAAAATTGTTGCGCAACCGTTGCTAACAATGAGCCTTTTTATAAGGCTTTATGTAATCGTTGCAAAATATTAATAAATTTGTAACAAATACTTAAAATCCTTACATAACCGTTGCCCATTCAACTTGCTTTGACAACACTTTCATAAAATTGTTGCTTGACCGTTGTAAAAAAGAAAAACGTTTAGCAAGTGTTTATGAACCGTTGTAAAAAAATGTATTAGGCAATGGTTAATCTATAACCATTGCAAATATATTTAATTTGGAAACGGTTGGTTCAACCATTACGTAACTGTTGCAAATTATAGTTCCAGCAACATTCATTAAAGTGTTGCACTAAAACGGTTGTAAAATAGGGGTATTTTTTGTAGTGTTTGGAGCGCAAGAGATGTCAGTATCTCGAAACGCCCTTCATGAGTTTTGATCTAGACAAGTTTATCTTCATATTGATATATCATGTCCCACTCAAACTTGTTCCCTTGTGCTCTATTTGCATCGCGCAACTTTGGGTCGATTTAGGCCATTTGATCATTTGATAATTATTAATAATTTTCCCACTCTTATTTCTGACTATCATATGCACGTTACCGTGACTTTCAATTTAGGAGCACAAGACTAGTCATTTTCTTCAAACCAACTTGTCATACATGATCTACTCGAGACACTCTTCGTCCATGACCTTCGTGTCCCACTCAGACACACCATTTTGTGCTTCATTTACTTCGCACAACTTTTCGGGCATTTGACCCAATCTCGATTTACCCCACTGAGTAACATTTACTTCCAACTTAATTCCGGGCCTGACATCGGTTCAATTTGCTCGACCCAATATATGGTACTGGCCTGTTTTGAGCCTACTATGCACGTGCCACTTGCGTGCCACCAAGTTGATCTCCTTTGTGTTCCTATTTCATCCATGATTTTAAATGGTTTAAATTTCTTATTTTGATCAAACTCTAGCCTAAGCTCGACCAAACTTGACCCAACACCCAACCCAATTTAGTGTGACCCTCTCATGACTGCCCATACACCAACTGGTATAATTCTTTTTTTTCTCTACTAAAAAATATCCCTAGTTTATATAAATATCTTTTTCTCTCTCGCTCCGCTCATTATATATATATATATATATATATATATATATATATATATATATATATATATATATATATATATATATATATATATATATATATATATATATATGGGAGCGGATCAAAAGTCCCCCTTAGAAAATCCCCTAAAAACTCCCCTCACTCTCATCCGTAATTTAATGTTAATATTAATGTTAATATTAATGTTAATGTTAATATTAATGTTAATATTAATATTAATTTTTATTTTTATTTTTATATTAATGTTAATGTTAATGTTAATATTAATGTTAATGTTAATGTTAATGTTAATATTAATTTTAATGTTAAATTTAATATTAATTTTAGTAACATTAACATTAATATTAATATTAATATTAACATTAATATTAACAATAATATTAATATTAACATTAAATTACGGATGAGAGTGAGAAAGTTTTTTAGGAGGTTTTCTAAGGGGGGCTTTTGATCCGCTTCCTATATATATATACATATCTCTCAAATCTCTCTCTAACTCCCACACTCCACCACCTCACCCCTATCACACCAGCATACCCCCCCTCTTATTTACGTACACTCTCTCTCTCTCTCTATTTTCAACACACACACACCCACCCATACTCCCCCTCTCCTCTCTCTACTTCTATTCCTACAACCAACAGCACCCCCTCCCTATTTATACAAACACACACACTCCCCCACATAACCGATACCACCTCCATCTCCCTCTTCTTCCCTACAGCAACATCACCTCCACTCTTCTTCTTCTTCTTAGCATCATCTTCACCTCTCCTTCTTCTTTTCTTCATCAACTTCACCACACACCACCATCACCATCATGCTCACTACCACCACCATTATCATCATCTACCACCACCATTATCATTATCTACCACCACCACCATCGAACAACACCACCCCCATCAACCACCACACACCACCACCACCCTCCGCGGTCGGCCGTCGCCTTCCTCCCTCCGACGACCCAGAGGACAGCCCCCCCACAGCCGCACAGCAGCAAGCAAACGCAGGAGTAGCAAGCAAACACAGCTAGCAGCATCTTGATATTGTGTTAGCGGAAGTTGCAATTGAAAGGAAAAAGTCGTAGAATGGAGTGTACTAATAGAAAATTCGGATGATATCAAGGACTTTCAAATATTATGAGTTGGATTATGGAATAAGAGACCAGCCGACTTAATAGATCCTATATTATCTAGGGACCTGATAGATAGGCTGAATTATAGTATGAATTTGTGTGCAATTATCTCAGCCCGCTTGACTTTCAGATTATTCTAGGTGACTTTACATATTTGTTGAGACACATCCGTATTCCTTCTCTTCCTATTTCTAAGCTTGTAACGTGATTTAGCCGGCTTATCATTCCAATTACGATTTAGAAGATCGTATTCTTCCTTAGCCATGTCTTAATCTCAAGTCCAAAACCATGATTTCATA
The DNA here is from genome assembly GCA_029216955.1 of Iris pallida. Taxonomy (NCBI): domain Eukaryota; kingdom Viridiplantae; phylum Streptophyta; class Magnoliopsida; order Asparagales; family Iridaceae; genus Iris; species Iris pallida. Next base: position 7,537,341 of record JANAVB010000197.1, read on the forward strand.
CCTCTCCTGCCTAACGATCATATTACCCTGGATGTCATTCCTTCCAATTCCTGATGAAGTATCTATCTAAATTGTGCCCATTCCAACTAAAATTCTTCATTGCAGTTATCAAAATTTTTCTTATCATGATCTGTAACTCTTCTGTTCGTAATTCTCATAAACTTGCCCCCTAGCTCCAGTTATGTCCAACCAAGCAAACTCCTTTTGTCTGTTGAACTCTGAACCATATAGGATTGGCACTAAATTGATATAATTTTCTTATAGAGTTATTGACCAATAGTACCCTGATAGTGCCTGAGATTATTGCAGGCTGTAATATCTAAATCCCAGTTTTTCTTTCCGAAACCTTGCTAGTAGATCACGACTATGGTCTTCTGGTCGGGACTAGTCGTACTTGGCTCCATTAAGATTTGATCATCTATCCTTCTTATACCCATGTCTTATTGTAATTTCGAGGACGAAATTCTATAAGGTGGGTAGGTTGTAAGCCCTCTGGATTTTAGGGATTATTTTAAATTTTATTAAAGTAATTATTTTCAATAGATATCTTAATTATAATTATTTATTATTAAATATACCTCTTCGTGACTTTGATTTTTGGAGCGCAAGAGAAGTCAGTATCTCGAAACGCCCTTCATAAGTTTTGATATAGCTAGACAAGTTTATCTTCATATTGATATATCATGTCCCACTCAAACTTGTTTCCTTGTGCTCTATTTGCATCGCGCAACTTTGGGTCGATTTAGGCCATTTGATCATTTGATAATTATTAATAATTTTCCCACTCTTATTTCTGATTATCATATGCACGTTAACGTGACTTCCAATTTAGGAGCACAAGACTAGTAATTTTCTTCAAACTAACTTGTCATACATGATCTACTCGAGACACTCTTCGTCCATGACCTTCGTTGTAACGACCGTGGTTCGTATTACGTATTTTGGTATACGTGTACATATTTTGATTCATGGCATGTCTCATTGCATGGTATATTTGGGCATTTTATTGCTTGGTTTATCTTGGTTTGGTTCGACTTGGCTTAGTTTGCTTTTGGGTTCATCATGAACCAAAATAAAACCACCTACCTACCACCACCATCACTATTTATATTTTACCTAACTTTTCTCTATCCTCATAACTCTACAATTATATTAAAATTAACATTAACAAACCTAAAATTAATATTAACATTAAAATTAGAATTAACATTAACACTCAATATTACTATTAAAATTAACATTAACATCAACATTAATATTAATATTAATATTAACATTACACTAAATTATATGTTTGAATATAGATTTGTTTTAAAGATAGATTGCTTTTTAGATTTGTTTTGAAAGATAGATTGCTTTTTAGATTTGTTTTGAAGATAGATTATACGTTAGATTTGTTTTTACGGAAGGTTTAGATTTAATATGATGCGTATTTATATATATTTTTTTAGATTTGTTTTGAAAGATACAATATTTAATATTTTTTAAAGGAAGAGACGTATGTTTTGACCAAGAGAGTTTAGGGCTTTTTTTTTCTCCTCTCTCCATAAAGATATAAGTTTTTTTTGTACTTATCCCATAACTATATCCTGTAAGTTAATTCCCGTATAGCAAGGGGTATATATATATATATAATTATTATATAATTATATATATATATATATATATATTATATAGCAAGGGTATATTATATATATATATATCTATATATATATATATATATATATATATATATTATATCTCTATATCCTATATTATAATATATATATATATACCCCTTGCTATATATATATATAATATATATATCTATAGATATATATCTATATATATATATATTTATA